>JARFJB010000512.1:6310000-6430000 GCA_036346205.1 Vesta saturnalis | reverse complement strand
ATTTGGTCCGACGTGCCATACGTAAAGCTGAAAATGACGTGGTAGATTGAGGAGTGCGAATAGAGCCGTATATTTAAATTTTTATGCTGAAGTATTAAAATTTAAACTAAAACCTGCTGACAATGTTTTGGAAATGACATGCATTAGGTAGGGCGAGTTCGAAAAGAGCTGTAGGTTTTAGTTTTTGTACTAAGAGATGCCTTTCGGGAGTGCTAAATTTTGATATTAATATTAGTGTCGATTTGACTTGTACCTTAGTTAGTCGGAAATAATCGAGGCTTTTTAATCGTAATCTTATCAATTTACAGCCATCTAAATCTTCATCGGGTATAAGCTGCTGGAGAATTGGGATTCCATCTCAATAAATATGGCTGAGAAGCTTATAATATACATTAGTTCAGCGGTAAAGTACATATTATACACATAAACTTTTAAATGTAGATGTAAGCGTCGCTTAGTGTAACACAACATCAAAATACGTTGAATTGGAGAACATGGCCTGTGGTTTTTTAAAGTAATGCATTAGGTCAATATACAGGGTCCTTCATTTCAGCTCCCGTCTTTTGTACCTTAGTTATTATTTAACTAAAAGTTTTAATATCTTGCACACTTTATCTGTTACGTCATAATGGCATATATTTTTAAATGACACCTTATATTTTTTTGCAGATTTAATTGACTTCCATGATTGTCTACATATCCCTAAAATTGTATAGTAATCAGTTGGACACCGACAAAAAAAAAAAAATAAAATGTAAAAAAAAAGCTTTATACCAATGGTTTTAAAGATGGTTAAAAATACAAATAGTGGCTCTTTTTGCAGATAATAAGGCAGGAACAAATTAAGTGAGGTTTAACAATCCAGCTGACCAAATTTGGGGAATCTAAATTATACAGGGTGTTCAAAATTTACTGTCAAACTTTTTATAATTTAAAATTCTTTTTCTTTCTTATCTTAAATATAACCCCCTGTATAATTTGATGGCATTTGATGTGGAATTAAAGAACAAAACTTTTTTTTTAAATATGTCCCTATCAAAATTCCTAACGATTAAAAAGATATACGCCAAAAATTCGTTTTATCAACTATTTTATTTTAATAAAACAAAAAGCTAAGGTGGCTGTTAAATCAATCTAATGTCATGAGTTTAAAGTGGTTTGCTTCTAATTGTGCCTTATATGATGAATTATAGCAGGTATGAGCCTATGGATATGATTTTCATACTGGGGGAGTCCCAAAAGAGCTGTCGGCTTTATGCAGAGCGTTATCCAGAATGACGGCATCCGGACAAGCGTAGTCTGCGGAATTTATTGGAGAGATTCACGCAAACGTGAAAAGTAGAATACCTCAAACCAGTTCGAAATAAGCGGGTTCGAACAGAAGAAAAAGAATCGGATGTGCTACTACAGGTTATGGAAAATCCGTCCATTAGTCAGAAGGTAGTGGCTGATGCAGTAGATGTTAGTGAAAATACTGTTCAACGCGTTTTAAAAGACAATTGGTTCCATGCGTATGACATTCAGTTTCACCAAGAACTTTTCAAAGAAGACTTTGATAAACGTACGGAATTCTGTAATTGGGCACATGATAACACAAGGTTCAATTTTGACTTTTCACAATAAGGTTTTGTTCCACAACCCGAGGATATTCAGGTAGATCGATAGACAACATAGATGGACTACTAGTGTGTGTGTGTGTGTGGCGGGGGAATTGTTGGAGACTATGTCATTTTGTCAAAATTTACCGATACAAATAAGAAATGCAATGTGGCTGTAACACGATGGAGCTCCAGCACATTACTCACTGCAAGTCAGGAACTATCTGGAAAGAGCCTTTAGAAATCGCTGGATTGGAAAAGGAGGGCTATGTAATTGGCCGCCACGGTCACCTGGTTTAACTAAGTTAGACATTTTTTTTTGGGGCTACGCTAAGGAAACCGTATACCATGAAGCTCCAACCACCCCTGAAGACATGCAACAAAGAATACAAAATGCATTTCAAAAAATTACACCTGTTGTATTAATAAGAGTGGCAAGGTCTTTCAATACACGTCTTCGTTTGTGTTCAGCAGAAAAGCGAAGACATATTGAACTATGTGTTTTTGTAATTATGTGTATGTGTTTTTGTAATTATGTGTTTAGTTTAGTTTTGGGTTTGTTCTTAAGCGTTGAACAACAAAAATGAATTAAAATAAAGTTATTTAATGTTATTTTAAATTAAAATTGCTACAAATGTCATGGAATACTTGTGAAAATAGCCCTCATGACATTAGATTGATTTAAAAGCCACCATAGTTTTTTGTTTTATCAAAATTGCTAATGAAATAGTTGATAAAACGAGTTTTTGGCGTATATCTTTTAAAACGTAAGGAATTTTGACAGGGACATATTTTAAAAAAAGTTTTATTTTTTAATTCCGCATCGAGTGCCATCAAATTGTACCAGGTGTTTTATTTAAAATAAGAAAGAAAAAGATATTTAAATTCTCTAAAGTTTGACAGTAAATTTGGAACACCCTGTATAATTTAGATTCCCCAAATTTGGTCAGCTTGATTGTTAAACCTTACTTAATGTATTCCTGGCTTATTATCTGAAAACCAGCCACTATTTGTATTTTTAACCATTTTTAAACCCAGTGGTGGAAAGCTGATTTTGTAACACTTTATTTTTTTTTGTCGAAGTTATCCAACCGATTTCTATACAATTTTATGGTTATGTAGACAATCATGGAAGTCAATTAAATCTGCAAAAAAATATAAGGTATGTCATTTAAAAAAATACGCCATTATGACGTCACCTTTTTTGGCCCACCCTGTATAAAGTGTGCAAAGTATTAAAACTCTAAGTTAAATAATAACTAAGCTACAGCAGACAGGATCTGGAATAGAGGACCCTGTAGATAAAGAACTGGAAAGACTATCAGTCTTATATTAAATTTAACATCAAAAACGCCTTTGCTAATAAGCTACTCTTTAATTTTGGAATTTGCGGTGATAAATAAAAGCATACATATAAATCAACACTTGTTTATTTAATAAACATCGTACATAAAATGACACTTTACAAAGCATAAGTCAAATGTTTCAATCCTGAAGAATGATCATATGCAAGAGGAGTAGCTGATGCTAGTCTTAAAGTAGGTTCTACAAAAGCATGGGACTTAACAATAGGAGAAGAAAGGTATGAGATTGATGGTGATGAAACAAATTCAGAACGAATTGCTGGAGCTAAGTGTCCAATGTTAGCAATGGCAGGAGTAGAGATGAGTTCACTTCTAAGATGAGATGTGAAAGCTGGAGCTAAGTGTTCAACTTTAGCAATGGCTGGTGTTTCAAGACGAAGAGCAGGTTGAGCAATTGCAATTGGAGCGGGTGCGGCAATCACTTCGGATCTTACGACTGGTGCAACGTGAGCAATTGCTGGTGCAGTCAAAAGTTCAGCTTTAACTGTTGGTGCAAAATGATCAATTCTTGCGACGGCTGGAGTGTGGGTTACGTGCACTTTTGGTGGAGTGATCACTTCAGTTTTGTAGGAAGAAGCAACTGCTGGTGCCAAATGTTCGATTCTGGAGATTGCTGGTGTTTCAACATGGATTGTAGGTGCAGGGATTGCTACTTTCAAAGCGGGAGCGGCAATTGCAAGTGGGGCAGGTGCAGCGATTGCCACGGGAGCTGCAGCTACTCTCACAGCGGGAGCGACAACTTCGTGTTTTAATGGTACAGTTGAATATCCGTATGATGTGCTAACTACAGGTGAAAGATGTTCTAGTCTCGACGTTGGTGGGATATCAACTCTGAGGGCTGAAGGAGCTGCCGCTATAATTGGAGTTTCATATCTCAATGCTGGTTGAAGGATACCACCGCGAACCGCAGAAAAAATGGCGAAAAGAACAAAATGCTGAAAATTTGAAAAATTAAAATTAGTTAAAAGATAATAGTTCGGTTTACCTTGTACATTGTGGATTATTGAGTGTTTAGCTCGAATGATGCCTTCCGCAAGACTCGTACAGTTTTTATACTGTTTTCTATAATAGATTATTATTACATTAGTTAATGTAAGACAACTTTTTCTTCCTTTTCAATCACTTATTGAATGTAATTAAGAATAATTGTAACGCGAGGTTATTTATTGGTAAAGATGTTGTACAGTATTCACTTATAGACTTTGAAATATATCCGGTGACAATCCTTTAAACATTTTACATATCCTGATCCAAAGTATATATACTTAAAAAAATTGTCAAGGAAAAAAAATGGGTTTTTAGTTCAAACTTGAGGGAGAATTAGAAATAAAATTTACCGTTGCTATTGACGACAGGAGATTTTTGTTAGGATTTATTAATATTTCATTAACGTGACGTTAGCTGCTAATGCATTGCAGTTATTTTGATGTTTTGAAGTTAGTTAGGTATACGTGTACTAAGATTTTCAATGCACTTTAATTGTAGAGTTATAGTTGCTCCTTAGATGATAGGTAAATTGGTTATTTTTTTAAACACTAAATACGGTAAATATCAATATGAGTTTAATTTGGAATTGATTTCAGACAAAGTTACTTCATATGCCTATATACATTCGTCTCTTCTTGCACCATACTTATGCATTTATTATGCGACGTTTTACCTCGGTAAAACTAAATTTTGCGCTCCTATAGGAAACCAGCTGTAAAAATTTCATCCAGACGGTTCACCTCACAGCCGCATAAATTATTTTTTTTCTTATTTAGTAATTAGGCGTCAATTATGCGCCGTTTTGAGCACCTATTGGCAATAAAATTGACATCGACATGGTAATTTTCTTAAAAATTATTATTAATTTTATTAAATACATAAATAAAAAGTTTACCTCGAGTAGGATTTGAACCTACGACCTGTATTTTGCTAGAGTACCGCGCTAACCAACTGCGCCATCAAGGTTCAAGCCCCAATCGATGTAAATTTTGTCTTTATGTATGTAGAACTGATGTAAATTCTAAATATTTACCTTTGAACTTATTCGTTCATAACAGAAACTTGTAATAATGGTAATTTTCTGTTCTTGTATAAAAATTATTGTTTTCTTGCCCGATACTTAGGCGCCCGCTATATGCACTTTTGCGCAGTTAACGTTAACGCTCTATAGGAAATAAGTTATTGTAAAAATTACATTAACACGGTTAACTTCACAGTCGTGAAGTTCTGCATAAATCAATGTTTTATTATTTAGTTATTAGGCAGCGCTAATTATGGACCATTTTGCACCGCCACAGTGGAATTTTCTTATCGAAAAAAAGTTATTGGAAAAATCATATCGATAAGGCTAACTTCAAACATTTATGAATAAACTAATATTTCCTTGCACGGTAATTAGTCACTATTTATTCGCCACGTTGCGCCGTTTAAGTTAAACAGTACACCTCTACAGGAACAAAGTTATTGCAAAAATTACATCGATTAATAGTAAGTAACAATCTTAAAAATTTAGGTTTCCTACACGTTTAAATAAATACATTAGCGCATGATAAAAAATAGATATATGTAAAAGTTCACGGCTCGATAAAGTTAGACTTGTCGATGCAATTTTTACAATAATATCAGAGTATAATGTGCGCCTAGTTGTCGCGCGAGAGCAGATGAATTTTTGCATAAGTTTACGGTTGTGAGTGCAAAATTTTAACGACGCCTAAACGCCGCTTAATTACAGCGTAAGAAAGAATTTAATTATGCAGAAGGTAACGCCTGTATGACATTAGCCGTGGCGATGTAATTTTTACAATAACTAGTTTCTTTCAGGCGCGCAAAATTTGATTTTAAGTGCACAAAGCAGCACATAATGGCTGCCTAATTATCCTTCAAGGAAAGATCAATTTATTTATAAGATTATGAAGTTAGCCTTGTTGATGTTATCATTAGAATAACTTAATCCCTGTGGAGGTGCAAAATTACTGCATATTGATTTTTGCAGAAGTTCACAACTGTGAAGTTATCCGTGTCATTGTAACTTTACAATAACCTCCTTCCTATAACGGCGCAAAATTTTATTTTAACGAACAAAATGGCGCCTAATTGGCCTCTAGTCACAGATTAAAAAAAAATTTATCCCAAGATTACGGCACCGTGAAGTTAGCCTTGTTTAAAGAATTTTTACTACTACTGGGACACAAATCACATTATTCGAAAGAGACCCGGCTATCTTCCTACACAAAGAAGCTACAACTACTAAGCTGCAATAATATAGCTAATGAACTACTAAATTCGCTCTACAATTAATAACCATAAAAGATTCAATATGTAAAGATGACCCTGAATTTTATTTCAAGTCACGTGCCTGATCAATGCTGTCATTATTATTATGATTGTTTACGGGAGTATGCCTAAATGCCTTAATTTTTATTGACAGAGTATTTAATAGAACTCTATGCCCGTATTTCAAATAAATGCGTAAGTAAATAAATAAATAAATATAACTCGAGAGAGAATAAATTAGCGGATAATTCTCCAGATTCCTGCTCAAACTTTTTGTCAAATGGTGATAGTAACTCGAACCCTATGAACACGGGCATCTATTATCTGGCGATAAGTTTTCGATAATATGTCTAATTGTATTCAATATTCTCACTCTCTTGTTGTTTATTATTGCTGATACTTTATAAATTCGAATGTTTGTCAGTCACCGAAGGAACACTTGTATCACAGTTCAGTTATGATGTAAAAAATAGAAATTAAACTACTTGCTACTGCTGTTGCACATTTTATTAACTACAAACGAATATATTACGTTATACACACTATCTTTATATCAGTCCCCTTGCTACGTTAGAGATTTCCGTTTACATAATAACGTGGAAATAGTGTGGATCAACAATTCAACAAATTCAAATACCTTTAAAATTAGAAAAGTATTACATACTTTAAATAATTTAAAAAAAGCACCATTCTTAGTTATATATCAGCTTTTATTCAAGTAGGGTGCTGATAATTGAACTAACGCGTGATAATCTGCATCAATTTGTATTTGCAACTTAATCTTGAATGTACACTTTATTCGACCATAACTACTTTTGACCTCAAGGCTTGGAACAGTGGTACAGTGTCTTCACCAAGGGTGACGGAGTTATTGGTTTCAGATTTCGTATCTTTCAAGTATTATAAGAACAAGCCAACGGCTCTTGTAAGCGGTTAATAAAGTTAGCGGTGCTTAGGGTGTTTGGTGAGTACCATAAGATCAAAATATGTCAAGGATAAGCAGTTGCGGGAGTTTGTGTTATATCGAACGTTCTTGTATAATAATAAGAACTAGACCATACCACCTATAGGCCGTTGTCGGAGTTGGCGATTATGATTGAACCAGACAACCTTACACTAAGTGTCCAAGTTGGCATTATTGAGGTAAGTCTGAATAACAGATACACTGTCTGAAAAAAGAATATAAGCAATAGATTTAAAACATCTAACGATACTAAGCAATATGTCGGTTTTATTTACAATTTGGAGATTTCAGAAGCTAAAGCGTTATAGAAGATTTTGGTTCTGAGGAGGCCATGAAGCCACACAGATAATTTTGAATCTAATATTCTAACTTTGACCACTAATTTCTTCAAACTGATAGAAATTGGGAAATAAGTACTCTAATAAGTTTTCGACTTTAGGAATATAATGATTATCGAAAATGTCCAGGGCACGGTCCATACCAGCTGTAGTGCAAATGAGATTTTTAGCTTTTATTCTATGATATAGCTTTATTGTTAATAGATCGTATAAGACCACCTTTTTATTTTGCTAGTGGGGCCGTTTTTTCTTGATTTCCACACTTAATCGATCCAATAACGACAAGCCATCATCATAATCATCAGCCTATCAGTATCATACTTTACAGTTTGGATATAGGCTTCCCCCAATTGGCGCCATCTGTCCCTGTCTCTCGCGACCCTTTTTCAGATAACTCCTGCGTGCCCTTTTGCGTCATCCGCAATTCACGATTTCTTTGTTCCACCTATTGTCTGTGTAAAGCTCATTGCGACCCGCGAAATTCCACTTTAATCTGACTGCCTGTTCTGCAATGTCGATGACTTTCGTCTTATTTCTTTTTGTCCATTAAGGTTATTCCTAGCATTTGACGTTACATTGATGTCTACCATTTACGCAGCTTGTCTAAGTTCCCTTTCGTAAATGTTTGTGTTCCATATGTTAAGATAGGCAGGATACATGAGTTAAATACCTTCGATCTGAGCTGCAACGGGATCTTAACATTATTCAGGACATAGGATAATTTGCTAAACGATGCTCAATCAAGTCTGACCCTTCGATTTATTTCCGTAGTTTGGTTCAATTTGTCTATTCTGACTCACTGGCGTGAATAAATGCACTCATCCACATATTCTATAGGTATTGTTCCTATTGTAATGATTTCGTGATTACCTGCGTTGGTCATCAGTTATGTTTTAATAATGACATTTAATATGCGCTATTGATAGTTTTAACCTTCTCAAGATAGTCTATGAATAAAATACCATGCGTGTCCGAAAATACGGATGCCATAACCTTACCAGCTGACTTTTGAGTTTTTGGTCAGCGAGGACAACTTTCACCGGCTGGTGTCCACTCAGTTGATGCGAGTTTGTAATACTGGATCGATGTTTCTTCCATTGTAACATACCGACGCAAGAAATCCTTTTATCTAGCTTGAACAACTCCAAACAGAGCCAGAATCGTAGATGCGTTGTTGTTTCTGTGAATTGTGTGCAAATTTGGTGCCTATTTCGAAAGCAACTTACGTAAAATTGTAAACACACTATCCTCTGATATCTTTAAATACTTCATCTTACTTTGCGGTCCTTCAAAATTAAACATTTGTACGTTATACGGAACAATCGCCGATTTTGGACAACCTGGTGGTTCAGCATAATCGCTGTTTACACGACCGTGTTTAAATTTAGCATACCAGTCAATAGTACTTGATTTTCCTGGCGCGGAAGTCTTCATAATGATTATCATACCACTTTTTGGCTTCAACAGTATTTTTCCCACCAAAAAACAATTTTGACACGTATAGTTTGAAGGTTGGTACTATCTAGAAATCATATGGGTCTGTCAATAGCCTTACCATATATGTGTCAGACCGGAGGACTACTTAGTGATGTGATACATTCAGTTCGAAGCTGGAAGTAATGAATACGTATGTTGTCTAGGTGTAAGTTAACGTTACAGTGATACGACATACGGGCCTTTCTACAAAGGTTGTTGAATAGTGTGGGCCGAAAGAAATTTATTTTTTTTAGAAACAATATACCGCGGAAAACTAGTAGAACGCTACAAAAAATACATGGTTTAATCAACATTTAGTGGTACAATTGGCAGACAGTTGAGTAAATGTAAAAGACTTCCCCCAGTGACTCTTGATAGTATTCAGTGTAAGATTGATCAAAATATTTTAAGCAACGACCGGTAATACCTTCTGGATATAAGTTCCGCTATAAAGTCAAGTAGCTGCTCAGAAGACTAATCTGTTCGTGAACCAGACCCTCGTTCCCACTCACGGTAGTTGACAACGGCGAACAAGGTTCTCAGGCTGTACCTGTGTTACAAATCCCTCGGATGAACATACGGTTTTGGTGTCTTCTACTCTTCAATCATACATGCCTTTGTGATTTAGCATAAAAAAGTAAGCACTCTACAGATGGTCCTGGTCATGTTCCTGAAAGACAAGATTCCTACCACACAATTTGATTCAATTGATTAGTCCAGCTATAGAAAGAAACGCCTAATTCCTTGCTTGCTTGCTTCTTAGTATGGTAGTGGATGAAAGGGACCATATCAGATAGTTAGGTTTTAGGAGACTTGAAAAGCAAGGAACTTAGCTTCCAAAATGAAGCAATAATTGTTTGGACCACCACTACCTTTTCATCACCATTCTTGCTGCGAAGTGTTACTGACGAAGATATGTGGTCAAAAATCACATCGGGTGGAACAGCAGATGAACGGAATTTTGACAAATTACCTTGTCATATTCAAGGAGCCGCACGCCGCGTAGAACTGGTCACTAAGACGTCCTAAGGAGTAGTCCGTTTCCATAGCAGCGGTGGTTGTATTAGAACTACACTACTCTCGATAGCTGCAGTGTCAAGTGTTTCTAGTAACACTTGCTTCAATCTGCGTACCAAGTAAATAAATATGATTTACAGTCGCTTTAAGTTGTTTAAAACCAAATATACCTGTGTAATTGTACAACCTTTTCTCATAGATAAGTGTCCTTTAATTATTGAATAGTTAGCATTGGATTTACTGCGTGTCTTGACCAGTAAGATTATGATCTCAAGTAAATGTAAGTATAAGTAAAAATTGGTAATTATACAAAAATTTAATGGTAACCATTTAGCACTGACAAGCTACTCACTAATGTTGAAAACCACAGCTCGACTATTATGAATTCATACAATAATAATATACAGTAACTAAGAAAAGAATAATTCTGTACTGGTACTGTGCTAACCGACTATGGTATCCTGCGTAGGGTATGACAAACAATTTACCTCTTACCAGGAGATGTGTAATATTTTACTCTATTGCAGAAGTAAAAGTAACGATGGACTTTACACCCAGACTGCGGAAATTGTAACGTTTAAATCAAATCCTGATGACAATGTTTTGGTCTGGTTATGCCATATTTAAGACTTAGGCTTGGGGAGTCTAAAAGAGCTGTAAATTTTAATTTTTATACCAAGATATGCCTTCCAAAGTTATTTAACACGTTCGCTGCCACCATAAGAAGTTGGAAGTTGTGGTGGGCAGCATACTGGTATTAAAACGTGCATATAAACATTTAGTGTATATGTTTCGGTAACTAGGAGTACATTATAAAAATGTTTTTCTTAAAAATGGGAGACCACCGGTGGTTATCATTGTTCCTCACTAATAAATTATTTACGTAGTGCCATGAGCATTACCACTGGTCTCACAAAGCCAAATTGATATTGTCTTAATCTAATCATTTTCGCTAAAACAAGCCAAGCACAAATATGTATTGCAGTCAGTGCATTTTGTTGAACCGTTTTTTGCAAATTTTTGGGCTTCTGCTCTTCTCTTCTCGTTTTTTATTTGTATGGAGCATTTGCCGCAGCGATTTCTCTTCGATCAATTTTGATCTCCGTATCAATTAATTTGTGCTTCATCGACACCTGTTTCTGAGTATCATTATCAGCCATCATTGACAGGATTATTTGTTCTCTGAAATTTAAGTTTTTTATAATTAAGGAAAGAATTGGCAATAGCAGTGTTTAGTAGAAGTTCAAATACATCTTTATGGTATGTCTGCCCCTACCATGCTCTAAAATTGCCGTATGCTTTCTAATTTCTTCTCCACTTCGATTTCTTTTTGCTAGTCGTTTGCATGTCTATTCTATTCCATGTTTGGTTATCTCGCAATTTCCCCACAACAATCATTTCTGAGCCTTCCTTTCTAATTACGTCTCCTTTCGTTACGTTAGTTTACATAACTTTTGCCGGAAGTCCTTTTCTGCTTTACGTAATGTTCCCAGTAAATCTATGTTCTCTTGCAATAAATGTACTGCCAATGGAAGTGAGGTACAATAATTATCAGTGATAACTGTACTTCCTTCACTTATATAGTGATCACAAAGATTAATAAAATTTTTTTCCGCTAAACCCACGGAGACGTCCAAAAAGTTTTGACCGGTGTGCATAGATCGTCTGTATGTAAGACTAAGCGTGTCACACAATTCGAATATCCTGACTTCATACCATTATCGCTTGCTTGGTATATATTGTCTAAACAATAAACACCCCAGAAGGGACCACAGACTCATCAAAGACCAGAGTTGCACTAGGAAGCGCGTTTCCGCAGAATTTTGTTTACTGAATATTGGATATTTCACGCAACGATCTGTTTTGTCACATTTTTCATATGCAAAGTAGAATTATCTCAACAATAACTGAAATCTGGTACGGCTGATTATGTTAGGAATAAGCTGATTTTGATACAAAAGGATCCCGTTCCAGTAATCACTAATTTTTGGATATTTTACCAGTCCCATGTATAAAACAATACCCAAAAAATTTACGCATTTCAGCATTATTAGTAGGTTCCCACTTGTCTATTCTGTCATATCGTGTAAATATCTTACTGTTTTTGTGTTGTTCAGCATTATTGTTGGTTCCTTCTGTAATCAAACTACGTACCTCTTCATTAGGGACATTGCGTAAACATGGTGTGGGGATTTCAGCTCTTTATCTTTGGAGTATTTATCTGGATATTCATTGATCGATGCCCTCCGGAAAAGTGAATATCAAACCTCAGGTGGGAACAGTCTACTTCATTCCATGCGTGGGATACATCTTCTTTTAACGATGGAGTGACCGCAACTTATGCAGCAGCAGATGGCTCTGAGTTAGTACGATTATCTTGTAACTCCAAGCTATTATTGACGCTCTCTGGACCACTTGAAGCACTTCTTTCAGCGGGATTCCATTCAGAATTAGTATCAGAGAGGCCTTCGAAAGAGTCGTCACTTGAAACCTCCAGGATAAATTTAAGGCATTCACTTTGTAACTATAAATTGGTGAGTGCTTTTACACAAACTGTTTTCTTCTTTCTCTTACTTGTAGATACACCGTCCATTTTTCTAAGAATATAAATCCGATATGCCGCCCACTTCCATAAAATACCGATAATACAGTTTAAGTATTTTCAATTTTATTTAATTAAATTAAGTTTAAAGAGTGGTATTGCAGTATATTTGCAGTATAACCTTGCTATTCTAAGAAAAATCAAAGTAATTTTAATGATTAACTTCTAATCTTTATACCACAATTTTTTGTCTTTAAATGGCACTTAAAACACATAACAGAGCCGTACAGATGTAAACAAAACTGACACGGAAGCACCTGGCATAAATCTGAATTGACAGCTTCACACGAGTAACACCATTTTGATGTTCCAAACCCGATGTTTTAAAAGGAAATGTTGATTCAGGTATCAGTACTTCGATCCCTTGATATTTAACTCTTAGTATTATGCAGTTGAAGCAATGTATCCTGAGTAAGTAATAAATGTTGCTTTAATCGCATACCGCAGTAACTCACTTCATTGCATTAGGTCACTATAGACGAAAATGAATTATTGCAAAAACTGAGCACTCTTTTATTGCCTTAGATTCTATTTAATACCAAAGCTGCACTAGTAAGCTATAGTGAGAATAATGAGAAGATGCGTGCACGTAATCAATGACGTTTTGTAACTAGGTGATTATCCCAACTGCTTAAAATCCTTTTTTTTTTGTTGGTTACATTCATAGTAATCATGTTAATTTAAGAAAAAATCTAATAAAATTTACTAATAAAGTTAAATTTTTGGTTTTAATTATTTATCATATTCTATTTTGAATGAAAACAACAAAAACATTTGAAATTTGGGGTTTATTTTTTTATAAGTTTGCATAGTGTCTTATTAGTACAATTCATTGTATTACACTTTAACCGATTTAATTGTTTGTTTAAATTTTTAATTCTCGTTTAATTTTTTGTTTGTGTTTATAAAAAAACTGTTCTTTTAAGAACAAGCGCGTGTATCATTTCGTGATTATTCCTAGAGACATCAATTTGTTAGTGCAATCGTTTGATTCACCTAACCTAATAATGGCGGGTTAAAAGGAACTACATATAAACATACTACAAAATTACGTCATGAGAAAGTTATGCCGTGCACGCATCTTCTCATTGTTCTGCCTCCACACTGTGGTTTTGGAATCGATAAATAAAGGAATACATATAAATCAATACTTGTTTATTTAATAAACATCGTACATAAAATACCACTTTACAAAGCATAAGTCAAATGTTTCAATCCTAGAGAATGCTCAAGGGCAAGAGGGGCAGCTGATGCTAGTCTTAAGGTAGGTTCTACAAAAGCATGTGACTTAACAATAGGAGAAGAAAGGTATGAGATTGATGGTGATGAAACAAATTCAGACCGAATTGCTGGAGCTAAGTGTCCAATTTTGGCAATGACTGGAGTAGAGATGAGTTCACCTCTAAGATGAGATGCGAAAGCTGGAGCTAAATGTTCAACTTTAGCAATGGCCGGTGTTTCAAGACGAAGAGCGGGTGCGGCAATAACTTCGGATCTTACGACTGGTGCAACGTGAGCAATTGCTGGTGCAGTCAAAAGTTCAGCTTTAACTGTTGGTGCAAAATGGTCAATTCTTGCGACGGCTGGAGTGTGGGTTACGTGCACTTTTGGTGGAGTGATCACTTCAGTTTTGTAGGAAGAAGCAACTGCTGGTGCTAAATGTTCGATTCTGGAGATTGCTGGTGTTTCCACATGGATAGTAGGTGCAGGGATTGCTACTTTCAAAGCGGGAGCGGCAATTGCCACGGGAGCTGCAGCTATTCTCACAGCGGGTGCGACAACTTCGTGTTTTAATGGTACAGTTGAATATCCGTATGACGTGCTAACTACAGGTGAAAGATGTTCTAGTCTCGACGTTGGTGGGATATCAACTCTGAGGGCTGAAGGAGCTGCCGCTATAATTGGAGTTTCATATCTCAATGCTGGTTGAAGAATACCACCGCGAACCGCAGCAAAAATGGCGAAAAGAACAAAATGCTGAAAATTTGAAAAATTAAAATTAGTTAAAAGATAATAGTTCGGTTTACCTTGTACATTGTGGATTATTGAGTGTTTAGCTCGAATGATGACTTCTGCAAGACTCGTACAGTTTTTATACTGTTTTCTATAATAGATTATTATTACATTAGTTAATGTAAGACAACTTTTTCTTCCTTTTCAATCACTTATTGAATGTAATTAAGAATAATTGTAATGCCTCCTTAGAGTATGAAATATATCCGGCCCCAATTCTTTAAAAATTTCACATAGCCTGATCCAAAGCAGATTTATATAAAAAAATTGCGATTGAAAAAAAATTGGGGTTTTCGTTCAAACTTGAGGGACAAGTAGAAACAAAATATCCGAACATGATTCGTTGCTATTCACAATGTAAAGTTTTCGATCGGCAATTTACGGTTGCTATTGACGACGGGAAACTTCTGTTAGCGACTAATGCATTGCAGTGATTTTGGCATTTTAAGGTTTGTTAGGTATACGTGTATCTGAGCTTTTCAACGCTTTGCAATTGTGGAGTTATAGTAGTTACTTAGGTAAATTAATCATTTTGCTAAACACTAAATAAAGTAAATATCGATGTTTGTTCAATTTGGAATCTGTTTCACATAAAATTACGTTTCTGTTTAAAATATTTAAAAATCAGGTAATAAACTGGTTTAACATTATTAGCTAGACACAATAAAATTTTTTTTCTGACACAGTAGGCTGTGGAAATATAAGGAGAGTTTTATAAAGCCTCAAGTAGGAAAGGAAAAGTTCTTATGTGGTGCGATGTGAGGTTATCTTAAACCAAAAACTTAAGTCACATTTGAGTTTAACTCTTATCTCATTTTGTTATTATTGAAGAGATTTGTATTGTTTGTTAAATTAATGTATAGGCAACATTTTTCAACCCCGTCTAATGAAGAATGTCAAACGCTCTGCTTACCATTTTTCAGATCATAACACCACTGTAAGAAACCAGATCCAAAGCATACCCTAACCTAAAAGTTGGAATAGAATTTGGAAATAACGTTTCTTCACTGGAACATACCCAAGATATTTTTAAAGAAATTCATCACGCACGTTTACGTAGATTCCAATCAAATAGATCTTGAAATTTTACTTGTTTGGATATAAATGTGTAGAAATTACTGAAATATACGTGCCAATAATAATTTATGGACATCTATAACACCTCTCTTAATGTCATGTAATTTCTGTGGACACATTCAGTCTTCACAGATTAGTAAGTCAGTTTAACCTTTTTATTTTTATTATTACATCAATCTGTCAAAAATTGGCCAACCATACTTCTTAATCCAGGGAGTATAGTGGCTTAACCCACTTTTGTGCAACTGGCTCCAGTCAGTGTGAAGGTAAAATATTTAAATAAAAAAATTGTACTTTTTAGTTATGTTTGAACAATTAAAGCTGTAATACCACTATGCTTCAAATTGATGGGTAAAGATTCTTTTAAATAAATAATTTGTGGTATAATGTATATATTATTATTAATTAATTTATAATATAATTTGTAAATAAATTATAGAGCACTATTTTCATCATTTAGTGATTTCCGTATGTGGAATGTCCAAAACGTTGTGCGTAACCATGTCCACCGAAAGGCGCACCAGCGAATATACCATTAAATCCAAAAGGTGCGTGACCACCGAATGCGAAACCTCCATGTCCACCTAAAGCGTAACCTCCATGTCCACCAAGAGTATAACCTCCATGTCCACCAAGAGCATAACCTCCATGTCCACCAAGAGCATAACCTCCATGTCCGCCAAATGCAAATCCAGCTGGGCGTGCGTAGTTGGTGAAACTATAACCAGTTCCTAAGTGTAATGGAGCAGGGACAGGAAGAGCAATTGGTGCAGGAGCAAGTGGAACTGGTGCTGGAACAGGAAGTAGTAGTGGACCTCGAACTGCATGTGGAATTGGTCCTGGTAGAGCAATTGCTGGTCCGTGAGCAGCATAACTTAATGGCGATCGTACTGGATAACTGTATGCGGAACTAATACCACCATGACCGATGCCAAAACCGTGACCGGCATAACCTAATCCAGCGCCTGCATATCCACCAGCATAACCTAAGGCACCTCCCAAGAGTCCTCCTGCTTTAGCATAAGCTACGAGAGCACACAATAAAAATACCTGAAACAAAACAAGAATTAGCAAAATTATAACTATATTAAATGTATTTCTTTACCTTAGAGAACATGTTTGTATGTTGAAACGATGAATTTCTGAATGATGAATGAGGTGCAACATTTTCTATTTATATTCACAATATAGGGTTAGAAAGGGTTTGAACTTGATTCATAACAACTTTCTTTTGTTAAGTATTTACAATTTTGTTATCTATTCCATTAATAAATTAGTAAACAAAACTAAACTCGTTATTGTCAATAACATTAAAAAGTTCCACAATGTATAATAGAGGAATACGTTGAGCGTTAATCGAAAACATAACTAATAATTAATCCATTTGTTAAAAGAACTGTTTGGTCCACAATTTTATTAATGATCAAATGTGTTTATTATGTAAAGTAAAGTACTTTATAAAAATTGTAAGTGATTGATTTTTTTTTGCAAAATTATTCAAAATAAACGTATATGTATGTAATTTTAACATAATTATAAATCCTAATAGTACAAAATTAGTAATTAGCTTTAGGCTGAAGACATTCCTACGTTATTGAATTATAATTATTAGTTTATGTGCTTACACACAAAACAAGTTTTTTATTGCTTTCTTTATTGAAACTGATTAAACACAATTACAAGCCCATAATTTAATACTTAGTTGCTATATGAATATTTATTTATTAATCAAATTTTATTTGCATAATTCCAATAAACCTACGCTTGATCATCAGTAAGTAAACGTATAAAAAAGTATTCATTATAAAAAATAGTTATTTGTATTATAAGTAAAGAAATGAGTTGTTTTTCTTTACGAATCACGACTTTTCTAATCGAGGCGCAGCCGAGATTTGAAACGCGATGAGTAAAGAAGAACCTACTTTTCTTTAAGAATAATACATAAAATTTTTTCGGATACTAAATGGAAATGGATTACACTTATAAGAAATTATTTAAAAAATACATGACAAGCGCGAGAATAAAATTGCCGTTTTCATCACTGTAGCAACTAAACAAAAAAAGTTAGACAAAATTTTTGTTTACCTATTTAGTGTGAAAATGGAAATTAATAATGAAAATCGTCTCGAAATATCGGCATTAGCGCTTGAAGCCGCTGCTCGTTTCTTACCCTTGAAATCACGAAATAAATATGAGAAGACCTACAATATTTTCAATTCTTACAGGACGTACGTTTAGATTCTATCGCAGGATGATGTGTCAACATTTTTGACAGAAGCGCCTGACGATATAAGGATACCGGCTATATTTTGGTTGTCGCCCTCCATGACATTAAGACAGGGAAGAAACGTATATTCACCGTTATGCCGGAAATGAGACGAATTAATGAGATTGAGATGCCGAACAAAATTGCCCATTATCTGAAATTACCCAACACAGACGGTTACACTGGATACTCTCTACGTCGAACGTCAATTACTTTTCTTGCTGAGGGTGGAGCGGTATCAGGAGGCTCAAAAATCATGGAGGATGGTGATCAAATACGACTCTAGAAGAATATATAGAAGAAAGCATTACCAGTAAAATGCTGACTTCGAAAATGATTTTTAATCAGCCACCATCGTCAAACAGTGGATGTCAGAATCCATCATATGTTGTCCTAGAACGTAGTGAATTACAGTTGGCTCCTGCATGTGGCGATTTATCATTTTCTATGCCACATGGAGGAGTTCATCAGAAGGTTTGATCAAAATCGTCACAATCATTGATCAATGATTTACATTTAAAACATTGTACAAGTTTTTCTAACGTTAATAGTTGTACGTTTCATATTTATTCCTATAAATAAAAAATAATTCCTTATAAAGAAATGGTTGCTATAAAGAAAATAGATTTCCTTTACGATTTGTAATAAGGTCCATTTCCATTGAGTGTCCGAAAAAAGAACTATTTAGAGTTTGATAATCTTGGCGTTTAAACTATGTATTAATTTTTTTGTTTTAAAGATAACTACAGTGTGTAATAAATGCGAAATCAGAATAATCTAGAACCTGATACACAAAGAGCGGAATTCATGCCTTGAACAGAATCATAACATGGATGCAACAAACATGATTTAAAAACAAAAACATATGCATATAAAAATGCTACAAAAATTAAAATTTTACGTTACAGTTTTATTAGGTGATTGCAAATGATTCATTCTTAGGTAATCGGACAATACGAGATGCTTAAAATGGTCTTTCTGCCAATTTAACTTATTTAGAGATATGGGGTCAATACAGGGTCCGTCTTTGGGAGCTGATCCTATGAGTATCTGCTAAACCAAACTTACTATAATTTTGAAAATTTGGTGACAGGGTAATGATGTTAGGGCTAACTCATCTAAAACACTTTCACGTTCGTACCACTTCCGGTTATACCGGAAGTCGGTACTTCGTCGGTTATTTTAAATAGAACACCCCGTATATTAATACATTTTTGGATTCTATGTCGAATTTTAAGGTAAGTTTGTTAAACAAACTAGATACGAAACTTAAAATAAAAAAATTGACAGATGCGGTCTTAGTAATAATTCGTTAATTGTTCTGTTCCTGTCAAACAATTTGAATAAAACTTTGAGGTGTTGTATTCAAAGGTTTATTGCAAGAGTCTGCAAAAAATGACGTTTGTTTTTTTCACAAAAATAAAATTATGAATGTCTAAACTTGACTATCAAAAAATGCAAGTTACTCAAAAAAATCAAATGGAAACCCCTATTTTTTATTACTCAGATCGATTTAACGTCAAAAATTAAGGTAAGTTTGTATAAAACTTTATTTGCCTAAACGTAACAGTTTCATACTTATTATCAAAAAAGTCCCAATTTTAAAATTTGTGATAAAAATGAGCTACAAACTTAAATCTAGTATTCCTTGTTCGTGGTCACCATGGAAACCAAATAATTGAGAATTGAAATAAAGAAAAATATTTGAATAAGTTACTGCAAAAAATTATAAAAATTGATAATTTTGTGATTCAAAAGTCGTTTTTGCCAAATATGAAATTTTCTAAGTCATTTTTTCAAATTCGATATACAACATAAGTGTAAAAATTTAATACTCTATGAGTAGATCGAGAAAAAGTACTTTTTACTGCGGAGGTAATACATACTTATCAGCGCATCATTACACAATAAAGATGCTTATTTATTTTGTTTTTCTTTTGTAGTCAATAATTTAATAAAATTGTTGACAGTTTGTGTTTTTCTTGATGAAATGGCTCGACTTGAATATTCTAATACAAATTATTTGAATTTAATTTTAATTCACGGATAATGTCATAGTACAACGAACAGTAAGAACATTTATCGAACGCTATCCTGAGCGCCCCCGACCATCAGCAGATACAATAAGACGTGTGGTTCAAAATTTGGAACAGTTTGGCACATTTAAACACTCTGCGCCTCGCAAAAAAGCTGCTATTGATAACGAACACAATGAAGTTATAACTTTAGGATATTTCCGTGCCTATCCTTGTAATTCCATAAACGACGCGAAAACAGATATTGGCTTAACACCAACAACTATCAGAAGAATTCTTAAGAAACATAAGTTTAAACCATACAGTTTACAATTAGTTCAACATTTGAAAGAAGCGGATTTCTTGAAACGTATCGAATTTTGTGAAACAACTTTGCTCAAAATACAAGAAATTCCTAATTTTTTGGCTAATACGGACGAATCTAAATTTACGAAAAATGGCATATTTAATCGCCGAAACTCGCATTACTGGAATAACGAAAATAGCAATCCAATTCGCGAATGCCATTTTAACGTATTTTGTGCTATTCGGAATAACGAAATCTTTGACGTGTATTTTTACAACGAAAATTTGAGAGGTTTAAAATAGTTGATTGTTGCGATTTATGATTACAAATTTAATTTCTAGGAGAAAATTATCTTGAGATATTAAAAACTCGAATTCAACCCCGATTAAATTTAGAAACGGAAAATTTATGGTACAAATAAGACGGTGCGCCCCCTCACAACACCAACGCTGTTTCCATGAAACTTTATGAAATTTTTGAAGATCGTTGATTTGTCAATAATGGTCCCTTTCCATGGCCACCTAGGTCACCTGATCTTACGCCAACGGATTTTTATCTTTGGGGTCGAATTAAAAATATTGTTTATGCTACACCACTAACGACTAAAGAATATTGCATTGCAAGAGTGCAAAATGCCTTCAATTCTCTTTCTCCACAAGAAATTCAAAGGGCTACAAATGAAGCCGTTATAAGACGGGTTCAACAATGTCTTGCGTCTAACGGGCAACATTTTGAACATTTATTGTAAATTAATTTACATTTGATCACGAGCCAGAAATACTAAATAAGCGACTTGATCGTGTAAGAATGCACTGATAAGCATGTAGTTACTACCTCCGCAGTAAAAAGTAGTTTTGTTTCGATTTACTCATAAAGTATTAAATTTTTACACTTATGTTGTATATCGAATTTTAAAAAAATAATTTTTATAATTTTTTGCAGTAACTTATTCAAATATTTTTCTTTATTTCAATTCTCAATTATTTGGTTTCCATGGTGACCACGAACAAGGAATACTAGATTTAAGTATGTAGCTCATTTTTATAACAAATTTTAAAATTGTTACTTTTTTGATAATAAGTATGAAACTGTTACGTTTAGGCAAATAAAGTTTTAAACAAACTTACCTTAATTTTTGACGTTAGATCGATCTGAGTAATAAAAAATAGGGGTTTCTATTTGATTTTTTTGAGTAACTTGTATTTTTTGATAGTCAAGTTTAGACATTCATAATTTTATTTTTATGAAAAATACAAATGTAATTTTTTGCAGACTATTGCAATAAACCTTTGCCTACAACACCTCAAAGTTTTATTCAAATTGTTTGACAGGAACAGAACAATAAACGAGTTATTACTAAAACCGCATCTGTCAATTTATTTAGAAAAATGTTTTTTTTAAAACGACTGAAATTTCGTATCTAGTTTATTTAACAAACTTACCTTAAAATTCGACATAGAATCCAAAAGTGTATTAATATACGGGATGTTCCATTTAAAATAAGCGACTAAGTACCGTCTTCCGGTATAACCGGAAGTGGTACGAACATGAAAATATTTTAGATGGGTTAGCCCTAACATCATTACCCTGTCACCAAATTTTCAAAATTATAGTAAGTTTGGTTTAGCAGATACTCATAGGATCAGCTCCCAAAGGAGGAAAATTAAACTCTACTAAACGATTCTGTTTCCTTCATACACTATTATTAATTACTTAGTTGTATTATACATTATGGTATAATAAAAATCTGTTTGGAGCAAAGTTGTGTCTTTAAAATTTGTTTTGACAAAATCTAAACTTTTCAATAGGAACTGCAGCTATCGTTCTCAGTAAAAAATATCTGGTGTTCACACGACCTTCCAATATACAAAGTGGAAATTAAATATTCTTAATAATAATTTTTTTTAGGATAATTATGTATCACCTATTATAATACGTTCACAAAGAAAATAAGCAGCATTGTAAAATCAAAAATAATGTTCTATGTCAGATGGAAGCTAGGGATGGAAGTTTAGAACTGTATGTCAGATACACGTTAATAGACATAGACTGGTTGGAAAAACATTATTGCGGGTCTGACTTATAATAAGTTAGAAAGAAACCCAATAAGCATTATATGAGTATGAGAGAGACATATCTTTACCGATGTTGCCACTTGTGCATATTTGCATGTAGGCACAAAATATGAACTACTTAAGTCTCGTTAGATCTAGCTTCAATATTTCTAACGAAACCAAAGCAATTAAGATTGAAAAGTCGCATGTTCTTTGAAACTATTTAGTAAATACTTTACACTTAAACATTAAATGACAATACCTCAAACATAGACGTTTATTGTAATTGCGAATTTATGACATGGTTCGATTACCCGTAAGAAGAACCAAGAAGATACTTTCGAGAGCTACAAACAAGAACATTAACATTTACATTGATAGTATAACCTAAGATTAAGGTTTAACTTTAGCATTATAATTCTTATTGAAAAAGCAACTATTTTTAACAATAAACAGATTACACTTTTTTCAAAACTCTACTTTATAAGACTTTCGAAAAGACCTCCAACTTGCGCAAGGCAGTAACCCGATCTGTGATAAAATTCAGTTCGGGTGTTTTCTAACATTTCTTGGGTGATGTCTGTAATTTTGACACGAAGTTCTTCCAAATTGTTAGTACGTGTATGCCGGTGCCCATAAATTTGCTGGGATACGTATCCCCAAACAAAAAAGTTGTTCGACGCGATATCAGGTGACCGAGAAGGATATTTAATAGTACCTTTTCCAATAATAATACAGTTAGGGAACATAGTTTCCAAAAACAGTTGAGGTCTTACTTCAGTATGAGCAGGACAGCCATCTTCTTGATACCAAACTTATATTGAGGCGTTGAATAACTGGAACTATCTGATTTCTCAACAGTTCTAAACATTTGTCCGCATTCAAGTTTCCGTTGATAAAAAATGGAACAATTATGGAATTGCCTAAAATTCCTGCCCACACATTAACTTTTTGGGGGTATTGTATCTGGTAAGGAATACTAATGTGTTTTTTTTCCCGAGAGTAACCAACAGCGACAGACGGATTGTGATGGCCATGTAAGTTAAAAGAACACTCGTCGGCAAACAAAATATTTTCAATAAATCTATCGTTTTCATTAGCCCGATTCATCATATCTTCACAAAATTCCATACGATTTTGATGATCTTCTGGAAACATTTCTTGCGTAGTTTGCAACAGCATTTATTCTTTTTCAAGATATTGCGAACTGTTCTTGGTTCAATATTCATTTCGTCACCAACTTTTGTACTATTGCACGGGAAATTAGTTTCTGCTAAACTACACACTGCAATTTCTTGGAGTTCGCGCTCTTCGTTTAAGTTGCGACCAGGATGCTCGCCATCATTACCATCAATGCTACTGCGTTTTCCACAATTATTAAACATCCGCATCTTTCAAATTTACAAACAGTACGCATAATCGTACCCATTATTCCTTGAGCAGTGCTTCCTGAATAATACCACTTAATAATCTGTACTTTTTCTTCAGTGGAATACGTGAGTATTGTGCCGGACTTGCAAAAACACTGATTTTCAATTTTCATTGACAGTAGCAATTAAATGTGTCATTAAAAAATGCTTATCTTTTTTGGGTTTTTTAATGGTGTATTTTAAATTATACAATATAAACGTTTCGATAACACTTACAATTATCTTCGTCAATAGTAATATCTATTAAATTTGTTAAAGATGTTGAAAACAATTGTGTCAAAGTTGAAAAATTTAAACATAAACATCAGCCTGCTATTAATATAACAGTTTGAGAAACGTATAAAGTCAACTACAGAATTAATTTTTAGTAAAGAATAACTAGGTCATTAAAAATTAAATATTGTTAAAGATGACAAATCAGAACACCCTCTACGGTGAAGGCTAACAATGAAAAATGGTAGCAAATAACATTTAACAAAATTTAATCAAGTTATGGTGTAAGTATAAAGTTGCGAAAAACTTCAATTTGAAAACGATAGAAGCACTCAAAAATATAAACATGACATCAAACAGTACAATCCAGTTAAATCTAACAAAGAAAATGTCAATAATTGCAAGTGTTATTAACAATGAAAAACATAATGCAGAACGTTTTTTGTAATTTTTTAATTTTAATCTTAATTTCAGCTACTTATGTTAAATTATAGTGTTGTGGTAATTTAACATATAATTGGTAAAGCATTTGCTTTAAGGTCAAGGAAAAACAGCAAAAAAACCTAGACATTCCAAAAGTCAAATTAAAATCAAAATCAATATGCGCACGCGCATGCGTGAAAGCACGCGCTCGCCACACACACACACACACACACACACACACGCACACACGTACGCACGCATGTGGTTGGAAGGTAAAAATCTTACACCATGTTTCATTTTTGACTACACCATCTCGTCAAATATATGAGCTGTACCAATGTTGGGAGATACGCAAAAGTTGACCATTTAGGGATGGCGGACAAATGAAAAAAGAAAGCAATTGATAAGTTACAGAAGGGCTGTCTCGGTGGTGGAGTGGTTTAAGTGCTTGACTTTCACCCACGCGGCACAGGTAGCCGAGGTAGTCTAAAACAGAGAAAAACCAAATCACTAGTTTTTATCAGATAGGAAGTAAAACTATAGATCGAGTGGCAATACAATTTTGGTTGGTTAAAGATCCCTTACTAAAGGTGGAATTCTTTTAATAGCTCAAAGTTCTAGTGACGGGTACAGTTAATAACTATTAATAGTTGATGCGCACAGAGATGCCTGACATTTCCGTTTGTGCCTAGTTCTCAGTCCACAAATACAAAAAAAAAATTACAGAAGGTAGCCTTTCAAACCCGATCCATCTGCATCTTTATAATTTCAAATAACTTACCTACAAATTGCTGGAAGTCTGGTCACGATGTACGGAGAAACCAATATGCATTGATTTTGGTATAAAAGTGGTCACAACTTGAATACATTACTAGAAAACAAATGTGAAATATAAATTACAGTATTTCATTTGAAACATTAAAATTGTTATGTGGCACAGCGTTGTTGAACATCTGTCACTAATAAATACGGTATAAGAGGGTGTGCACTTTTTTTTCAATGCGTTTTGTTAAAATTTCTCATGGTAACGAAAATGAAAAGTTTCACTACTCCAATGTCTTCATAAAAAACTCACTTTATTACTCTTTCATTAATACTGCCTAAATCTTTGCGCAGTTATTACATTACATTCCATTCCATTGTACCAAGTATCTATAGCAATGGTCTCACACTGCACTTGGCGCAGGACATTTTATGCTTAACTATTAAGCTTGTAATTTAGTAATAGTTTTAACACATTTATGTTAAATTTTTGAATAAATCTAAGATATTTCCTGCATAAGACACACAAGCCTATTACTTAAAAAAAAATGTAGATCGGAAAATAAGAATATTGTAAACTATTTCCATTTAAAAAATATAATTTTATGAATTCGAAATCTAATATTAATAAAAACTTTCTCAAATTTGTTAGTGTATCATGTAATAACCTAAGAAAAGTAAGAGAAACACTACTTGCAAGCAACATTACTTCGTCATCAAATTTACCCAAGTTAATCAACTTAATTATAATTCATCTCTGACTAAAATCATCCCTTTCCTAAAGGTACATGAAAATTGATAAACATAGAAGCGTTCTTAAAAACAAATTAATAAACAGAATGACATTTCTAGAAAATCAATTCGGTTTTAGATCGTTATGGGAATTATATAGTTAAAGGGAAATGAAGTAAAACGTTTGTAGAGGCAACTCTCTAAGATCTCCAGAAAGCGTGTGATGGTGTGGATCATAATAAGCTATCCAAATAACTTAAAAAGTATAGTTTCTCAGACAAGAGCATTTAGTTTTAAACAACAAATCGTCAACTCAATTGCCTCTTAAGTATGGTGTCCCTCAAGGTTCTGTCTTAAGGCCACTTTCACTTAATGTATTTTTATGCTTAAACGTCTTCACTACAAATTTGACTAACACAGATTATACCCACCTTGCGCACAAGAAATAAGAACGTATTGTGGTACTTGCTCAAGTACTTGATACGCAATCTATAGCCCAAAAGTGTTTTACTGGTAACCTGTTACTTTTAAATAATAAACTATTGGAATGATCTTTACAACAGTATGGACAAAACGTTAATTCTGAATCGATTAAGTTTTTGAGAACTGTGTAAGATCCAAAACTAAATTGGAATTTACAGTATTCACAAAGTAAAAAGTTCCTGTCACATTATCTACTTTAAAACGGTGAGCTAATTATTTCAGCTTAAAAGCACAATTGTACTACCTTGCATTGAGCTAAATCTATGTTTTTGAAAAGTTCTAACCTTGTTCTGTAGTATATAGTAGCAACAGCATATTATTTACTGTCTCATAAACTGGGGCCACACATAAGCTTGGGATACAGACAATGTTAAACAAAGCTAATTATGTATTTATCAACTTTTATTGTTTATTGCTTCTTTGATAATTTAACCTTGGTACTATATAGATGTATCATTATTCCGCATGAAAACAGTGACATGATATTTTTTCCTGTAGTGGTAGTCTCATTTGTCAAAATGACAAAAAGTCAATTTGATGCCGTCCTGCCTACTTAAGTAACGCACATGATGATCAAATCTTAGATTGAATTAATAATGATTTGTTGCGAACATGCCAAAAGTCATCTCAACGAGTACAGTGTTGCAAATTTTAATCTTACAAGTAGTGTAACGGGGGAAAGTAATGGGGGACTTATCGTAATGGTATCGGATATATTTCAAATACGTAAGAACTTAAATAACTATTTCGTAATCAATGACAAGACTTAAAAATTTTACCCTAGGATGCATAACCCGGGCCTCTCAGGCCCAGAGAGATTTTAGTTACACATAATTTCAATCGACTTGAGCATTCAGATATGCTCTAACACACACTTTATTAAAAAAAACATTCAAGTGTACTTAGAAACCGAAAAATAAATCTTTTCCATTAGTACCCCGTATATACATATTCCGAGCCTTCGAAGCAACTAGTTCCTATAAAACCAGTTTCAAGGCTGATAGTTATTATAATTTATCAAGCACTGCTGCACGGAATTGTACGTGTCTGTGCAAGTTGAAACCTGCATTACTGCTGGATGTATAAATGTAGGCGCAGTTGATTTTAATTTGGTTGTAATAAAAGTAACATTGAGTGAACTTGTGAAACACATATGATAATAGCGTTAAAAAGAAATGTGAAAAGCGTAAGATTTGGTGACGGTCTCTATGAAGAAAGTGTCGCAGTTGGCAGCTGAAAGTGGTGATCTGTCTTCTGAAGAAAGTGATGTGTCTGAAGCAGAAAATGATGACCCAGAAGACAAATTTCTAACGAGTATTCTGGATCCAGTTCTGATGATGTTGACGATAATTCAGACAATGATGTTGACGATATTGGTAATTCTTCAGCAAGTGGTTACATTGCTCCAAGTGGTCTGGATTGGAGTTTGGGATCTCCAACTAAAAAAAAATTCAACCATGCAGTATTATTCGGCGTGCGCCAGGACTAGTAAGAAAGCATATGTCTGCAACACCAAATGAAGCGTTTCAGTTATTTGTAACTCCAGTTATTGTACAAGAAATTGTGAACTGTACTAATTTAAAGAAGGAGACGTGTTTACAGAGCAAACATAAAACTTTGCAGATATAACTATTGATGATTTTCTTACATTCTGTGATTTACTTATTCATGCGGGAGTTGACAGAAGCTGGGATGTTGCTGAGGGAGAACTGTTTTGTAGTGAAGTCGCCAATCCTACCGAGCCATAATGTTCATATTTCACTTTGAATAAATTCGATGGTTCGTCGGATTTGACAAGAGAACCCGGAATGCGCGTGTGGAAACCGATAAATTAGCAATGTTGTCCTACGTTTGGGATTCATTCATTCAGCAATGCAAAACCTGAGTCATACCGGATACTAATGTAACTATTGATGAACTCGAGGGGTTTAGACGTCAATGCAGATTAGTTCTATATATTTGCCAAGTAAACCGGAAAATATGGACTTAAAATATTTTGGATGTGTGAATCTAAGTCTGGTTATGCTCTGGATGGTGTAGTTTATGTTGGTCGCCTCTCCGGAGAACCTCCACATAAAACCTGGGACTTGAAGTAGTACAAACTCTTGTGCGTGGCGTTAATAATTTTGGTCTCAATCTCACGATAGACAACATCTTCACTAGTGTTCCGGTAGCAATGTACCTGTTGGATAAAAATATTACTGTTGTAGATACACTATGTCAGAATAAGCGTGATATTATGAAAGAAATAGAAACCTAAAGATCGTGTAGTCCGCTCTTCATTATTTTGCTTTCGAAATAACGTATGTATGGTAAGTTATGCACGTAAAAAGAACAAATGCGTAATGTTACTAAGTGTCATGCACCACGACATCTATCAAGGGTGATGCTAAGAGAAATCATCACTCATTATAATAAAACGAAGGGCGGTGTTGACATCGTGCATCAAATGATATAGACATACACGTGCAAGGGGCAAAGTAGACGATGGCGCATGACATTTTTCTTCAACATCTTTGATGTTGCGGCACTAAACGCATACATAGTCTTTACGAAGGAGCATCCAAACTACAACATAGAATTGACTCACAAACGCAGATTCTTTTTGAAAAATTTAGCGAAGGAACTAGTGATACCACGTATGTGGAGAAGATCTACTAACCCTAACCTATGGCGTAGTGTTCGGGAGTGTTTAAGCAGATTTATTGATATCTCTGGTGCGCCAGCCGCTCAAATAACTGCAACAATTAAGATAAAGAAATGCTCAGTGCGCCCCGCAAATATTAGTCGTAAAGGAACAATGTATATGTATTAGTTGTAAGTTGTAAGTTTCTCCATATATCCACCCCCGGGGGTGAAGCCACCCCTAACTTTTTTTTCAAATGTAAGGGTAGGTCAAGTGATACATCGTGTGAAAGCTTGTATTTAGAGGAATACACCGCATTATTTATTTTCTCAAAATTTTAAACATTATTTTGTTGAACAAAAAAATCAAAATCAAAAATAATGAACGCACTCTCTTAACAAGGGAAGTTTCATTTGAGAACTTTCTTAAACTAAACCACGATTTAACGACTTCTCTGCAAAAAAAGTCTTTTCCTATGGGTTACACTCATAACTTTAAAGATGTTCAAAGTGATGTCTATTTGTTCCCAATCGGTGATAAAAACCATTTCTCACGTTTTGAAACATGTCTTGTGGAAAATTTCTGATTTCTGCAGTAATTCTGCAAGTCAAGAGGGTTAAGATCCGGGGATCGTGGTAGCCATTCAAGTGCACATCTTCGACCAATCCATCTATTTGGAAAAAATTGATTTAAATAGTTTCGTACTGGCAATCCATAGTCCGGTGGAGCGCCATCTTGCTGAAACCAAATTCTCTCATCCAAGCCATTTTGATTATTATTTGGAAATAGACCCCTTAAATTTGGAAGCAGGTCATCCGTGAGTATAGAAAGATATAATTGCCCACCAAGATTACCATTCAGAAAAAATGGCCTTGCCACTCGATCTCCAATAATCCCAACCCATACGTTTAATTTTTGTGTATGTAGCGTGTGAGTTTCCCGCATCCAATGGTCGTTGTGGTCAGACCAATAACGAGAACTGTGATGATTCACTTCACCATGTAAAGAGAAGGTACATTCATCCGAAAAGGGAATCCATTCCAACTGTATGTGACCATGGTCAATGAAGTTCATCATTCGTTCACAAAACTCAATTCGTCGGTCTAATCTTCATCAGTCAATTCTTATAGCATTTGCATCTTGTAAGGGTGCATCTTTGCAGTTTTAAAACCTTTAAAATAGTTCTAATGGCCGTGCCGAAATGATGGAGTTTTCTTGAATAGCCAACAAAACGTTCAGCCTCTCTTCTTTGTTTTGGCAGATTCCTGACATGACCTAATTTTCTATACCACCTTTCTATTTTGCTAATTGTGCCTTGAGAAAGCCGCGGTAAATCGAGATGATTTGCTTGAAATAATTCAGCTACCTTAGCTTGAGTGCGACTTCGGTCACCAAATCCGATCATCACTAATAGCTCAATGCGAAGAACTTTTGTTAAATAAGCCATGCTAAGTAATTTACTACGATGGGAAGATGTGAAAAGTACACTAGAGGAACTATTTACTTAAATAAACGAGCAAAGAAAAATACAAGGAACATATTGACTTGCTGAGATAATAAGTGCACGTTATCAATACGGCACATGTTTATCTACCGACCATTCAAGGATTGTCGAAATTAAAAAGCATTTAGTGAGTGCAAGAAACACAGAAGATAAAGATTTTATCCTTCAACGATAAGAACAGGATTGTTGCTATAATAAATGCATATTATCACTAACGTACATTTTTACGTACCGATATTTCAATTATTTTCGAAATTAAATACCATTGAGCCGGAGAAAGTTGTTCATTTAGGTTGTTTCACTTTAAATGCCCGAGAACATAAATACTGCGTTGTATTCCTCATAATGCAAGCTTTCACATGGTGTATCAGTTGACCTACCCTTACATTTGTAAAAAAACTTAGGGGTGGCTTCACCCCCGGGGGGTGGATATATAGAGAAACTGTAATCCCCAGATTAATGGCTGGAAACAATTATAAAGAATGCCTATTATGACTTTTCTCCCGAACTTTACCCCTTTGAGTTGCGGGAATTATTCCACTTGGAATATCCACTCTGTATGTATAAATACATAAAGTTTTACTTCAATAACTTCGTTTCTATTCTGACTATACGTGATTTGATATAACTGGTCTTAGAAGCCCGGAGTATGTAAATGCCAATATTTTATTGGGTTAACGTCGACATTGTGGTAAACGCAAGGTGAGTTTATCAAAATGGTTCTAATTTCCATCGCCGGGTGCACGATTCTGATATCACAAGTAATCCACCCAAAATTAGAGGTGAAGGTAAGAGGTATAACATTTTACGCGCGAGGTGTAATTTAGGGTTTTTGGAAAACTGCGACTATTTACTCGATTCGGTAAACAAAGAAAATTTCACGAAAGAAAATCTTCACATTGGATTACTTATAAAAAAGCCTGTAGATTTCCTAGATAGGTTAACACTCGCCCTGCTGAAATCGGGTCAAAATTGATCCAGCATCGATTTTGCTCAAATAATTCTTATATCCGTTTAACTGTTTTACTGAGCCTTTAGGTCCTCTCTTATTCATTTGCTTATGTAATGGTTAAAATTAAATAATCAATTTACGTTTGCAGGTCGTTTTATTTATTTTAGTCAGGTTTAACCCGGTTTAGCAATGAGCTTGTTAGGTGCGCAAGCACCTAGCCTAGCATTTGTGCAGGATTGTGCATTAGTCTTAGTTCTTTGTTGTTTCCTTCAAAGCACGATCCTGCGCTTCTTCATTCATTTCAGTAGAATTTTAAAAGTTGAGGTAAAAATAAATGAACAATGAAGCAGAATTATCTGCCGAAATTGTGCGAGATTATGATGAAGAACAATTAGTGTTTTCTGACGGCAGTAACAATTCTTCTAGTGATAATGATTCTGTTGTTCATCACGAGTTTAGTGAAAATGAAAAAGACAACAGCGAGCTTTTGCAACCTTTTGATTTACATCCAGACCAACTAGTTTCTGGTCGTTTTCTGGAATATATTACGAAAACAGGGAGGTCTAACACCTAAACGGGAAACTGTAGAAACGATAGAAGACAGTTTATATCAGATACTAGAATTGATTTAGTTCTAGAGGATACGAATCAAAAGGCGAATGGAATTAAACTCACATGGATAACATTAAAAGTAAATATTCACTCTATAGTAATAAAAGCTTTCTTCGGAATATTCCTACTGATAGACTGTTTTAGGAAATCTAGCCAATATAGGTCGAATCTCTGGAATAAAAATGATGCCTTATGTAGACCAATATACATCGCTGCAATGAACCGAGATTGATTTAGGGATATTCTAAGATTTATCAGATTTGATGACTTGACATCACGACTGGAGTGGAAGGCATAAGATAAATTAGCACCAATCAGGGAAGTTTCAGATATATTGGCTTCTGATTTGAAAAGAATCGTATCTGTTGGCATAATAGGTGAGCAATTAGTCAGTTTTCCTGGACGCTGCTGGTTTAAAGTATACATGTTTGGTAAACCCGGGATTTGGGCATTGTGCGAAGCAAAAATATTACTGCTGTAACTTCGATGTATACTCAAGAAAAATAAGAAATGTTCCAGAAACTAATCAGGGACGACTGGTAAAGCAGATTAGTGATATTTGGAAGGGATCGGGTTTAAACATTACAACAAATAATTTCTTCACAGACATTTCTCTCTCAGAAAAATGGTGAATAGTACAATTGCAATGGCCGGTACAGTACGGAAGAAAAGAACATAAGTAACTTGGAGTCTTCCAAACATTTCCGGAAGAAATCTTACTTGGTTTTGTATAAACCGAAACAAAAAAAATTGTACTTTTGTTGTCTATTGTTAGAGTGTATTCTTGTAGGAGATCTATCAGACGATGGTCCCTCTGATTACTTATGAATTACATTAATGTTGATGTCTATAACGCTTTCGTCGTTTGGTGCACAAAATATCGTGCTTGGGGAGTATTGTATGAATGAAATGCAGTAAAAAATTATTTTTGGAAGAACTCGGAAAAAAATTAATAAAACGTGACATCGAACAACAAACGAAAGCAGTGTGTGCAATATGAAATTCTTCAAAGTAGCACTTTTCATTGCAACGTACTAAAACGATTTTTGTAAGTTCTTTATTTAACAGTATGTGTGGAATGCAATTCTTAGAAGCAGTAATAGTTTAAGTTGTATAACTTGTATCACATCTTGTCTTAAATAAGCACTTTTTTTGTGTTAAAGCTCATGCTTATAACTTCTTTATTTTTTTATTAAACAATGTAAACAAATGTAACAAAGCAGGAAAAGTACAGAAACGTACCATAAATTTCAGTGTTTATTTCTGTACAGGAACTAAAGCAGAAAATTTCAATCGGGTAAAATGCGTTGTTTTCTTGATCCCCATGCTAACGTAGCTCCAGATATTTTTATAACAAAACCAGACGTGGATTTTCTATTGTCTGAATTTCCCCAGTCCGCATTAGCAAAGGCTGACAATGCAGTTTCGCAATGTTTGGGATAAACTTAACCGTGGTCCTTAGTACCTTGAACATATTTTAAAATTCGCTTCAGAGGGTTTCAAAACGACCGTAATATGACGCTGACTAAGAGATATCAGGGAATGTAGCCAACATCGATGGCATAAGATACTCGATCAGTTCGCGGTACGTCTTGCTAGTAGGCAGCGTTTCGTCTCTAACAGGAGGTTTAACTTTCATTGGAGTCTGATGGTGAACGGTTCTGCATACCTAAGCATTGAAGCAACTGTTCAATGGAAGTCTTTTGAGAGAGGATCATTCTTTGAATTTTTATACCAAGGAAGGAGTGTAGATTATCCAGATCTTTCATCCTAAATTTTTTTTAGTGCTGCTTTTATTTCATTTACTATATTTGGCATTTCCACAAATAATTAAGTCCTCAACGTACAGAAAAATTTATGTTATGATTTTGCAACAATACATTCACTTATCACTTTGGAATGGCACAAACCCCAATATATTAAAAAAAAAATATCAAATTTTTTATTCCATGCTTTGGGCGCTTGTCCCAAACCACATAACGTTTTATTTAATTTTAGAACATGGCTTTGCTTTCCAGTATCAAACACGGGAAGGCGCTGCATGTACACTTCCTCACGCCCATTTGAAATGCATGAATATCATCATGGTTTATAACAGATAACAATGTTCTGACTGTAGTGTAGTGAGCAACGGCAGTATACGTGTCTGTATAGTCGAAATCCTTGACTTAAAAACAACCTTTCATTACTAATCTTGCTCTGTATTTTGTAACATTCCCATCTTCACCTTTTTTAATTCGGAACACCCAGTAACAGCCGATTGCCATGCGGCTTGGAAGTAGTTCAACTTCTTCCCAAGTATTATTTTCTAAAATCGAATTTAATTCCTCATTTACAGCTTGGATTCACTCAGGTCCAACTTCACGTCTTTTTAATTCTGAATGATTTTGCGGGCAATTGTCAACATAAGACTCCGCACAAGTAAAGGCTGTAAAATCCTTCAATTAAGAGCTCACGTGCAGATCGGCGGACCGAAGGCTCCGATTCTTGTTTTTCACTCATCGGATTAGAATTGTCTTCCTTCGCAGAATTAATTGAGACATCAATTTGGAGTGGTCAAAAAAAAGTATCAGGCATACTCTCTTCTTTACTTTTATTATCTCCGCCTGAACATCTGCATTTCATCTTCTTCTTTTGCTTGTCAGACCAATTGGAGTCAACAAATTCAGTTTAATAAAATTTTATATTAACCCCTTTGATAACTTTATTGGTCTCGGGATCTCACGAGCGGTACCCATTAGGGCAGTATCCTACCATATAACATTTATTTGATCTACTATCCAGCTTCCTTTCAAGTATCTCCTTGCGGATGCATAGATATGCTGCCAAACACTTTTAACCTTTCAAGGTTACCAAACTACATTTCTGTTGGGGTTTTGTTTATCTAATGCCACAGTGGGTGAGTGCTTAATTTTATAAATAGCGGTCATCATTGCTTATGACCTAAGCGTTAGAATAATACCAGCATTTAAAACCATTCAATGTACCTTACAAAATATGGTGCAGCTCAAATGCTTTGTGCCGGCACTTTGGAAGGCCGCATATCTCATGGTATAGTCGATTTGACAGCCAATATTTCAGCAAAAAGCAATAAAGTCGCAAGAAAGGAATTTTCCAGTCTGGTCACAGCGAAAAAGGCATTTTGTACCAAAATGAGCTGTGACCATGGCTTCAGATGTTTTAAGATACGAAAGAGCTTCTCATTTTTCATTAATAACATAAGCGACAGTAAAATGACTCCAGTCGTTAATAAAAATGAAGACATAACGCTTGAGTCATAAGATGTAAGGATAATTGGCCCCATAACGTCATAATGGATCAATTGGACGACTTCTGGATTTTGGATGAGGCAAACGAGTTCGTTTCCCCTCTAATCAAGTTCTTCTTATCCACTGTAATATCGTCAGCCAAATCTGCTAAAGTCTTTAAAATGCGAGCCCTCTTTGTGTCCAAGGTGCCAATTCCATAAGTAGTTCTCAACATCAACATTTGATTCATTTGCAGTCTTTTGGTTAAATTCAAATTGAACTTGATACATTTTATGTAATTCTACTGTTTTAATAACAAGTAGCTACTCCATTATAGAAAACAATATTTACACCCCCAAGGACGCATTGAAATTAGGATGTAATTTAACTTAGGAACGATTAGAACATTCGTAAAAGATATAGTAGTCCTGTCAGTGTACACCAATTTAACGTCACCAGTGTGAGTTGCGAACAATATTTCATTTGCCTTCGCAGTTTTAACATTTATAGTGGTATCTAACTCTTTTACATTTAATTACAATTAATAACTAATTCATTATCTTTTATAACTGATGCTGTTGAAGCAACTTCAAACAAACTAAATTCGTCAGAATCATTTATTTTCTTAAACTTAACGCAACTGGATTTTTTATAACTTGGTTTACGACAAAAATAAAAAAATGTTACCAGCTTTTGATCAAAACTTTTGTTTCTGTTTAGAATAAGGTTATTGGAGTGCATGTTACTGTTATTGCCTTGGTTTGGCAAGGAAGAGAATCTTCTCCCACCATGAGCACGTGCCATTAACTAATGTGAATTATCAATGACGTAACAAGACTCGATGGCATTTCGTTTTCTGTCTTCATCGAGTACACGATTTTTGACAAAATCAACTTTCAATTTGTCTTCAGACAATGTTTCTAATGCAACAATAACCTCATGATACTTACTTGGCATGATTATCACGCAATATTCATTTCTAATACAGTTGCTCCAACAGATTTGAGATCACGGATAGTTTTTTGAAACCGAAGAAAATGATTACCCTACCCATTTTTTCTTGAGCAGGATAAAATTGCATTAATAATAGTGATTTTCTTAAGCAATACATTACGAGAAATTTGCTTAAGGGTAGTCCACATTTCATGAGCTGTACCTTTTCCCTTCACATAGATACTCCAGATCTTCATCAGAAATTTTCATAACGATTTCAGATTTACATTTTGTGTCATTCTTAATATAATCTTTTAGAAGAGTCATCTTGGCTGCCTTTTAATCAGCTATGTTGGGTGAAGGAGCATTTCAAGAATCGTGCAAAGGAAGGTCCAACAAGTCAACTCTCTTTAAACCAGTTTCCACACGAAAACGCCAATCATCAAAATTATTACCGTCGAATAACGGAATGATACACTTTACGTCATGGGACATTCATATAAGTAAAGAATTACGAATAGAATCAAATGCACGACGCTATAACCTCAAAGAGTGAACTCACGAAAAGATGACACAAAGTCAACAAAAGCACTCTGGGTTCATAACCTGAGAAAGGGCGTTAATTACTAATATTACACGTTTAAAACAAAAGCCACAAAAATAAACAGAGAACGAAAATGAGGCGGCAGGAACGCTATTGTCACAGTTTAACAATTATTTCCGCTGAGCACATTGGATTACTTACGAAATTTCGCTATGGAAGAGTGAAAAAGGGAGAAGGTATTCTTATTAATTTTTACGTAGATTTGGTAAACAAAACATCCTATTATATTAGATGAGACACGGTGACGTGAAGAATGTACAATTTTGCGTTTTGTGTAGGTAATACACGTTCAAGGTCTGAAGACTAGAATTTACTCTTTTTTAATAGATTACTCGACATTCAACGATTTTCGAGGAAAAAGTCTAAAAAGGGTGAAAAACTATATTGCAGTGCTGTATTAGTTTCACTTTACAAGTGAAATCTACAATTTTCAAAAGTTAAGCTACGGCAGTAACTTTTTTGTTTTTTTGACAGTGCTACCACGGTCTCACTAGATTTCCATGGCCTGCTCTAATGCAAAAATGAGTTGGAACATGGGATAATATTCGTTTCATATCACTTGTAAATCACTTATGTAAAACTCGAAATAGGTTAATGGGCAGAACACACCGTACGGAGGACCTACACAATGTTGAAAATGTATACTCTGCAACAATTTACAACAAACGCTTCATTATCAATGAAATATTATTTATCGGCGTATACAACACAAAATTATAATTCTAATAAAATATTGTTTATGGAACGTCTATTTGGTCACTACAAACCGCTAAAAATGACTTAATTCGTTAATTAAATTTAATTTATGTGTAAATTACACTTTGCCTAATCTTTAATTTCCGGGACACTAAACGTCCACTTATCTAATTAAAATTAAGTACTTGATTGAATTTTTAAAATAAATAAAAACAAGCGTAATTCGATAACGTCAATCAAGTTTGATAAAATAAAAATTTTCATAATGGCTTTAATGAAGAGAGCTACTGAAATACTGTTCTTTTAGTGTTTACGGCTTAAAATATCTAAATTGTAAATTTAAAGTAACTGTTAAACATTATTATTAGTAGTATTGGTTAATTAATCTAAAATCTAAAAATTTACAAAACGTATAAAGAAAAACACTTATTCTTTAAATGTAGTAAAAGTACATCTACAGTAAAAGGTTTAAAGAATGTATAGTAATTAACAATAAATTAAATTAGAATGTTGTTTTAAATAGTATATAAGGAAAATTTGTTATTGTAAAAATATCAGTAATATCTAATACATTATTGTATCAACATGTCTCTTAAGGTAATTTTGTAAATTATATTTACGAAGATATTAATTTCTTTTTAGTTTTCAGTTTTCTCAGCTATTTTGGCTATTGCCTGCGCTGGATACATTCCTCAACCTGCTATTATCCAACCACAACCAATTCTTCAACCTACCATCAGATACGCACACTCCGTTGCTCCAGTTGCCATCCCACAACCACCAATTACTTACTCCGTTCCACCAAAATCATACGTTGAACCACTTGCACCTGTTGTCACCACCTCATACGGATACAAAACCGCACACACCCCAGTCCCAGCCCCAATCATCCGTGCTGAACCCGTTCATGTTGCTCCAGCACCCGCTGTATTGGCCGCTCCAGCTGTTCACGCTGCTCCACTAACCGTTGGCATCGCTGCACCAGCTATCCATGCTGCTCCATTAGCATTACCAACTGTTGGATTTGCTGGACACCATGTTGCTCCATTAACAGTACCAACTGTTGGATTTGCTGGACACCTTGGGGCCTCTCCATTAGCTTTTGGACGTGGATACGCTGCTGGTTTTGGATTAGCTGGACCAGTCGGTTTTGGTTTAGCTGGACCCGCAGGTTTTGCTTATTCTGGACATGCGAGTGGACATTCCGGATTTAGTTTGGGTGGATATGCTGGTGGATACAAATTTGCTGCACCAGCTGCTCCTTTAGTAGCGCCAGGACCAATTGGAATTGCTGGACATGCCGCATTTGGTTTAGGTGGATATGCCAGTGGATACAAACTTGCTGGTCCCGCTGTTCATGCCGCTCCTTTAGTTGTACCAGGAGCAATTGGTATTGCTGGACATGCTCCATTATCCTTCGGTAAAAGTTACGCAACTGGTTTGGGTGTAGGACACGTATCTTATGGAAGTCACATTTAAATGAAATTTAAAGGCAATTATAATAATTATGTTCTATGGACATGCTGACTGATATTTATAGAATAAAATAAATTTATTACATATAATCAATTTTTTTTATTTGCACCCGAGCTTTGGGATATTTTATTATTACACCAAAAGCATGCTGGTATTAGATGATTCTCATTAACCTCAAATCACACTATATGTCAAAATTAATTTCATAGTTGCCGCGTTTAATTGAAATTAATGGTAACCACGGACCACTGTTTAAAAATGGAAGGAGCTTATTGAATTTTGAGTGAAGAAGTATGATTCCGCCATATTATAACTTACCCATACATTTGTTCTGGGATGTCTTTCAATTGAAATAAAAGATTTTCATTAAAATTCACAAAATAATTTCATGTAAATATAAAAAATCGTCATTTTTAATACTTAAAAAAAGGCATCATATCAATCAAATAAATTAATCAAATTTGACGTTAGTGAAAAATTGTATAAATAACCCACAAGTCCAGGGGACAAATAAAAAAATATGGACTGTAGGCACGAATTTATCGACAGCAGTGTAATTTAACCTGTTTAACCGTTGTTTCACACACACACACACACACGCACGCACGCACGCACGCACGCACGCACGCACGCACGCACGCACGCACGCACGCACGCACGCACGCACGCACGCACGCACGCACGCACGCACGAACGCACGCACGCACGCACGCACGCACGCACGCACGCACGCACGCACGCACGCACGCCACCCACGCACGCACGCACCCACCCACGCACGCACGCACGCACGAACGCACGCACGCACGCAACGCACGCACGCACGCACGCACACACACACACACACGCACCCACGCAGACGCACACGCACATGCACACACACAAACATTTATACACGCACAAACTCACGCACGCACACATTCACACACTACATACGCGTATGATTTAGCAAAATTGAAAAAAAAATCGATTGCATTACCTACTATCCTCGCCAGGAGTGTTTACCTCTCCGTCATCACATACAATCATGTGGTGTAATATGAAAGATATGAGTAAAAATTATTTTCGTGGATAATATAACTAGTATTATGATTATCATCGACGATAGCTCGAGTTAAAACCGATGAAAATTGAACGAGTGCGAAGCACCAGCGATAAAGGCGATAAAAGTATCACCGATTTGATAGACTACTCTGCGATTTTGTTTTTGTATTTTAACCGATGAAAGTAACAAAAAATGTGACATGTGAATTATATTCTCGTTATAATAAATTCTGATTAGAAAATATACCCCGGAATAGCAGCTGCCGGGTTCTGAAACACAATTACTTATTTATTGTGATTTGTTTTGTAAAAATTAGTGAACGTTGATTACCGTAATGAAAACGGTTATAAAACAATATCTTTGAAACCTAACAGGTGTTTTTGCAGCCTGCAGGTTATAATCCATTACTGCTCTATTGCTAACAATGTACTTTTCAACAACATGTAAACATTTAATAATTGCAGCAGGAGAATGGTTGTATTGTAAGTTTCTGATAAACAGTCATACAATTGATAAAAAAAGGAAAAGACTATGTATTTCATTCCCTCCCCCCCCTAAAAAAACCTCATACAAGGTAGACGGTAACTCAATACCTCCTGAATGCTAAGCAGGTTGTGTCACCACTACTTTATCAGCTCGGTAATATAATTGATAATTAGAGATTTCCATTTATAGGTGAAACAATTTGCATAGAACAACTGTTGAGGGCACTATATACAACTCGCAAGGCTACTACGTTTCATAATCATAATTTTGTATTGTTGTTACCAATTCAGTCTCAATGATGGCCCACAATAAGCTGGTAACATTATTACACAGAATGCATGTTAAGTTACGTGCCCAAATAAAATGGAACTAGTATTCGTACAAAGATGACATTTAATGTGGAACATAAATTCTATGGTAAATGTGAATTAACATCTTGCTAAGATTTTTATCACAAATTATATTGTACTTACATAATTGAAATACATTACTAATAGAAATTGTATTAAATATGAACTAACACACATATTACTAATTTATCGGACAACGAATTGCATCGGCTGACGGTGTTGTAAGACCATTATATTTATTTGAACAATTTATTGATGACGCAATAGTGCAACTAACGGTAGTGGAAACAAATAAATATGCTCCGCAATGCATATAGTCGCAGATGGACGGATGTTACAACTCCCGAAATGAGAATCTTTTTAGGCCTACTGGAATTCTTAAATTTTCAAATATTGTAGACTACTGGTGTTACGGTCGAAAATGAAACTGAAACGGCAGGTAAGAGATAATTAGAGTGCACCGGACTAGCTAGGTGGGACAGAGGGCGTGTTTTTGAATTTAAAAATACTGAAGGTGGTTAGTCGTATTGTCGAAAGTCGCAAATAAGGGTACGTCGTAATTAGAATAAAGTCAAGTAAAATGGCGCCAGACTGTAAGAATACACCTGGGCACACGAAGATAAATCAGCCTTCAAAAGAACTCACTTACCTTACGTTGGCTACCTCCAGGTGCACGTCGGAGATGCTTCGAAACTTTAGCTCTAGAACAAATCTTAAAATATCCACACGCTCAAATACTAAAGCAGCGTGTGCGCAAATCAGCTATTGGGTTTCTATGACTTCTTTAACTTTATATTTCGTTACGTTACCCCCAACGCTTGGAAACAAAATAACTCAAACACAATAAAAAAAATAATGAACGTTAAGTGTCACACTTAAATCTTATTAACTCAAATTTCTATACTACTTATCTCCAAAGCTCTGTCATAAATTTTCATATACACAAATTTTCAGTACATTTAATTAAATAATAAAAAAACAAGATACCAAAGATAGCGCAAATAAAAGCAGTTCGTCAACCTTCTAATTCAGATTAACGCGAGAGCGTCAGTTATGGCAAAATAACATAAAAAAAACGACCACGTTTGCTCATGAACAAATACTCGTAATATCACCAAATTTACAAACAAAGTTATGAAAAAGCAATCACAATAATGCACAATATTGAATTATCTTCTACACGGATCCCTTGAATACGTCTTCACCAGGTAGCAATGAAAGAAAAACGGACCTAAACAGCTTCAGAATACCTGCTGATGCGGCAATTTTCCAGTTTTAAATTTCGATACTGATACCCTTACGTTAATAGGCGTTATATAGTTTATGTACACAGAACAAAACGATTTTACACACGAAATATATTTACACACTATCTGATTAATATCCCATTAATTCGGTAGCTCTATTTACAAGTCTGTTTAATTATTAAAATGAAAAAAAAGGTTCATTTACAAATTATTTACAGTTAGACTTGGTCTATCAAAGGCTGTTTACAAAAACACATATAATACAGGGTTCGGGCACAATACCAAAAAAAATTCATCAAATCCGCAAAAGCGATAAAAAAAACTCCGTAATTCAGGAAGCACTAGTTAAACACTGTCCTAATTTCGAAAAGGTAGGTCTAGTTGACTACGATACACCACATAAAGTTCTCCGGCCTGGTGAATTAACAACAGAAGCCGCACACAGACAAACCGGACTCACAGTCTACGATACATTCGGTAGAAACGGAAACGCATACTACAACCTCTTTCACCAGATCAAGACCAAGACTGATCACATACATTCAAAAATTCTTCAGTTACGTCATACTTGATTTTAAAAACGACCACCAATCATACTGCTCATACATTCAAATTATGAAACGCGGCACAAATGATATGCCCATTCCCGTAAATGATCAAGAAAGATTGCGTCATATTTTCGCCTTCACACAAAAAACTGCAAGGGTTGCTTTTCCAGGTGAGCAACGCTTATCTACTCTACAGTACATATGCACTTAAAGTTTAATAAGTTCCCAGCTAAATATTGCCTTCTCCTATAATGAGAATTAATTGAAAGTGAATCGGTAAACTGTACTGCAATAGAATGTTGGCACCAAAAACTTAATATGAAAATCAACTTGGAATTTTATCTCAATCACAAACGCGTTTTCAATTTTAAACCTTACGAAAATTTATATGATTTTAATCCTAATGTACATTAATTCTAACGAAGAAATTCACTTTAAACTAAATAAGACAAACTCTAATCCGAAATACAACATAAAGCAAACGATATATAAATTTAATTTAACTTTATGAAGACAAAAACAAAAAAATTCGCTAACTGAGTAAATAGAAAAAGAAACGAAAAGAAAAAAAAGTACGTATATAAACAGGGCGTTGAAACACATATTAAACTGGTAAAAGATAGCTAACACTATTATCCTCTCTTTCACAAAGTAGGTATGAGTTACAATCGGTTTGCTTTCATCTTGCAAAAGTGGCACAGATAATGAGGCAGCAATTCCAGGAGACAGGCTAAGTAAAATCTCCAAGTTTTGTAGTTTGTTCATTAAAAAAATTCAAGCAGTTTATACACCTGGTGAAGAAATTTCTGTGGGTGAAACCATGGTACCTCATAGAGGGAGACTCCAGTTTTGCCAACATAATCCTGACAAAGCCCACAAGCGCGGGATAAAGTTTTCTGTGTACTGTGGCAAGGATCTTCAACTATACTACCTGGTTTGGATCATTCGGGATCTATAGTTGCATCATTAGCAAGTAAACTGTTCAATGAAGGAAGAGTTTTGGTTGCTGATAATTGGTACAGCAGTATACCTTTACCAACATATCTAAAAAAAGAAAGTACTGATTATTGGGGAACGTTGAAAAGTAACATAAAAGGATTGCCCGATGAAGTAAAAACTAAAACAATAAAAAAAGATGAAATATTTTCAGCAAAAAATATTGACGGAATACGAGTTATGAAGTACAAAGACAAAATAGATATCTATACGATTTCAAATAACCATGGTACCGATGAAAAACTGTTAAGAAGTAACTATCGCAACTATCGTATCTAAACCTGTTGTAATAATAGATTATAATCGCATCAAAGGGGATATCGATTTATCTGATCAGAAGATATCCTATTATAGCACTGCTAGAAAAAGTGTTAAATGGTACCGAAAAATATTATTTGAGTGCGTAGGAACTGCAGTTCTAAATAGCTGGGTTCTCTGTAATAAGTACAACACAGATAAGAAAATAAACTTTGAGCATTTACTGAATTAGTTAGAAAGTCCTTACTTGGTATTAAGGGTAATCTCGATCCGGAAAAACCAGCAAGGACTCCACATGAGTTGAAAAACATACCTGGTAAAGAAAATGGTAAACTTGTTCGAAGAGAATGCAGTGGGTGCTATGTAAAAATACGTGAAAACGAAGACAGAATGCAAGCTATAAGAAAATCAAAACAAAAGTCCACCGAATGTAATGAGTGCAACAAACCGTTTTGTTTGCCATGTTTCAACGAGTATGATATGAATTGAACTTAATTCACTTACTTGTAGAATAACTAACGTTAATTTGCTGTTTTCCCTTTTTTTTTATTCACGAACCCTTATAATCCTGAAAAAAATTACTGTAGCGTTATGTGACTAATATTTGATGTTCATTACATATAGACCTTTAAATCTCAGACGTCTAACTGGAAAAATAAACTAAACCCAAAACGTGATACTAAAAGATTTTCTGCGTAAAATATTGTCTACTGTACATCACATCTGATTTACAAGCGTTTAAAACATGAGTTGTGTACATTATATACGATGTACAGGACAGTTTTATATGGGAAGAAAATATAAACAAGTTGGATAGCTAGGTTCATAAATTAAACACTCCTGGCGAGGACAGAGTATTAAAGTCACTAGATGGAATATAGTACCGCAAATGTATGTTCCAATGTGCTAGAGAGGGAACTACATTTTCTGGCCACAACATGGTTGCCTGATAGAGAACATGACGTGCATTTGAAACGCGTCAAACGACCGAACACCAAGCTGTCAAACTGAACTGCCTTTGGTTTTGGTTATTTTATTAGTCGTTCTGTTAGTCGCACACGTGTGAACGTGGAAAGCTTTGGAAATTGGGAATTGTGCTGGAAAACGGTAAAGATGCCGAGTTGTTGTGTTTGGAACTTTTAGACAATGCTATAGGCAGACATGTGTTCTTAGATAAATTATATCAAGACAACTTTGATTTGTTAAATAACATTCCACTATGTCATAATATTACTGTAAAATAATATTCGTTAAATGTAGGCGATTAATCACTGTTAGAGGAGAGAATGCAAAAAAATATTATTAAAGAGTCCTCCAAAAGTAGTCGCACACTTGCAATGAAAAATGCCATTTAATAAATAATTTAAAGCAATACATGGTGTTTGTTTCAATTAGGTAACAATTTGTTCGTTTTCACTATAAAATTGCACAATAAAACTTCTGTTTGAAGTTGGCGCCCAATTTTGGCCACAGAATGGATGCCAATTGCGGTACTTTATTCTATCTAGTGACTTTACAGTGTATATGTGTACAGCGCACCGAAGCAAACAAGATAGTCGGAAAATATGTGAACTAAAAGAATTTTATTTGAAATATTTGAAGTGGTAAGATTTATAACCAATCACACAAAAATATTTATTTTAGTACATTCACAAATCAAATTTACTGGACAGTATTGTTTGTAGTTGTGTGTAAATTTTTTTCTTATACTGCTTTTTTCAAAGAAATATTGCTAGTTATATTTGTAAAAAGATATATTTCTAATATTTCAGCTAACATCTTATTTATACATTGTTTTTAGGTTAGAAATATGAAACCTAATCGAAGAAAAGTATTCATTCCGAACCATGAAAAATTATTAATAATGTGATTGAATTCTTTGATAGACAGAAATGCAGATGTCCTTTGGAGAAAGCCAGCGGACTAGCTGCTGCTGCTGTCGGTAAATCGTTACCAACTATAATGAGAAGGAGAAAGGAAAAAGAAACGAAGCGGATGATTAAACAAATTAGTTTTTGATGATTGCGACTTAGCCATTTTAAAAAGGATAGTTCAGAAAGTTTATACCGTCGACAAGAAAGTTCCAACAATAAAAATATTGGTGGATAAAATGAAGGACAAAGTAAATCATGCTGGTGGGGAAGATACACTTCGAAAGCAATTACTAAATGTAGGATTTAAATTTAAAAAATTCCACAATACAAAAAATCAATAAACCTTCAACCCAAGCTGCACGAAAGTAATATATTCGTGATTGGCTTGAAAGCAAAGGAGTTTCTACTTCCAGTGAAATTCGTAAGGCTGAATTAATAACATTTGTTAAGGAATAGAATAGGCTGAATTAATAACATTTGTTAAGGAATAGAATCAAGGTAAGCGATGTTATGTTGACGAACTGTTGAAGAACCATGGCCACATTGTAGTACGCTTACTAGCCTATCATTGCGACTTTGCCGAAATAAACCAATCAGATTGGGAAAGACATTGCACAAACGTCGATCATATAGCCGAAGAAATGTGGCAGCGAGACGGATTGATGGATCAAGAAGTTTAATAACACATTTTTTTTGTATTTGTGGGCCGAGATCTAAACAAAAACGTATTATGCAGTTTTTAAAATTTTGTAATAACATACATAATTTTTTAATTTCTTATTTTGTAATAACATGTTATGCATTGTTTTGTATACATACTTATTTTGTAATAAGGTTTATTACATTTAATGGATTCATTTGCAGTGGATAATTATTTGGCATCAACAACATCTTCATTAATTCCATCTACCGTGAGAGCATTAATTTATGTCCAGAATGAAATACTTTCCACTGCCTATGAAATCAAACTTTACTTCCAGAAATTTAAAATTTTATTATAATAAAAGTTACATTTATTTAACAGTTACAGTATAATGGATTAAACATTTTTTTAATTTGGGATTTTGAATTCTAAATTATGACCTCCATTATTATTTATTATTCGTTTTTTCATATTGTTACACATTTTTTAACTGGTCTTGATTAATGTTTTGAATCACAGCTCTAATTAAATTTTTTAGAAATGCAGGACCTACTATACATCTTCTTAACATGACTACATATACACCAATTTCTGTAGGATGTAATGGAGCTTGTACAAATTCACCAGGAGCCTCATCACACCAAACCGTATATTGTATTTTATGACATTATGTAACCGGTTAGATAAAACCATGCTTCATTATTAAAAAATGACAGATCTAGAATTTCGTCATTCCTCAAATTGTTAATAAACCACTGGTGTAATTCATGTGTGTCTCATAATCAGATATCATAGTCATTTTGTATGGACGATAAGGTAACTTTTGTTTAACTGCTTTTCGACACATTCCATAACATGCCTAAGATGCATAAAATAATTAATTATTGTCATAGTAAAAATAATAATTAAAAGATTGTACCTGTTTGTTATCAGTGTCGTAAATTTTCTAGGAATACGTTCTATGCACACTCGTATATCAAGCACATTTTCAGTTACAACAGACTACGTACAGATGATTTACCCTTGTTAACACTGCCTGTACTTCAAAACTGAATAAATCCATTCACCATTTTCATTCTGCTATCTATTTCGAAAATAAGACTCCAACTTAAATTGGCTTTGTTGCAGAGAGTAGGACATTGCTTAATCTAAATCGTTTACATTTAGGTTAAAGGGTTACTTTTTGTTTATGCTGTACTTAATTATGTTGAACGTTTTTGTAAACAATGAATCTTAAGAAAGATTAAACAATAATATTAAAGAAAATAAACGAATAATAATAGAAAACACTGAAAATAGTTCTCAATTCCCTAATGCATTACGCTAAAAATGTCGAATACAAGCTGCTAATTTCATGGTATGGACTAAAGTTTTGATATTTCTAGGAGAAAATAATATCTCCTGGACATCTATTTATGTTGTCTACGTAGTTACTTGTGTTGCGGTTCAAGAACCAATTTTCAAATATTTAAATTTAGCGCCAAAAACCTAAATGTACGACAGCACTAGTTCCGCCCTGTCGGCTATCATGTTTGCTTCGGTCAATTGTATGTAGGTTGATATAAAAAATTAAATAAATTTGTTCAATGTTTGTTTAAAGTTATTGTCTACCCATAAAAAACAGTGTGAAGTTGCAATTATTACCCCGCAAGCAAACAATTGTATCAAATTGAAGACTCAGTAGTTTAGGAAACGTATTGAGGTTGGTATTAGTAACTAATGGTAAGAGTTGATCTTGTACTCCAGCAGATGTCCCCAAATGCTGTGCCTTATCCGGTACGAAGCCGACCAATGCTTGGGTCCTTTGTAATTTTGATTTGCCTTTAAGTAACTCGTCCGACTTTGATAAAATGCGGACTGTATTCTCGTAACACCTACCTTTATTATAAATAATTACAACGAAAGACTTCCACGATATTTGTAGAAAAAAATAATGAATTTTTAATGCTAAGAAATGATTGATTGCAAACGTCAGAAAGGTAATGTCAAAAAAAAACGTCAACTGTCCGTCCCTTACACACTCCTTTTTTTTCGGAGCTATGCGTGTTCGCCTAGCAATTAGTTACCTGATTGTAGCGGATAATAAAACGGTTTTCATATATAATACCACTAGTGCGTCCAAAATGATCGACAATCCGGCAAAAAGCGGTGTGTCTGGAAACAGCATGAGTTGGTTTTCTCTGTTGGTTAAACGTTCTTCTAACCAACCGAGAAAACCAACGAATGCGGTTTCCTTAAGGAAAATTTAAACAATGACAAACCTTTTAATTACTAAGCATGTACAAAATTTTAGAAAACTAACAATACTTAGGTCCAAATAAATGCCTGATGTTTCACTATATTCTTCGGAACACTCTATTCAATATTGCTATCAATGGCTTCTTACGAAATTTTACGAAATCGTTTCATTTTTACAATAAACTTAACTTACATTTTTTAACGCGGCTGTCAGTGTTTCACAAATGCGTCTTGTGCATTTTGAATTACCGCTGTAATTCATAACGTACAATGGGATTATCGCTGTAGTTCTAACGAAGCTGCAATGTAGTATAGGAGTAAATTATACATGAGGGAAATGTTCACACATATACGGGTATATGATTGCATGATCTTTATTTGAAAATTTTATTGCTTTAAATTTTGCAATATTGATATGTAGAATATTTTTAGCACGCTAACTTTGTATATTTTCAATCTGTAATTGCAGATAGTTGCTGTTATCAATAATCTTAACAGAACAAACATTTTTAAGTGGTCTGGAAATAACAATTTTTCAGTGGGCAGGCTAAACAATGGGTCATTAACAAATAAAAGAAAAAGCAATCGGCCTAATATAGATCCGTGTAGGAACCCCAAAGGTTCACTAGAATGATGATTTCTAAATGACACATACTAGGTACGGCACGTTAAATATGACGTAAAAACCTTTAACAATGGGGCGTTAAAACCAAACATTTGTAGTTTTGAAGTGAACATTCTGTGGTCTACATGATTAAACGCTTTTGCAAGGCCAATATAAATTGTATCTACTTTGCTACGGTCGAAAATGAAACTAAAAAGGCAGGTAACAGATAATTAGAGTGCAGTGGACTAGCTCGGTGGTTAGTCGTATTGTCGAAAGTCGCAGATAAGGGTGCGTCGTAATTAGAATAAAGTTAAGTAAAAGGGCGCCAGACTGTTATTAAGACGATATTGGTAAGAATACACCTGGGTACACGTAGATAAATCACCCTTCAACAGTCAAAAGTTCTCACTTACCTTATGTTGGCTACCACCAGGTGCACGTCGGAGATGCTTCGAAACTTTAGCACTTGAACGAATCTTAAAAATATCCAGACGCTCAAATACCAAAATAGCGTGGGCGCAAATCATCTGTTGGGTTTCAATGACTTCTTTAACTTTATATTACGTTACGTTACCCCCAACGCTTTTAAACTAAATACACTCGAACACACAATACGTAACCAACTGGTCGCTAAAAATCAATTTTACCATGCGAAATGTTCATATATATATATATATATATATATATATATATATATATATATATATGTATATATACATATATTTAATTAAATAATAGAAAAAACAAAATACCAAAGATATCGCAAATAAAAGCAGTTCGTCAACCTTTTTCTAAGATGACGTGTAAGCATCAAATTCCGCAAAACAACACCAAAAAAAAAACAACTGCGTTTATCTGCTCGTCAACAAATAATTTGACCAATTTTACAAGCAAAGATAGGGTAAAGCATTTACAATAATGTACAATGTTGCGTTACCTTCTCCACCGGACAGCTACGAAAGCAATGGGAACGGCTCCAGGATACCAGCAGAGCGTCCTCGATCGGCCAACGAATACAGTAATTTCCCAGTTTTAATTTCTATAGCGATACGTTTATCTTAATTGGTCAGGACGGTATACAGTTTATGTGCACAAAACGAGTAGCTTTTACACAAGAGATATTTACACACTTTAATGTACAATTAAATCGGTAGCTCTATTTACAAGTCTTTTTAATTATTAAAATGGAAAAAAAGGTCTGCTTACAAATTGGTTACAGTGAGACTTGGTCTATCAAAGGCTGTTTCCAAAATCACCCGAACACAGGGTTCGGGCACACAATACTCCATCAAAAACCATTATTCAAATCCGCAAAGCGATAAAAACTCCATAATTCAGGAAGCACTGGTTAAACACTGTCCTGATTACGAAAAGATAGGTCTAGTTGACCGCGATACACCACATAAAGTTCTCCTGCCTGATGAATCCCCAGGCGTCTTATAAATAAAAGAAATCATAATGATACGTCCTAATTTTGATTTTAATTTTAACTTTTGGTACTTTTTTGCTGTGTTTTTCCTAGACCTTGAAGCAAATGCTTTATCAATTATATGTTAAATTACCACAGCACTATAATTTAACATAAGTAGTTGAAATTAAGATTACAATTAAAAATTACAAAAAACGTTCTGCATTATGCTTTTCATTGTTAATAACACTTGCACTTATTGATAATGATATCTCTTTGTCAGGTTTAACTGGATTATTTATCTGATGTATTGTTTATATTTGTGAATGCTTCTATCATTTTGAAATTGAAGTTTTTCACAACTTTACACTTACATCATAACTTGATTAAATTTTGTTAAATGTGTTTTTTGGCTGAAATTTTTCATTGTTAGCTTTCCCCGTAGAGAGCCTTCTGATTTGTCATCTTTAAGGCAGTTTAACAATATTTAATTTTTAATGACCTAGTTATTCTTTACTAAAATTTAATTTTATGGTTGGCTTTATACGATTCTCAAACTGTTATATTAATAGCAGGCTGATGTTTATGTTTTAATTTTTCAACTTTGATAAAATTGTTTACATCTTTAACAATTTTGAATAGATATTACTACTGACGAAGATAACTGTAAGTGTTATGGAAACGTTTAGATTGTATAATTTAAAGTACACCATTAAAAAACCCAAAAAAAGGTAAGTATTTTATTACGTGTGATAACGGAGAAAGTTTACATTTTCATATTTGTTCAATATTGTAATTTTATTCGTTATTTTAGAATAAACAAGCTTATGATATACCGTGCTGTATTTATAAATCAATTACCTGACAAATTACACTAAACTCAACCTAGGTTGCCATTTAAAAAATTCAAGATGGCTGCCTCTGACAAACACCAGTCGCACAAAACAAAACAAATGAAACTCATATCAAAATATAGGTATTTATGTATTATTTAACTCCACCAAAGGTCAAATCTAAATATCAAACCGTTTCTACATAATCCCATTTGGTGCGATACCATTTGCACACTCTGTATATATTTGCGCGCATGTTACATAGTTAGGAATCAATTATATCAATAAAATATGTGGAATATAGTCTATTAATAATTTTTTCTATACTAATTGTTTAAGTGTGCTTTGAACAACTCAAATCAGTAGATCGAGTTTCACTTTGACAGCAAGGGTAGATAAAGTATTTCAATTCTTTTAATTTTTATTTATATAAATATACAACTTATTTTTCATTTTTATTTGCATTAATAATAACTTCAATGCACTGCCTCCATCACCTGTTCTTCCACATCTAAGGGGAGTTTTCCTTGTTCGAAATCGGTTTCCAAATTCTTTTCACTAATTTTTACTTGCACTGCGTTTAGAAAAGCATACAACAGCACATAGAATAAACCACAAATTCTGATAAACAAAATTTTGTTTTATTCAGTGTCAACCTAGCAACCCATACTACTGATATTTTAAAACGTGACTAACTCAATTAATATTTCTTTAACTTTTCGTTAAAGATTTAGTATAGAAAAAAATAGAATATTATACACGACTATAAAATACAACTATCGACTCGTGAAATTAATTAACATTTTTCACTCATCGATAAAATTGTATTTTATCGTCTTGTATAACAAATAACTATTATCTTGTTTTCTTTTTTTTTTTTTTGAGAGGACTAAATATTTCTGATGCATATAAAAAATGTCAGGTAGGTAAGCACATAATCTAAGAAAAATTACCCATTTTCCAGTTACTGTTTTGTTTAAAATCTACACGCTAAAATGGCATATACAGGGTGAATCTTATCTAATCCGCTAAAATTAAAGGAGTACTAGAACTCATCATTATAAGCAAAAAAGTTCATATGTACATGGGTCCGGAAATGATTCGTTCCGAGATACAGGGTGTCAAAGTTGAAAAAAGAAATCGCGTTTTCTTCAATATCTTTCGACTGTTTCGAAATAATTTCATGAAATTTCGTATACGATGGTTTTTGACATGAAATATTCAAATTTGTGGTCCATTTAGTTGTGGTCACTAGAGGCGCCAGCGGCAACCATTTCGACCCCTTTCAATCGTTGCAATTTTTTGTGCTACACTGTATACCATTTTGGACTAGAAAAATCGATTCTCCTATATTTTCTGCTAAAAAAAGTATATTTTGGTGATGTCGTTAGGAGCAACCGTTTCTGAGAAAAACACATTTAAAGCTCACAATGTTTATTTATTTAAAACTTGTAAGGAGCACTAAAATATCCAATATTAAAAACAAGAAAAGAAATTAATATTAAAAGTAAACATGTTCTTTTGATAACAACTGTTCAAACAACTGTCCCAAAAACCTCGTATACAAAATTTCATGAAATTATTTCGAAACAGTCGAAAGATATTGAAGAAAACGCGATTTCTTTTTCAACTTTGACACCTGTATCTCGGAAACGAAGCATTTCCGGACCCATGTACATATGAACTTTTTGCTTATAATGATGAGTTCTAGTGCTCCTTTAATTTTGGCGGATTAGATAAGATTCACCCTGTATTTAACAAATAAAATATAGTAAGTAAGGCAAAGTATGTAAATAGTAGCTAGTGTTACTCTGTATCTGAAATAACGCTATACTAGGTTTACCAAACAGATATAGTAAATTCGAACTTAGAATGGGGTAACTACCACAGAAAAGTTGCTCTGTAAGACCGATAGTCTGTAAGATCCAGTAAAGTGATAAGTTTTAAATCGATATTAAACATTGGATTTACTACAAGGTGTTTAAAAAAAGGTGGCTCTGTTGCTAGGATAGGTAACGCACTTAAAAATAAGTTGTGTTTGCTTATTAAAAATTTTCGAAACGGCATCCGTATTCAAGATACAGGGTTTAAAAAAAAATTGTTAAACACATTTTTTTACAATTATGTCGAAACTACTGGCAAGGTTGCAATGAAATTTTGTATGAATATGTTTTGGAAGCTGACACATTCCAAGACCCTGTTTTTATACCTGGCTTTCATAGAGGGCGCTAGTTACACGGTTCCCAACGAGTAGTTTTAAACATAACTTCTTTGAGATTAGATTTTCGAGTCCAAATTTTAAGTGAACTTTAACATTATTCAATTTTACAACAAAAAGGTACTATTGGTAAAACTCTATACTGTGTACCGTTTTCGTAATATTTTGATTTGAAAATGCTGAAGTAGTAACTTATGCTGGTATAAAGTAAGTATTATTATTAAGAACCAAAGCAATAACATTATGCTAAGGCTAAAGTTATTAATTAAACAAAGAATCACAATAAGAAAATTAAAATAAATTTGACTAAAAACTTGAAATTTTTAATCAGTTAGAGTAAGTGTTCAAAATGGTATCAGTTAACCATGAAAAACTGACATTATTTTATTGATAGTTAAGACGGTAATGTCAATAACATTTAATATTGTTGATAAATACGTTAATTAATAATCAAAATGTATTCAGATGTTACTAATCTTAGGCGAGTGCTTAGGAAACGCTGGTGTAGCGGTTACGCGCTATGCAGAAAAGTTTCCTAGAAGAAACCTACCAAATAAAAAAAGGTTTAGAGCCGTAGAACGACGTTGTCGAGAAACTGGGAATGTGAGACCAGAACAAAAAGGACCATTCAGAAAGAGAATATCATTTTAGATTTGGTTGACCAAGATCCAACAATTAGCGTAAGGAATATGACACGACATACAAATACGTCTTCTGCAAGTACTTGGAGGATACGTAAGGAGCAGCAGCTGCATCCTTACCACTACAGATAAGTCTAGGAGCTCTACCCAGACGATCTACCGGTTAGAATGGATTTTTGTGAAACTTTACAAGAAATGACAGTCCTCAATCCCAATTTTTTGTGTCCTTTTTACCGACGAGGCCACCTTTACGCGACAAGATTGTTTAACTCTCATAATGTACACTACTGGTGTGATGAGAATCTACATGTTAAAAGGTATCACATTACCAACACTTGTTTAAAGTTAATGTTTGGGCAGCAACTTTACGTAACAAATTAATTGGTTATCACATTCTACCTGGAAATTGGAACGGTAATGTGTAGCTCGACTTTTAGAAAATCATTTATTCGAGATATTAGAAGATTTAACGCTAAACGAGCGAAGATTTCTATTTTTCTTGCATGATGGAGCTCCCCCGCGCTTTGATAGAAGTTGTCGTTATTGGTTGAGTAACCATTATCCGAATCGATTGATTGGTAGAGGTGCTGAAGCTCCAAATTATTGACCTCCATAGTCATGCGATTTCAATCCTTTGGACTGCACGGTTTGGTCGTACCTTAAGGAAAAAGTCTATACTGCAGAGGTAAATTAATGCATTCTTTAGAAAAAATGATAGAATTGTGTATTCGCTAAAACGGAGGACATTTTGAATACTTACTCTAACTGATTAAATATTTCATGTTTTTAGTCAAACTTATTTTAATTTTCTTCTGGTGATTCTTTGTTTAATTAATAACTTTAGCCTTAGAATAATGTTATTGCTTTTGGTTTTTAATAAGAATACTTACTTTATACCAGCTTCTGCTATTATTTCATCATTTTCAAATCAAAATATTCCGAAAACGGTACACAGTATTGAGTTTTACCAGTAGTACCTTTTTGGAGTAAAATTGAATGATGTTTAAGTTCACTTAAAATTTGGACTAGAAAATCTAACCTCGAAAAAGTTATGTTTAAAACTACTCGGTATCAACCGTGTAACTAGCGCCTTCTATGAGAGCTAGATATAAAAACAGATTCATGGGATGGGTCAGCTTCCAAAACATATTCATACAAAATTGCATTACAATGTTCCCAGTAGTTTCTGCATAATCGTAAAAAATGTGTATGAACATTATTTCTTAAAATCCTGCATCTTGAATGCGATGCCGTTCCGAAAATTTTTTAATAAGCAATCCCCACTTAATTTTAAGTGTTCCTAGCAACAGGGTCACCTTTTTTTGAAAAACCTTGTAAATCTGTTCGGTAAACTGGGTATAACCTTGTAAATCTGTTCGGTAAACTGGGTATAACATCTTTGGCGCCGTTATTGTTTAATATATATTATTAATGTCATGCTGTATAGCAAAACGCCATATATTCAACAAAATAGGTAAACCATTATAGCGTTAATTTGAATCTAAAATAACGCTAACATTTTTGGCGCAGTTATTTGAAGTTCTGCAGACGTCCCTATTTCCCAAGCAGCACTTTGATTGGATAACAAATTGCCCCATAAACAAAAGTGTGCGTCATTTCTATACTCACTGACTAAAGGTTATGAGACATTTAGTTCGTAAGGGCCTTTAGTGGTCTTGGAAGTTAGGGTAGAGCATACGATTTACTACTGTATTAACCTTTGTGCGCAAAGTAGCTATTAGAAAGACGTATACGTGTTCATTATTCAATGAATGTTCGATTTAACAAAATTTATACATTTTTAAAACTTTCGTTTTGGAAAATCTATACTTATCTACAGAACACCGCTTAACATCCTGTAATTATGGAGAAATGAGTAGGTTATGTTCAAAAGAATAATTTGTGGAATTTGAGTTATTCTGTAACTGTCAAATATGATGTACGCATTTCTTTCATGGTACTGTGAATTTACCTCTGGCCATTTCAAGTTTTGGTCATTATAACGGGGTCCATATTTAAATTATTTTAATGTAAATAAAACTACTACTTTTGCCGCGTGAACAAATAATAGTAACCCTGTATTGATGATGCGAAGTTTAAGGGCGCCACAATACTTTATTATAATGAAACTACTTATATACTACACAATTAATAAATATTACTGTTTTCGCAACATTAAATAACATTTCGTATTTGCAAATCTACCTTAAGTACAATCTAAATAAAGAAAAACGTTGCTGTTAGAATTTCAATATACCTAATTCCAAATATTTTAGTATTCTAAAATGCATTATTTTAAGACAACAGAAGTATTCAAAAGCAGTAAAACGATGATTAGAAAATTTGGGAAAGTAAGTGATTTGTTGACCTTTAAAGATTGAATATTAAAACACTTTAAGTAGAATCGATTAGAATGCATTAAAAAATATTGTAAAACCCTGGCCCTAAGGGTGTTAATCTATTTACACACATAATAAGTACATCAAAAAAGAAAGGCGAAAAAAATAAGAATGTAATTTGTTACAATTGTATAAAAAGGAAATGTATGATTTGACATACATCATTCGAAGTAGCAATCAACAGTAGCACCATGTCACTCAAAGTAAGTTTTTTTAATACTTATATTTAAAAATCTGTTAATTTTTATATTTAATTACAGTTCGCAACATTATGTGCAATTTTGGCTATTGCCAGCGCTGGTTACATTCCCCAACCCACAATTATTCAACCACAACCAATTCTTCAACCAACTATTAGATACGCTCACTCCGTTGCTCCCGTTGCCATTCCACAACCACCAATCACCTACAGCGTTCCACCAAAATCATACGTTGAACCACTTGCACCTGTTGTCACCACCTCATACGGATACAAAACCGCACACACCCCAGTCCCAGCCCCAATCATCCGTACTGAACCCGTTCATGTTGCTCCAGCACCCGCTGTATTAGCCGCTCCAGCTGTTCACGCTGCTCCATTAACCGTTGGCATCGCTGCACCTGCTATCCATGCTGCTCCATTAGCAGTACCAGCTGTTGGATTTGCTGGACACCATGTTGCTCCATTAACAGTACCAACTGTTGGATTTGCTGGACACCTTGGGGCCTCTCCATTAGCTTTTGGACGTGGATACGCTGCTGGTTTTGGATTAGCTGGACCAGTCGGTTTTGGTTTAGCTGGACCCGCCGGTTTTGCTTACTCTGGACATGCGAATGGACATTCCGGATTTAGTTTAGGTGGATATGCTGGTCGATACAAATTTGCTGCACCAGCTGCTCCTTTAGTTGCGCCAGGACCAATTGGAGTTGCTGGACATGCCGCATTTGGTTTAGGTGGATATGCTAGTGGATACAAACTTGCTGCACCAGCTGCTACTTTAGTTGCCCCAGGACCAATTGGAATTGCTGGACATGCTGGGCTTGGTTTAGGACACGCAAACTATGCCGCTAACTGGTAAATAAAACTGAACCCAATTCTAATTATTACGTTCTATGGACATGTTCAATGATAGTTATAAAATAAATTATTCTTATACATATGTGTTTGTTTACTGAAAATGCCAATAAAATTCAGTTTTATTGAGTTTTTGCAAAATAGGGAATTTAAATACAAACATTTAACTGATATTGATTTACAAATAGAAAATAATAAGAGAAATGTAAATCAACAACAAAAAATTGATTACACTGCTCTATTAAAATAGCTACACGTAGTCCCATATTAAATTAAAACTAAGCCAAAGTAGCGTCGAGGATCAAGAATAATAAGGAATGGTTATCGCCTAATAAAAAAATTTAGGGATCAAGGTTGTTTTGTTACAGAAGGTTAAATAAATAGTTATTTGTTCCATTAGTACAAAAAGGTACATCAGTTTTCGGCGAGAGGTAGAAGGATGTTGGACGTAAGAAGATGCATATTTGTAATTAGACGAAAGTTACTTACTCCATTAGTACAAAAACTATGTTTTCGACGCGAGCGAGGAAGTTGTCCGACATTGATAGAACCGTAATCGTTTCGGATAAACACATTTTTGGGTATCCCTGAAAATAACAAACTATTACATTTAAGTTACTTTATCTAAATATGCGTGGTTATTATTATAACCGCCTAAATAAAGTAATAACTGTAGAACGAAACCACATAGTGAACAAGAACTGTAAGGGTAACTGAAAGGGAGGTTTGCTATATAGAAGTTCTTTGTTATGCTTTTAATTGTACGACCGTAGCATATTGTATCGCCTACCAGTTTTAAACAAAACATTCTAATTTGGTCAACTTTCGGACAACTAGCGTAAAATAAGGTAACAAGCATGTTTAGCAAACCTAAAATAAGAACACACTACTAGGTGCGTTCCCCGATGGCAACTAGGGGAATGACCTGGCAAATGACCTCATGCAACGCTAACGTTAAAATAAAAGTTTGTCTTTAGTAGGACTAAATAAGGCATTGCGGATCAGGGGTTAGTTTCATACCGGGAGTACCACGACCTGGTAAGTGTCCTGGACCAAACCAATTCAAGACGTAGGCCTCCACAAGCGTATATCGTTTAGTAAAGACGGGATGCGCTACATGGTTATGACTGATGGTTAACCATTCTCTATACCGTTACTGGGATCTGTATTGTAGACTGACTGGAAAACGTTGTGCAGACAACGGTAGGTGGTCTTGACTGCTCGGACCAAAAGAAGGCAACTTCAACAAAACCCAAGGTTTAAGGTGGATGCAGACAGAAGGATACTTGACAGTTGCTGAATAGCTGACTAAAAGACTAGCATCTTCTGGAATTCATTATGAGGTTCCCCTTGTATCTCTGTATAAACTGGTTATCCCCGACCGCAGGGTTCTTTTGTCCGGCGACTCACGAGACTGGCCAGCCAATCGAAATGAAAACACCAGCAAGGCGCTGGAGGAAACGGTTGGCCCCGTAGAAAGTTTAGACGATACAGATACGCTCTGCGGTGCTAAGAGTTTACAAGGGCTAAACCCCAGAGGTTAAAAGTACTGAAAAGAAAAACAATAGAGATAGAGAACTTGCAATAAACTACCACTCACTAAAGAATCTTTGTCAGGAGGAATACGTCAGACTAGTGCGCCTAAGCGATATCGGTTAGAGGTCAGTACGGCACATGGGGGAAATATTCCTACAAAAAGGCCAAATATGGAGCTATTACAGGATCCATGACAAGAACCTTTAGTACTGCCGCTGGTATGATATTTGTAAATAGGCCGATAAACTCAATTAACATGAATCCACAGCTACAAAATACCTATAATACAGAATTTATAATGGTTGAACAAAAATAAAAAAGAGAAGTCTCTAACACTGGTTCCGCGGATGTCTATTTTAAACATACAAATTTAAATGAATGAATGCTCGCCCACCTTTGCACTCCTCTGCTGCTTCGAATACAGGGCACCCTGACTTCCTCCACTGGATCTCCATGTTCGGATGCAGAAAACCACTTTTATGTTAATATTAAATGGTTAGTAGCTATTAAAAAAAAAATCTATTTTGTTACGTTGGGAACGAATGAGCGTTATATGCTTTTATATCGAGTCTCGTTTTGATACTGCCCGATGCGATCCACGTATACGCAGGCTCCATTCATGCGCCACACTCTACTTAGCATAAGCAGGCGAAATATTATATACACTGAAGCAAATTTTGACGTGTTTTTAATGGATAATTAGGCAACTCGAAATTAATAGACTAAATTAATTTTGAACAATGGTGTTTATCGACCTACGTCCTAAACTTAAGCTTACCAAAATGGAGACAGAGGAAATTAAAACCTAAACCATTAACAAATTCATGCTGGTTATCGATACAGTCGATGAGATTTACGGTTTCCTCTCACCAAACTACCGTAGAATGATAAGCGGGATTGCAGCCGTAACGATTTTAGGAAAGGGCGACGCCTTGATTTCCTGAAGTTAAAAGTCTTCCCAAACCTGTGATCTCAGCAAACGCGGAGCAATTGGAAAAATTTATAAATAAAAGTAATTTAATTAAATAAAATACGTAAAATATCTCGCATTAAGTTAGAATTATATTGTAACTGCACAAAGGAGCCAGCGGGTTACTGGAAGTAATATACCACTTCCAAACCCAGCTCCTTTGATACAGATATGCGCGCCCCTAATAACAAAGAATAACTACAAATATACAGCCCAACAAACAACCAAGAGGCACAGCACCTTGCTCTTATCTCCTCATTGCTAATTTACTATTAATACTCCCAGAGTCCTCCTTGCCTGTTCACTTACCTGTTAACCCCCTGTTATGCACGCTTACTTACCAGTTAACCTCCCTTGTTTGATCAGCATTATGTTCAAGATGACTATGAGAATGATAGACAACGCAGACTACAGCTCCTGATTGTTATAGTCCTTGAGGTTACTTCTCCAGTTACTTGTCCAGTCTGTAGTCATACAGATTGGCCTCTATTACACACTCAGAAGAAACAAGCTTTCCCCCTAATAGAAACGACACTCTCACAGACACACACACACACACACACATACACACACACACACACACACACAGACAAACATACGCACACACACACACACACACACACACACACACACAACACACATCACACACACACACACACACACACACACACCACGCGCAGCACGCACACACACGCACACGCACACGCACACGACACACACACACACACGCACACGCACACCACACATACACACACACGACACACATTCACACACGACACACACACAGCACGCGCCAGCGCACACACGCACACGCACACGCACACACACGCACACGCACACGACACGCACACGCACACGACACGCACACGCACACGCACACGCACACGCACACCACACCACACCCCACACTCACACTCACACTCACACTCACACTCACACTCCACTCACACTCACACTCACACTCACACTCACACTCACACTCACACTCACACTCACACTCACACTCACACTCACACTCACACTCACACTCACACTCACACTCACACTCACTCACACACTGCACCTCACACTCACACTCACACCTCACACTCACACTCACACTCACACTCACACTCACACTCACACTCACACCTCACACTCACACCTCACACTCACACTCACACTTACACTCACACTCACACTCACACTTAGGCTCACTTTCAACCTCACACTCTCACTCACACTCACACTCACACTCACACTCCTCACACTCACACTCACACTCACACTCACTCACACTCACACTCAACTCACACTCACACTCACACTCACACTCACACTCACGCACACCCACACGCACACCCACACCTACACGCACACTCACACGCACGCACAAGCGCACGCATGCGCATACGTACACGCACACTCACAGGCACACGCAGACCCACACATCATGGCCGATCTTGGCGAAACTTGTCCAAACTGTGTAAAATGAGCTAATGAGTCGAATTTGCTTTACCTGCATATATAGGTTGAAAAGTAAAACTAAATTTGTTCAATGCGTGTTTAAAGTTATTAGTTAACCTTAAGAAAGCAGTGTGTAATTGCAATTATTGCCCCGCGACGAAAAATTGGATCAAATTAAAGACTAAGAAAATTAGGAAATGGATTGAGGTTGGTAATGGTCAGAATACTAACTAATAGTAAGAGCTGATCTTATACTCCAGCGGATAACCCCAAATTATGTGCCTGATCTGGTATGAAGGTGGCTAGTGTGGGTTTCTTTGAAATTATGATTTTCCGTCTCGTTGTAATAAAATGTGGACGGTATTGTAGTAACACTTACATTTATTAAATAACATCTTGTTACTAGAACAAAGGGTTTCCACTGCAGAAAAAGATAAGGAATTTTTAGGGCTAAAAAAATCCTGTCCGTCCCTTGCACACTCCTTTTTTCAAGCAGTGATTTTTATTTGAAAAGGTTACTACTTTGCATCTTGCAATATTAATATGTAGAATATGTTTAGCACAGCAACTTTGTATATTTTCAATCAGTAATTGCAGCTGGTTTCGGTTATTAATAAGCATAATAGAACAAAAGTGTTTAAGTCGCCTGGAAATAACAATTTTTAGTCGACAGACTGGACAATAGGTCATTAACAAATAGAACAAAAAGTAGACAGCCATACTGCTCCCGCCATTTTAAATGTGACGTGGAAAACATTTAACAAAGGGGGCGTTAAAACCAAACGTTTGTAGTTTTGAAATGATAACTCTGTGGTGTTTATGATCAAATGCTTTTGTGGTGAAAATAAATTGTATCTACGGTACCTTGATTGTCAATAACATTAGCTGTAATTGAGTTTGATAATATGGATAATATTATTATATTTTCAATATGTTTAAGATCAAATAAAGTACGGCGTTGACGAAAGGATAAGTTGCTCTTTGGAGTTTTTGCTTTACGTAATATGTTAACAGTTTTATTCATTCGCAGCGCAGCATCCAAAGGAAACAGTTTTTTTTTTAATGTTTATTGTATCTTCTTGCAATCTGTTTATACAATAAGCAAGACTGATGTTAGTTAATTAAGGACATGACAGAGTGACATGATTGTGATCCAAAGATTAACAATTTGTAGTTTCCACCTTCTACTATACATTATACAAGTGACTTTGTTTATGGTTAATCAAATCTGTGTGAAAGGTCTAACGGTTTATGTCTTTTAAGTCTATGTATGGTTTCATTATTGTCCAGTAGGTTGAGGGCTAGGGCGTTTTGGTGATGATCTAGTTTAATAAAGTAATTTTCACTGCATTTCACTATCACTTCCCTTACGGTGTCAACTTTTAGATCACATAGTATGTCTTTATTTCTTACAAAGTATGGTGCGTTACACATAGTCCGTAGCACTTTTGATTGAAACCTTTCAATGACTTGAATGTTTGAGTTGGCTGTTGTACCCCATAGTTGTATACCATATGACCATATGGGTTTGAAAATCGTGTTGTAGACAAGAAGTTTACTTTTTAGGTATAACTTGGATTTCCTTCCAAGTAGCCAGTAGTGCTTTCTAAACATTATATCAAGTTGTTTACGTTTCTTCCATATATGCGGTTTCCAGGTTAGTCCTTTGTCGAGATGTAGGCCAAGGCATTTCACATCGTTGACTTGTGTTAGCGGAATGTTGTTTGCATAAACTATTGGCGTAATTCCTTTGTGCTTGGTAAACGTGATATGGAAGTATTTGGTTTCATTTAGTTGAACTCGCCATTTTTTGGTCCACTGAATTATTTGGTCAAGGCTCTGTTGAAGGACTTGAGCAGCTATAGATGGATATTCGTGTCTTATCATGATGATATTGTCATCTGCAAAGGTGGCAGTCAAGGTGTGCTGATTTGTTGGGATGTCCGCAGTGTATACTAGGTATAAAATCGGGACTAATACACTACCCTGTGGTACTCCTGAGTGTATTGGATGAAGATTTGTTTGATGTTGACCAAATTTGATTAGAAAGTATCGTTCTTCCAAATAGGATCTGAGGATAATGTAAAAGGAGTGAGGTACAATTTTCTTTAGTTTGTATAGGAGGCTTGTGTGCCATACTTTGTCAAAGGCTTTGGTTTCGTCAAGAAGGGCAGCTGTGCAGTGTTGTTTCTCCTCAAAGGCTTGATTTATATTATCCATAAAACGATGGACTTGTTGGACTGTGGAGTACTCCTCCGAAAGCCGAATTGGTGACCAGTAATGATGTTATTTTCTTCTAAAATTGATATTAGTCTTTTGCTAGGTGTTTTCCAAGATTTTACGTAGTACTGGGAGTAGAATGATAGGTCTGTAGGAGATAACTTCGTTTTTGGGTTTGTCAGGTTTAGGGATTTGTATTACTTACGCTACCTTCCATTTCACTGGGAAGTAGCCCAATCTCAGAACTGCAATGTAGAACATGGTTAACATAAGTAGGCCCTTGCGTGGTAACTCTTCAACGGGATTCCCAATAATCATGTCGAAGCCTGGGGCTTTCTTGGGATTTAGATTATACTTGATCATATTTTTAATTTCTTTTACTGTGAAGCAGTCCATATGCGGGTCTAGTTAATATAGTGTTTCTACAGGCTCTTGCATTCTCTCTTCATCTGTTGGGGTGCTTTGAGTCGGTATAGGTTGGAAGATGCTCTCGAGGTGTTGCGCGAGGAGTTCTGCTTTTCAAGTCGGAGCGCGGTGTCCGGATTTTTCAAAGGGGAATGGGTTGTCTTTGAGCCTTTATTCTTTTGTTGCTACCCAAAGAGAATCATTTGTGTCGCTTGTAGCGCTCAGATTATTGAGGTAATCTTGGAAACCTTAATTTTTATGTTTTTGATGAGTGTTTTAGCTCGGACGCTGCTTGATTGTATCTTCTTTTATCGGATGGATATCTTGTGTTTTGCCGTACTCGCCTTAGCCGTCTTTTTCCGCTATTTTTTTTAATTACAATAGGACATCCTTCTTGTTTTCTTTTGATGATAGTTGTTGGTGTTGCTTTTATAGCAGCTTTTTGGATTATTTTCGTAAAGTTATATATAGCTAGGTCAAGGTCTTGTTCGGTTTGGAGTGAAATTTTTAAGTCTATTTTGAATGAGATTTCTGTAGTGAGCCCAGTCTGTTTTTGTTGTGTAATCTTGGATTTGTTCCGCGTTCCAGAAATGTACTGCTCATGATTGCTATAATTGGTATATGATCCGAGGATAGGTCAAGACAGGATGCAATTTTGAGGTAGTTCAGGGCTACTCCTTTGGTTATGAAGAAATCTAAAAGATAAGGTATTTTTGTTTGGTCAGTGGGTTAATAGGTTGGTCCATAGGTTGATAGATAACCCAGCTGTAATTATTGGACTGCTTGGTACAGCACTCTTCCCCTGCCAGGTGGTGAGAATCTGGAACCCCATAGGGTGTGCTTGGCATTGAAATCTCCTCCTGATAGAAATTTGTTGCCCAGTGTTTTGAAGTAATCAATGAAACTCTGTTTACTTGTAGCATAGTTAGGAGGACAATATGTTGCTGATATGGCTAGAGGACCATTCCAGTATTCTATCTCTATGGATGTTGCTTGAAGGAAGTTCTTTTGAAAGGGAGGTAAAATGTGATGTTTATTGTATTGCTTTATTAATATGGCTGTGCCTCCTCTAGCATGATTGTCAGCATCAGGATGATTTGTACAGTATACCTGATAGTTTTGTATATTAAAGTATGTTCTACTGGTGAAGTGAGTTTCCGAGATGAGTAGCATGTCAATTTCATTGTTTGTGAGGAAGGTTTTTACTTCACGTTTGGCGTTCCACTTTGCTATTTTATATATTGGAGCCATTCTTATTTTTTTAGTTTTTCTCTGAGAAGTCTGATTTGTGCCGATATAGTTTGTTGTAGTGCAAATATTATGGATGTGAGATCATCACTTTGTGGTTGCGGTTGTTCCTGAAGTGGTGGTTGGGATAGTTGCTGTCTTTGGTATAGTGGGGTCCAATCATTATTTTCTTGACTTATTTGATTATGTTGTTGTTTTTGTTGATTTAGTTGTTGGTGGTGATTTTGCTGTCTTTGTTGCTGTGGCTGCTGTTGCTTCTGCTGTTGCTCAATTTGAAGTCTTTTGGCATAACTTGAGTTTGCTGAATTTGGGTATCTTCTGTTTAATATTTCAAGGTGTACCCTGCATCCTTTGTAGTTGGCAGGGTGTTGACCTTGATACAGCACACATTAGGTGGTTTGCCGTCATTACGGTTTTTAGGACAGGTACGGTAATCATGTAGTTCTGCACACTTGACACAGCGTGTTGTCTAGTACATCTGTTGCGTGTATGACCGTAGCATTGACAGTTTTTGCACTGTGGTATCTGCTCTTTTTTTATTGGTTCTTCGAAAATCACTATTTCGTTTTCAATGCTTGTTATCTTAAAGGTTTCTTTATTATTTTCTTTGCGTTTGATGTCAATGAAAAATAGGTATTTTTATCTTCGGTTTCTCTATTCATAAGATTCATTATGTTAAGTACTTCATGGCCTTTTTCAGCCAAAGCAGTCTTAATGTTTTCATATTCTGTTGAGTGTTTTAGTACAACACGAAATTTCTTTTCTTCCTCCAGACTGTAAGTATGCCTAGCAACTTTATTGGGATCTAGAACATCTCTTATTTTTTTGTAATCGGGGAGGTTATTTATTAGTAACTTTAGTTTACTGCCTTGTAGAGGTTGATATTGATAGTTTGTTTTTGGAATGTGATTTTCAATCAGCGTTATGAGTGGCTTTATGGCTTTAATACAGTCAAGTATGAAAGGCGGAATCTGTGTTTTATTTTCGGCGTTCGTTTTGCTAGTGCTGGTACTAGCATTTGCTAAGAGTTGGTATCTGTTGAAAGTTGAGATAGGCGGGCTGAATGTTTGAGGATCGCTAGTGGCTTTTCTTTTTTTGTGACGTTTAATTTCTTGGAACTCGTTTAGTTCAATTGTTTGAGAAGTGTCGCTTGTGGTTGACATATTATCCTCTTTGGAGGAGTTTATTGATTGCCACAAGCTATGCGATGAGTTGTATTTTTGTGTTTGTGGTGGCGGCAGCGGTGGGAAAATATGCGGCAGTTGGATAATAATTTGTTTGAGATAGGTGCGAAGTATGTATTTGGGAAGGCAGCATAGCACTTGGGGCTGTTGTAGGCAATGCAAACATTGGCATTTGTGATGTAATTTGTTGGTGATAGTTATGCTGAGTTGGTGTTTGTTGTACATATGAGTTTGTAGGCTGCGGCATATAATATTGATATTGTGTAAAAATGTTGGGATGAAAACCATCACTTGAATTTTGCATGATTGTAAAGTGTTTAAAATTTCGGTTTGTTGGATTTAATATTTAGAAAATTTTTGTTTAAACAATTTTATGGATAAAATAAGGTAAATTGTATATAGGAGGTGATATCTTGTATCTCGTATGACAAGTACAGTTTTGTATATAAATATTATTACACTATTATACAGGGTCCGCCTTTGGGAGATGATCCTATGAGTATCTGCTAAACCAAACTTACTATAATTTTGAAAATTTGGTGACAGGGTAATGATGTTAGAGCTAACTCATCTAAAATATTTTCACGTTCGTACCACTTCCGGTTGTACCGGAAGTCGGTACTTAGGCGCTTATTTTAAATGGAACACGCCGTATATTAATACATTTTTGGATTCTATGTCGAATTTTAAGGTAAGTTTGTTACATAAACTAGAAACGAAATTTCAGTCGTTTTAAAAAAAACATTTTCTAAAATAATTGACAGATGCGGTCTTAGTAATAACTCGTTAATTGTTGTGTTCCTGTCAAACAATTTGAATAAAACTTGGGGTGTTGTAGGCAAAGGTTTATTGAAATAGTCTGAAAAAATGAGATTTGTATTTTTCATAAAAATAAAATTATGAATGTCTAAACTTGACTATCAAAAATGCAAGTTACTCAAAAAATCAAATGGAAACCCCTATTTTTATTATTCAGATCGATTTAACGTAAAAATTAAGGTAAGTTTGTTTAAAACTTTATTTGCCTAAACGTAACAGTTTCATACTTATTATCAAAAAGTCCCAATTTTAAAATTTGTGGTAAAAATGAGCTACATACTTAAATCTAGTATTCCTTGTTCGTGGTCACCATGGAAACCAAATAATTCAGAATTGAAATAAAGAAAAATATTTGAATCAGTTACTGCAAAAAATTGTAAAAATTGATAATTTTGTGATTCAAAAGTCATTTTGCCAAATAGAAATTTTGTAAGTCATTTTTTCAAATTCGATAACAACATAAGTGTAAAATTTAATACTTTATGAGTAAATCGAAAAAACTACTTTTTACTGCGGAGGTAGGTAGTAACTACATACAGTGCATTCTTACACGATAAAGTCACTTATTTAGTATTTCTTGCTCGTGATCAAATGTAAATTAATTCACAATAAGTATTCAAAATCTTGCCCGTTAGACGCAAGACATTGTTGAACCGTCTTATAACGGCTTCGTTTGTAGCCCTTTGAATTTCTTGTGGAGAAATAGAATTGAAGACATTTTGTACTCTTCTCTAGTCGTTAGTGGTGTAGCATAAACAATATTTTTAATTCGACCCCAAAATAAAAATCCATTGGCGTAAGATCAGGTGACCTAGGTGGCCATGGAAAGGGACCATTATTGGCAAACCAACGATCTTCAAAATTTCATAAAGTTTCATGGAAACAGCGTTGGTGTTGTGAGGGGCGCACCGTCTTATTGGTACCATAAATTTTCCCTTTCTAGATTTAATCGGGGTTGAATTCAGTGTTTAATATCTCAAGATAATTTTCTCCTAGAAATTAAATTTGTAATAATAAATGGCAACAATCAACTATTTTAAACCTCTCAAATTTTCGTTGTAAAAATACACGTCAAAGATTTAGTTATTCCGAGTAGGACAAAATACGTTAAAATTACAAATTTCCTGAAAGTGGCATTCGCTAATTGGATTGCTATTTTCGTTATTCCAGTAATGCGAGTTTTGGCGATTAAATATGCCATTTTTCGTAAATTTAGATTCGTCGGTCCATATAATATTAGACAAAAATTAGGAATTTCTTGTATTTTGAGCAAAATTGTTTCACAAAATTCGATACGTTTCAAGAAATCCGCTTCTTTCAAATGTTGAACTAATTGTAAACTGTATGGTCTAAACTTATGTTTCTTAATGATTCTTCTGATAGTTGTTGGTGTTAAGCCAATATCTGTTTTCGCGTCGTTTATGGAATTACAAGGATAGGCACGGAAATATCCTAAAGTTATAACTTCATTCTGTTCGTTATCAATAGCAGTTTTTTGCGAGGCGCAGAGTGTTTAAATGTACCAAACTGTTCCAAATTTTGAACCACACGTCTTACTGTACCTGCTGATGGTCGGGGCGCTCAGGATAGCGTTGGATAAATGTTCTTACTGTACGTTTTACAACTCTATGACATTCTCCGTGAATTAAAATTAAATTCAAATAATCTGTATTAGAATATTCAAGTCAAGCCATTTCATCAAGAAAAACACAAACTGTCAACAATTTGATTAAATTATTGACTATAAAGAAAAACAAAATAAATAAGCATCTTTATCGTGTAATGATGCGCTGATAAGTATGTATTATTTCCGCAGTAAAAGTAGTTTTTTCGATTTACTCATAAAGTATTAAATTTTTACACTTATATTGTGCATCGAATTTGAAAAAATGACTTAGAAAATTTCTGTTCGGCAAAAATGACTTTTGAATCACAAAATTATCAATTTTATAATTTTTGCAGTAACTTATTCAAATATTTTTCTTTATTTCAATTCTCAATTATTTGGTTTCCATGGTGACCACGAACAAGGAATACTAGATTGAAGTATGTAGCTCATTTTTATCACAAATTTTAAAATTGGGACTTTTTGATAATAAGTATGAAACTGTTACGTTTAGGCAAATAAAGTTTTAAACAAACTTACCTTAATTTTTGACGTTAAAATCGATCTGAATAAAAAAATAGGGGTTTCCATTTGATTTTTTGAGTAACTTGCATTTTTGATAGTCAAGTTTAGACATTCATAATTTTATTTTCATGAAAAATTCAAATGTCATTTTTGAGACTGCTGCACTAAACCTTTGCCTACAACACCTCAAAGTTTTATTCAAATTGTTTGACAGGAACAGAACAATTAACGAGTTATTACTAAGACCGAATCTGTCAATTTTTTAGAAAAATGTTTTTTTAACGACTAAAATTTCGTATCTAGTTTATTTAACAAACTTACCTTAAAATTCGACATAGAATCCAAAAATGTATTAATATACGGCTGTTCCATTTAAAATAAGCGACTAAGTACCGACTTCCGGTATAACTGGAAGTGGTACGAATGTGAAAATATTTTAGATGAGTTAGCCCTAACATCATTACCCTGTCACCAAATTTTCAAAATTATAGTAAGTTTGGTTTAGCAGATACTCATAGGATCAGCTCCCAAAGGCGAACCCTGTATTATTATATTAATAAAAGCGTCCCTACGGCAGTAGTTATATGTACATATATAATTTTATGTTTGCTTCTGTTTACAAAGCACAAACACAATTCTACAGTAAAATTTTAACAATTTTTTTTTAGACTCGTGTTTTGAACAATATTTATTAGAGAGTTTATTAAAACACGTCTATACATAAACGCATGATACGGAACTACTAAAGGTAACAGTTTAACGGAGTTGCCAATACTAGAAAGTATATAATTCTTTTTTATTATCAAAAGATGGTTTATTATATTGCAGCTTGAATAATTTATCAAATTTTGCTTTTTGAGGCTGACATGAGATGTCAATTTTTTTTTACACATTTAAAGGTAAATGGAACAATCTTATCCCAATCCTCTATATTTAATGGTGAATTTTCTAAATGCAAATATAAAGGATCTCTATCGGTTTTATCCAATTACTTCCTAGTAATAGATACGTATCTGATTACGCAGAAGAGTATTTTCAGTTCTCCTATAAAATTATTAGCTTGTTTGTAAATAAAATTAAAATTAATTAAAAAGTAAGTGGTGATAGTAATTATGCTTTGCGCTTCGTTAATTTTTCAAATTATCTAATAGACCGATACATTTCCTCCACATAAAGGACTGAACTATGAAAATAATGTGTGTAGTTTGAGTCATTTTGTACTGTCAAATATACAAAAATATACCAGTTTTTAGCGATATTGTATCCGGCATTATAAACATTAATTAAGTTTCTCTTTAAAGATGAATTAGCAAAGATAGCAGTTTCTTCACAGTACTGCGAATTTATCTCTCTATTTCACGTTTCTACCATTACAACGGTTTTCATTTTTAAATCATTTTAACACGTTGAAGGACAGTGACGCTGTACGGCGTCAACCGAGATATTCACATTGTGACAGAACGCCGTACCGCGTCCATCCATATTGTGTCTATTATTGACACAACGCCGCACAGCGTTTTGATTTTCTATATGCAGCATGTAAATTTTGTTGTAACTGTCGCATTTGGTAGGAGTGATGCCTTACCAGTGTCATTCCTTAAGGAGATGGACGTCAAAAATCCTACCACTGCACTTATTTTACTTACCCCACCCAAAGAAGACAGAACGCTGTACGGCGTCGGTAAAGTCAGTACGACCTTTAGTATCAACTAGTGAATGTCGAATTTGTGGTATTGCAATTTTACGCGCAAAAACCAAGAATTGCCAAACCACTTGTAATAAGGTAAGTTTGATTATAGATAAATAATGCATGTAATAAGGGCAATGGTTAAAAGTTTAATGTAAAATATTGGTAACCAAACGCATTTGATATTTCTCGTGGACTCTAACCTTCACAAAGTCACGTACGTTATGGTTTCATATTTTTACAATTTTTTATTGCTTCAGATGGCTGATAAAAATATAATGGGAACAGCAACGCCTACAGGCACTCGCTGCGGAGTTACCTTCTAGTTCAAGTGATGAAGATCCATACAATGACACTGAAGGTGAATACGAATCTGACATAGATTATGAACTAAATAATTCTGAATTGGATGAATTAAATGGTAGTGACGTATCTGCAGCAAGTTCTTCAGAAGCAGAAGAAGAACTGCAATGTGAATCAGAGGTACCCATGCCACCTACTGGCTCAAAAGAAACTTAGGTTGGCTGGGAAACTTCAACGGTTCCTATTCCCAATTTTAATTTTGATGACAGCAGTTCTGGATTCAAAATCGATTTGGAACCCGATACGACACCCATGCAAATGTTTGAATTTTTATTTGCGCCGGGTATCTTACGGTTTGTAGTCGATTGTACAAATAATTATAGCCAAATTTGTTGCGACACAAATAGACCAAAAACAAAACATAGTCGATCAGTCAATTTTCGATCTATAACTGTTGAGGAGATGAAAGCTTTCTTTGGACACGGATCCACTTTACTATCACCCTATATTTCCTCACGTGATGTCCGCCAGAAGGTTCGAACAAATTTTGCGCTTTTTATGCTGTTCTGAGCCAAATGCTAAAAGAGGAGGAAAAGTGCAACCACTTATAGATAAATTAATAAATCAATATCAAGCAATTTACACACCTTCAAAAGAACTATCCATAGACGAATCTTCGTTACACTACCGTGGCAGGCTCGTCTTTAGCGTATACATAAAAAATTAAAAAAATAGATATGGGATAAAATTCTATGAGTTAACGATATCAGACGGATACTTGTTGAATTTGAAAATGTACACTGGCAATAAGGAACAGTCGAAACAAAAAAAAACGAAGAATTAGTGATGCGACTGTTGACACCTTACCTAAACAAAGGTCTTAAAATATTTATGGATAATTTCTACAATAGTATTGAACTTTCTGAAAAACTGCTTGATAATAAAACACACAAATGGCACTTTAACGTCTAATAGAAGAGGCAATCCCAAATATCTAGTTAGCCAGAAAATTAAACCAGGAGAGCAAATGACCTCAACGTATTCTACACCCAGTACAACTATTCGGTGGTACAAAAAAGTTATACTGTACCTTTTACATGTCACCACTTGGAATACATTCTTTATTTACAAGAAATATTGCAAATGTGGTTCTTCCAAGTACCGCTTAATTCATTTTAGTGATGAACTGATCAGATTTCTTCTCAATTTACCTTCTAATTTAGTAAGGAAAGGATTTAATACGGCGACAAGTACATGATAGCAGACAAGTAGAACCTATAACCGTTCAAGTTCTATCAAATCAAATGGCAAATTCGGTTATAGGACATTGGCCGGAAAAAATTTCGGGTAATCCGAGACCTAACTTAAAAAAAAATCAGTTTTTCAAAAATGTAGATTGTGTACCAAAAAACAACAAAAACCACCTCTTTGTCCCGGATGTTTTGAAGAATCGCATCAACCGAATGCAAATTGAAACTTTTATGCGTCATTTATATACCTGTTTTTTTATTTTTTTTATTTGTTATTACTTATTTATTGTTAGCATGTGCAATAAATAATGTTTTCTTTTGAAAACATATATTTTTTACATGAAACTGCAACTATTATATGCTTAGCGTACATGACGCAGATCGGCGTCCTGTCAATTCTTACAATACAGAATACCAAAAAGTGACAGGACGTCTATCGGAGTCATTTTAATTTTTTCTAAAAAACATGTTGTAGGAGTTCTTTTTTTGTATTTTATACCCACCATAGAAGTTATCGGTCTAAAAATACAAAATAATACTACTGTCATACTACAAGCGGTAGTCCAGTTCGGTACTGTCCTTCAACGTGTTAATGTACATTCAAGATTTTTTTTCTGAAGCACTACTTATGTCGTGTCTGTTTCTGTACGTGCACAACTAATTACCCTGTATTTGACGATGCAAAGTTTAAGGGCACCACAGTACTTTATTATAATGAAACTACTCATATACCACACAATTAATAAATATTACTGTTTTCTCAACGTTAAATAACCTTTCCTATTTGCAAATCTACCGTAAATAACATCTAAATAAAGAAAAATGTTACTCCTACAATTTCAATATACCTAATTTCACATATTTATTAAGTAAAGTTAGTCCCATTTGAGTATTATATAATTATTATATTAACACAACTAAAGTATTCAAAAGCACTAAAATGATGATAAGAAAATTTGGAAAAGTAAGTTTGTATGGTTTCGTTGACCTTTAAAGATCGAATAATAATACACTTTGAGTAGAATCGATTAGAGTGCATTAAACAATATTGTAAAACCCTCGCCCTAAAGGTGTGAATCTATTTACACGCATAATAAATACATAAAAAAGAAAGGCGAAAATAACTACAATGTAATTTGTTACAATTGTATAAAAAGGAAGTGTATGATTTGAAATACATCATTCGACGTACTAGTCAAGAGTTAGTAGCATCATGTCACTTAAGGTAAGTCTTTTTAATACTTATATTTAAAAATTTGTTAATTATTTGTATTTAATTACAGTTCGCAACATTATGTGCAATTTTGGCTATTGCCAGCGCTGGTTACATTCCCCAACCCGCAATTATTCAACCACAACCAATTCTTCAACCAACTATTAGATACGCACACTCCGTTGCTCCAATTGCCATTCCTCAACCACCAATTACATACACCGTTCCACCAAAATCATACGTCGAACCACTTGCACCTGTTGTCACCACCTCATATGGATACAAAACCGCACACACCCCAGTCCCAGCCCCAATCATCCGTGCTGAACCCGTTCATGTTGCTCCAGCACCAGCTGTATTAGCGGCTCCAGCTGTCCACGCTGCTCCGTTATCCGTTGGCATCGCTGCACCAGCTATCCATGCTGCTCCATTAGCAGTACCAGCTGTTGGATATGCTGGACACTTTGGGGCCTCTCCATTAGCTTTTGGGCGTGGATACGCTGCCGGTTTTGGATTAGCTGGACCAGTCGGTTTTGGTTTAGCTGGACCAGCAGGTTTTGCTTATTCTGGACATTTGGGTGGACATGCCGGATTTGGCTTAGGTGGATATGCTGGTGGATACAAATTTGCTGCACCAGCTGCTCCTTTAGTTGCCCCGGGACCAATTGGAATTGCTGGCCATGACGCATTTGGTTTAGGTGGATATGCGAGTGGATACAAATTTGCTGTACCAGCTGCTCCTTTAGTTGCCCCAGGACCAATTGGAATTGCTGGACATGCTGCTGGATTCGGTTTAGGACACACAACTTATGGCGCTGACTGGTAAATAAAACTGAATCCAATTATAATAATTATGTTCTATGGACATGTTGATTGATAGTTATAAAATAAATTATTCTTATACATATGTATGTGTTTTTTACTAAAAATGCTGATAAATTTATTTTTATTGAGTTTTTGTGAAATAGGGAATTTAAGTAAACAATTAAACTAATATTAATTAACAAACATATAATAATAAGAGAAATGGGAATCAACAACGAAGAATTGGTTAGACTGCTCCATTAAAGTAGTTACATGTAATCCCTTAAGGCTATCCTATTTAACCCTCCTATTGTGTTAACATTTTGGTTTCACTTATTGTGTTCAGGTCATTATGACCAGGGAGCCTATAGTTGTCGTTTTATTGCCGTTAAACAATAATAAGAAATAAGATTTAGTATTTATTACTTATTACATTTTATTATGTTATTTTATTTTTATTGTACAGTAGTAATGCATGAGCTTTACATAGGTATTTTGAGCAATTACAACATACCATACTAGTTTTATTATCATGAAAGTAGGGACAAAAATTACATCTTTTACGCTTGGTTGTGGTTGATTGTTACCTTACTTCGACATTACTGGTTGAATAACGTGACTTATAACCATTTCAGCATTCCAGGTTGGAGTTACTTCGCACCACAGAACATAAGCGTTGTAACCTGAAATATCCATGATATTGTAAAAGATAGTTATTGTCTATATTTTAGTTTGCCGTCCGCATGTGTACATTATTATTAACTTGTCTAACGTGTCTACAGCACCTTTAGTTTTGTTGTAATCTCAAATGATAAACAGCTTTTTATGATTTTGGTTACACACTTCGTTATCGTGGTGCATGGTGTTCAGAGCGTAACATTTTTATTTCGTTTAGGAGTATAGGACACTATCGAAGTGTCCTTGGTGAAGTATAATTTTGAAGAACGAACTTCTTTCCTGTTGCAGAGCAATGCGACTGGCACTTCAGGCTTATTTCTGCGAATAGTGCCAAGTATGGTTATTTTTCTTTTCAATAGTATCTGCCCCAGATCGTACGAGATGCACAAATTATCACACGTTACGTTGTGACCTTTTAGACCAGGGATGCACAGCCTGCGGCCCATCGTTCATCTCTGCCTGTTCGGCTTGTCCGAGAATTCGTCGGCGGCGGACGACAATTAGTATGAATGATCCTACCCGTTTTCTTCTTGTTGCAGTTGCAACTTGTTCTTTCTTGGTGTTTGCATTATTAGTGATTGTAATAAGACTGCAAACATTTATTTGACTGCCCACCCACCTAAGTGATTGATTAGTATCTAACAATATTATATAATTCCTTTATTTGTCATACGAATATAATTTTTAAAGCGACAGTTTCAGGATGTCTTGACTAAAAAATATTTTTTGTGCAATCGTTTAATAATGTTGTCTGCTTCATTTGCAAAAATGCGGTAGCGGTCCCAAAAGAATACAATATAACGAGATACTATGAAAGTCAACATTTTCAAAATTAACAGGCGAACTACGTAAACAGAAGATGTCATCTTTGAAACGGGAGTTGGCTGGTCAGCAAGCGGTGTTTACAAAACCCCTTGAAGACACAGACATTGCAACAGAAATAAGATTTGAAATATCCCGCCTTATAGCAGGACGATGCCGGCCATTTACGGATTTTGTCAAAGATTGCTGACAAATAGCTGCTAAAAGGATCTGTCCGGAGTCAGTCAAGAATTCAATTAAACCGGATGACTGGACAAAGAAGAATTGTTGCAATGTCTGCAGATACAACAGATCAATTTAAAGAAATGTGTCTGCTTTTCGTTGCATATTGATCAATCAACCGACGTTATTTACACAGCCCAGTTATTAATATTTGCACGTGGGATAACGCAGGAGTTTGAAGTGATTGAGTAGCTGACTGGAATAAGTTCATTAACAGATCAAACGAAGGGAGGTGACATGTTCACTGGACTCTTGGAACAATGTTTAAAAATTGACTTGGATCTGACAAAATTATCAGTTATTACCACCGACGGGGCTCCCTCCATGAGAGGAGCGCTTTGTGGACTAGTAACATTACTGAAACAACAAATGGGAAACGATGGCAATGACACGAAACAATTTCACGAGAGTTTATGTTCTAAGGAACTGCAAGTTAAATCTCTTTCACACTCATTTAAAATCAGGTAATTACGCCCATTTTCCAAATTATAAAAAAAATTCTGGCAAGTTCAATGTCAACTTCAACACTGTGTATGTTGAAAAGATTGATATTTTGATACCGGCCTTCAGAGATCGCTTTGCTGATTTTCGAAAAGAAAATCCATTGGTGGATTTACTTAACAACCCTTTCGCAATTTTGCCTGAAAATGCACCTGAGTCAGTACAGCTTGAACTCATCGACCTGCAGAACGATGAGGACCTTCGAAACAAATTTAATGAAGGCAATTTGTTTAATTTTTATCGCTGTCTTGATAGAAATCATTACAAATTGTTAATGAAGCACTCATTAAAATATGAAAGACTGTTTGGGTCAACATTTATTTGTGATCAAGCATTTTCAGCAATGAATATTAATAAATCGAAAAATAAGAACCGTTTGTCTAATGAAAATTTAGTCAATTTTACGTTTGGCCACTACAAAAACCAACCCTAATATTAAAAAAATTGTTAATGAAATGCAATGCCACGCACCGATTAAAAGTTGCTCGTTTAGTTTGTTATTGTTCTGTATTCCGTTTTTCTAATAATTTGTAATATTATTCTCGGTAACACATATGTCTCGGTTACAAATATGTATTTTACACTTTATAGTTTATATTAGGCTATCTTTTTCTTTCCCGGTGGCCCACCAATACATTGCAGCAAGATTTAGCACAACTCTTTTAACTTTCATGTTACATGGCATAAGCAGTTACAGAATCGCAAAAGTCCAAATCTTGACTCCGTATTTAGCAAGTTTATTCGGGGTATACTGTCTAAAAGGACAACGGCCTCTAAAGGGTATCAGTTGCTCATCTACTGTTACATTTTCGTGAACAGTACATACCTTAGGTAGAATTACAACCCATTCATCCCACAAATTCCGTATGGGAGCTGATTTGTCTGTTTGGCGTCGTTGTGGCCGAGTGTTTTTTTATCCTGTAATTACATGAAATCGTTGTAGGGACATCGTTGTTCTGAATATTTAACGACCTACATTTCCAACCCAAAAACTGGCTGTTTCCTCTCCATGAGATTTATACACTCCAGCTAGAAACAGTAGGCTAAGACATGCTTCTAGTTCAACTAATGTTAGTTCTTGAAACGTGTCGCCACAAAGTATTTTTCCTTCTAAATTTGACATTTTCAAAATCAGGTTTACAATTTTGGGAGTGAAATATAAGAAGTTCGCGGATTTTACATCAATTATTCGCGACGTAGCACACCATGTTGGTCCAGGAATCAACGAAATAATATTTGCTGCTGATAACCTTTCCGATTGATGTGTTTTTTCATTCCATACTATATTGCCATCTTTTGAAGTTACGTGATTGTCCGAATCAGCTTCACCTGAAATCGCAGCTTCCACTTCATTTTCCGATTCGCTATTATACGTCTCGGATTCGGACAAATAGTTTTCTTCTTCAGAAGCATTAGAATTACAATCAGTAGAGGACGGATTAATAAACACAAAAAAAGTCACATATATGCGCATATATATGCATCAAATATGTAAAAGATATGCAGTCAGTTTGTTAAAATATGCAACATTATATGCAAAATATACGTAGCAAGAAATAATAAACAACCTGTATTAAGCAAAAACTATTATTATGTGAAAAAGATTCTTAATGAAATTTAAAATATTAAGTATTAAAAAATTAATAATGTATTTGTTTAATATTAGCCACAAATAATCTTACGATCAGTTGGAGAATTAAACACAATATGTACATATTATTCTGATTTATCGCTTTATATACTATAACAACTTACAATAAGGTGTTTCTCCAAATTGTTTAAATTAAATCCTTGTCGCCTATCAGATACAATATATTTAGCTCCATTCGATATCAACAGATGGAATTAGAGCGTTTTTCGACACAGATACAATGTTTGGTTGGATTTCCAATTCTACTGATTCCCCAGAAATAATTTTAGACACATTTACAAGAACTTGGCACCCTTCATTTTTCTCTAAAACTTGATTGAGTTTTATTTCAGTGGCTTTACCTACTGGACCACGAACTTGACTACAAGATATACTAAACTTATTTATTAATTCAACAGAGTATGTAAGCGGAAGGTTTTCGGTCACTAATTTATAACGCTTTTACCTTCGGTGGACGGTTAGGTGTTAATAAAGTTGTCTGGGAGGTGTCGGGCAGTGAATTTCGGTTGGGCTATCGCGGTATAATCGGGTTACTCGAGCGCCAATCTAGGTAACTGGTGATATAGAGGCCTAGATTCCTCTTCGTGGAGAATTAAAAGGGTAAAAGCGGTCCAAGTAGCGTCAGTGAAGACGTCGGCCTATCAGGGTTTCTAAAGATTTAAATCGGTGCCGGTATTTAGTCCGGTATTAAGCGGCAAACGGACGGCGAGTTGAGATTTAAACAGTTTAAAAAAATAGTCAACTCGGTAATGCAAACGGAGGGAGGAGAACGTTATTTATTAATCGAAAATTAATGATAATTGAGCAACCGCTGATAAAAGAAAATTTTATTATTAAACAGTCATGAATAAAGAACTCCTCATGGAGTAACAAAATTGTTCACAAAATAAAAATAAATGTAATTTATTTACATAAATATACCAAACTCACCAAATGGCTAAAGAAAAGTTATTCTAACTAAATAAATACGGCAGCGGAAAATTAACCAAAACCACAAAATCAAACTTATCATAAAATTAAAGCATCACGTATTAATCGGTGATAATTCTCAAACTTAATTATAATGTAAAATATTACTAAAGGAAGATTATAAATAATTGCCAACGGCGACGGAAAACCAAAATTAAATTCGCAACAAAAATATAAACTAAACTGTCGTTTACCTAAACAGGCTGTAAACTAATTAGCCCTTGTAATCGGTTTGAGGCGGCCTAACGGTATAACGGTTATGATCTGACAACTTAAATAATAAATCGTACCAGATCCAAAATTATAAAACAAAAATCAGAAAACAATATTGATAATTTATAGTCGGCTACTGGCTGTTAATAAAAGTTATTTTGTCGAAATAAAATTACTTACTGTATCGGGTGCAATATTTGGATGATTCGTAGCAATTTATTCTTTTAACACCAGCATAACAGAAGAATCCTAATTACGAAATTTAGTTAGCAAAAAAAATTGCCGTTCTATAAATGCTTACACACAAAAAAATTAAGGTGTAATCGGTGACGGAAACCTTGACTCAATAAATTAAATACTACAATTTCTGGTCTTATCGGATAATTGCACACATGCAAATACAATGTTTGTTAAATATATTTACCATGATATTATGTCTACTAATATAAGATGTAAGATTTGTATCTTATGAAAATAGTGAACAGTATTTGTCAATACATTGACGGTAATTAGTATAGCTAAAATCAATTAATATTTATACTCAATATCTTACTCTTATAGATCAGGGCACCACACGCACTTCACTCGTATCTATAATAATAATACTGCATCAATGCCAATTGCAATAAAAATATCACGTTTGGTGTATTTGATAAGAAACACGTCTTTTAAACCTGAAATACTTTTATGTGAATTTATGAATTATAAGTAAAATCAAGTATACCGGGCGGTTAATACACCGCTATTTAACAATTTATACGGTTGTTCGTAACGGAAATTATAGATTCGTTACAAATTTTAAAATTGTTTCAGACACAAAGTGGTAATTGACGCTTATAAATGCTGATTGTTGCGGTAAGTCTATATTATTTAGAATAGCTTTTGCTTCCATAATTGAATGAGATTCATCGGCAAATTGTAAAATTATTTCTTTAATGTCTTTAAAATTTTCCGAGTAAAATAGGGCGGCCTGTAGCCACGTACCCCACCTAGTTATTACTGGCTGAGGGGCAAGAGGAATATTTTGAAGTATTTCTTTGTAATGCTGAATTCTAAGGGGTGCCTTAATAAATACTTTTTTTACATTGTTAATCAAACTATTTACTAATGGGAACTGAGATCTAATCTCCTCCGATACTCTAGTTAATCCATGTGCTAAGCAAGTGTTGTGAATTAAATTTTTATAAAATATTTGAAAATGTTGGCTTGCTTTGACCATGTATGGCGCACCATAAGACAACATTAATAAAACTTTTTAGGTAGGAACTCTTCAGGTAAAAAAAAATTGCTAATACTTCCTTGTATAAACCTACATATGGTTAAATGGTTCAAACAAAATACACCCACGTATCACACAAAATTAAAAAACACCGAAAGCGTTTCGATAGCTTCGCTATCATCATCAGCGGTCGACTGGTTCGTTTTTTAAAGTTGTTTCGAACTTACCAAAAATGATTTACTCTTATAATCAGGATGCAAAATCTTTATCAATAAATTCGTGATATAACGACCATAACTATCCGTTGTTTCATCCACTATAAAATATAAATATTATTATTTCCTATTTGTTCTCGTATCTCGCGTATTATATCCACAAAGACAGAATTCACATAGTTTTTCGCTACGGCGAAATTATTGCAGTGACGCTTCTTGTCATTGATTTTAAGCAGCTTACATTTTACAGGAATTTCTACAGGCTGTCTTTCTTAGATTTTAATCTTTTATTTAAAAAGTTTCATTTACTGTGCTCGTTTGAGGAGATGAGAAAATTTTTTTTTAGTAAAATTTCAGATTTATTTAGAAATGCACAAATTATGCAATAATATACACATTTTACAAAAATATGAACATTGCTGCAAATTATATGCAAAATTAAATTGGTGTCATATAGCCCTCATTAATGTGATTCACCTAGATACGGAAGGGTATTTTTACAGCATCAATATCCAAGAATATGCATTTTACATATAATCCGCCCTCTAACTATCAGAAATACACAAAAGTTTCAATTTCAATTGTTAGGTATTTCTTATTGGGGTATAGCATCAAGTTTGATATTTACTACGAAACTAATACACGTATGGAAAAAAAGGAAAAGGCCACGTATTTCATTCCCTCCCCAAGGGGGAAGGCGGGCTGCTCGAGCTTTCCGAGCTCTTTCAGCCACAATCATGGATTCCCAGCATACATGCATACATTACGTATATATGCATGGTGGGATTAAGGATGGGTGTGGTCAAGATAGGATCGGAAGGAACGGAGTTAGGGTTCTGAGGGGGAAATACTACTCCAGCATTCACCTAAGCAGCCGCACATGGTGTGCATATACGAAGTGACCGTGCCGCTACATGTGTATGAGAAAAACCCCCTGAAAAAACCTCATACAAGGTAGACGGTAACGGGAATCGAACCCATCATCTCCCGAATGCTAAGCAGATCGCGTCACCACTACGCTACCAGCTCGGTAATACTATAATAATAATTAAATAGGCTTTTTGTACAGATCTAAGCAGTACTTTACCTCTCGACAACTCCTTTTGCTGTATAAGGCCCAAATTCGGCCTCATCTGGAATATAATTCTCACCTTTGAGTTAGTGCTGCCCAATACGCTCTCGATATCGTTGATCGTATTCAAAAGAGAGCGATTAGGCTTATAAATGACCCGTCCTTAACTTCTCACATACAGTCCCTTGAGCATAGAAGGATGGTTTCAGTTCTTTCTTTGCATTATCGTTATTACAACGGCTATTGTGCTGGTGAATTACATTCGTTGATACCATCTCCGGCTATCTTTGCGAGAGACACTCGGTTCGCTCATTCACATCATCAGTATGTAGTACAAATCTCCACTTGTCGAACCAAACGGGCGCAATCCACATTTTTCTACACGGCTTCTAAACTCTGGAATGATCTCACTAGTTCCTGTTTTCCTCTCACTTATGATATGAGAGAATTTAAGGTAGCTGTTCATAGGCATCTATTGTCAATTCATTATCCCTCTATCCATCCTCCTAAGTGTTCCTGAGTGCTTTAGCACGATAGGCCTTATTTGGCCTGTTCAGGTCCACAATCATAAAAAAAACACGTATGCTCACTTGCTGCATTTATATGCCGAGCTACAGACAAGTCTCAACAGGACTAAACTTGTTTACCGGTATGCAAATAACGCAAGCAATATGCGCAATATTGCGCAATAATGTGGCAATATTACGTAAGTTATTTATATCTATGAAAATTAAACAAAACTAATAAAATACATTCGTCTATGATAATAATCCGCTTCTCGTTGTTCTAATTTGAACCACACAAATCACAGGGTCGTATAGACCCAAACATAGTGATAGTATCAAATGCATTTAAAAAAAAAACTAATTATAATTTTCTAATATCAATCTAGGTACACCGTTATTAGAGTAATGAAATATTTAAACAATTTAACGATTTATACACATTAGAAGAACGCGATAGGGTCATATTGACCCGAACACAATAAGAGGGTTAAATAATGGTACGGTAAGGTATATCAATTAAGTTAAATCTAACTCTAACTGGTGATGAGGATCGAGAATAATATAATAATATAATCTTAACACAATATTTTAGGCACCAAGGTTGTTTTGGTAGAGAAACAAATAAATAATTATTTGTTCCATTAGTACAAAAAAGTATATCAGTTTTCGATGGGAGAAAGAAGGTTGTTGGACGTATTAGTAGAAAAACTAAATTGAGTTTTGTACAGTTGCGATAGTTATACAGGATGTTAGAAAAAAAAAGTTTTACTGATGTATCTCCATCATATACACCAAAAAAAATGTTTTTTCATGGAGAAAAAATGAACAATAGTTGGTACACGAATACGAATGTAGCAAAAACCATTAAATCGAAAATTGATAGGAGTGTAACCACTTTGGGTAAACGAATTTATTAGTCAAACCATAACAAACCCAACAAAGGATTCACAATTTGAGGACACAAAAGGTACATATTTGCAATTAGACAAAAGTTATTTGTGACATGAGTACAAACACTATCAGTTTCTGATCAGAGGAGGGAAGTTGTCCAAAATTGCTAAGACCGCAATCATTTCGGATAAACAAATATTTGGATATAAAGTATTACGTTTAAGTTGCTATAATGAATATAAATGTGTGTGGTTATTATTATAACCGCCTAAATAAACAAATAACTATGTAACAAAACAACATAATAAAAAAAAGACTAGAAGCGTAACAGAAAGAGAGAAAGAGAGGTTTGCTATATAAAAGTTAGTCTAATTTGTTTTAAACTCGTGCGACTTTCCAAACTGTTATGCTTCGAACTATTATTTATTGTGCGACAGCAGCATATTGTATTACCTACCTGTTCTTAAGAAAACATTCTAATTTGTTCACTACAATATTCAGCCAAATAGCGTAAAATAAGGTAACAAGCATGTTTAACAAACCTAAAAGGTAAGCACTCTACCAGGTGGGTGCTCAGATGGTGGTTAGTGGAACCTGATTAATGACCGCATGCGGCACTAACGTTAAAATAGAAGCTAATGGCTTATGAAGCTGTCACTAGTAGGACTAAGTAAGAAATTGGGGACCGGGAGTACCACGACCTGCAACGTGTTAAGAGCGTCTGGTAGGAGTTAATGTAGTGTCCTGGACCAAACCAATCCAAGACGTTGGTTATCACAAGCGTACATAGTATGATAAATACGGGATATCTTAGTTACTGGGATCTGTATTTCAGCGTGACTGGAAAACGTGTAAGCAACGGTCAGCGGTCTTGACCGCTTGAGCCAACAGGAGGCAGCTTCAACAAAAACTAAGGTTTACGGTAGATCTAGACCGAAGGATGCTTGTCAGTTACTGAGTAGTTGATTAGAGGATTATCATCTGCTGGAATCCCCTATAAGGTTCCTCGTGCATCTCTGTTTAAACTGGTTATCCCCGCCCGCAGCCCTTAGCGGAGGCTACTTCTGTCCGACTACTTGTGGGACTGGCCTGTCAACCTAGTTGAAAATACAAGCAAACCGGTGGTGGAGACTTGGATTTAAAGAGAATTTCGACGATACGGTTACCTAAGAGTTCTCAAGGGATGAACTCCGGAAGTTACAGTTGCTGAACAGAAAAAAAATAGAAATTGAGTAGCTGCAATTGAGTACTACTCACCTACTACTAATATACTTTATTTCCACAATTTACAGAAATTTTGCAAAGTGCTTGCATTTTACTATTTGCATGTGATTTTCTATCTTCGTCCCTTCTCCAGTATCAGTTTTCCCTCTCTTCCTTTCCACGTCTAAATCTCGCTACCATTTTCTTTCTTTCCCTCCTGCCCTCCCAATGTTCCTACAGTTTACATTGTATTTTCCTTCTTTTACCTTAGACCATCTTTCCTGCTTTTGCGCATCTCTGTCCCTTCTGATTATGTCCTCTCTCATGTTCGCTCCACTCCTTCTTAGTCTTTCTAATTCATCTTTGGATATCCCTTTCTTTCGTAATATTCTTTCCTGGCTTCTTGTCCATATTCTATTCTTCCTTCTCTTATTTCTTTTCAGCATTCTTGTAGAATTTTACACTCCGTTCTTCTACTCATTTCCTCCTCGTATTTTACTGCTCTATTTTCCGCCTCCGCCCTTATTTTCTCTACTTGCACCTCCTCTCTAATAATATACTAGTGTTTCTATTTTCACTCAAATTATCCACCTCCAGTATTTTTATTGCAGCCCCTCTATCTCTTTGTACTCTTTCCACCCTGACACTTCCGCCCCGTACAGTACCACACTTTTTATTAGTTTTTCAAACAATAATTTTCTTTTCCTCATGTTCATTTCAAACAGTCTTTCCCCTACACTCCACACTTGCACTATTAGCTTATTCCCTTTTCTCAGTCACTCTTTTATATGTTCCCCATCTTTATTGTCTTGTCTGACTGTGTATCCCAGGTAAGTGAATTGCTTTACTTGCTGTACCTCCTCATCCTTCCATTTCCATTCCTCCTTTTTCTGCCCCCTTTTCTCCATACCATTACCTTAGTTTTACTCCCATTGACTTCCACATCTTTCCTTTTCAAATATCTGTCCAACGTTTTTAACATTCCCTTCATTTCTCTTTCCTCCCTTGCTAATAACATTATATCGTCCGCGTATGTAATTTGTCATCCGATTCTTGTCTCCTTTTTTGTACACTGGGCAAATATGTCCTTCCCTCCACCTCTCCGGGAATCCTTCTTCTCCCCATATTTTGTTTATTATTTCCGTCATCCTTTTTGTCACCTTTGCTCCTCCGTATTTACACTCCTCACCTTGTCTCTCATCTTCTCCTGTCGCTTTCCCTTTTCTCATCTTCTCCTGTCGCTTTCCCTTTTTTTTTACCTTCTTTATTGTCTCTCTTACTTCCTCTTCTTTTAATCCTTCTTCTTTTTCCCCTCTCTAGTGTCTTTTGTTGTTTTGTTTTCTTTCTCCGTCCTATACTTGCTCTCTCTCCAGCTGGTCTCTGAAATACCTCTCCCATTCTTTTATTTGTATTCCCGTTTGTGTCCTTCTTTTCCCTTTTCCTTCTTTAAAAATATCCATACGTTTTCTTCTGTTTTTATCTCCTTAATCTGCTCTTCCTGTTTCTTTTTGCTTTCTTCGTTTTTACTTTCGCATGTTTTCCTGTATATCTTTACTGATTCTTTATATTCTTCTTTTTCCGCTTTCCCCGTTCTCCACCGTCTTAGTGTTCTTCTTGTCTTCCTTTAGGCCTCCTCAAATTCTCTATCCCACCATCTTTTCCACCCTATTTTCTCCCCCTTCCATTTTCTTAACTTGACGTTTTCTGTTGCGTCCTCCATTCTCTTTCTCTTCTCTTCCACACTTTCTTGTACTCCATTACCTTCCCATCTTATTTTTACCATTTTTTCTTAGTACCTCTTTATATTCTTTTCTGTCCAGATCTTCTTAGTTATATATTCCTCTTCTTCTCTGGACTCTTCTCTTTCTCCCCCCTCCATTATCATTTACAGGGGTTGGTGGTCCGATTCAACACTCTCCCCTACCCTAAATATCTTCATCTTCTCCTCAGCCACAGCATTCGTAATTACATAATCTATTATTGATTCTACCATTGCTCCTATATACGTGTACTCCCCCTCTCTGTTTCTTCTCTAGTTCCATTCATTATTTCCCACCCTCTCTCGTTGCACATGTCTAACAGTTCTTTTCTTTCTGTATTCAACACTTTGTCCTCTGTCTGTCTTTTTCCCATCCCTCTCTTTTCTTGTAATCCCCCCTCTTCCCCTATTCTCGCGTTAAAATCTCCTTCTATTATTGTAATATCTTCTCCCCTCTCTTCTATCATCTCCACTAAATTTTTTCTAGTCTCTTTCATCTTTCTACTGTAGACCACCACTATTTTTACTTCTTCTTTACCCCCCTGTATGTTTCTATGATACCTCTTCTTTGTTGCACTTTCTCTTCCTCTTCCAACCATTTTCTTTTTATTCCCACTACTATCCCCCTTTTTGCTCTTCCTTTTGTATTGTTCCTTTCCGCGCTCTGAACCACCCAAGAGAATTCACTTGGCATTTCCCTGTCCCACCACGCCCGTTATTTTTCTTCTAACCATGTCTCCTGTAATCCCACTACCTTCTGCTCCCTGACTTACTCCCAAAGCTTTTGATCTCTATTCTTTATGTCCGCCACATTCCAGAACAGTATCTTTAGTTCATCTATTCCTTCCTATAGTTTTCCCTTACTTTCCCTTTGTTCCCTTTGTTGTTGTTTTCCCTTTCCTTTGCTCCTTTGTCCACTTTGCTGCCGCTTCGTCACCTTCTTTTTCCCTCTTCCTCCCGCTTCTTTTAGTTTTTTGATCTTTGTATATCCCTTCTATCTCCCCTTTCTCTGGTTAGCTCCTTCTCTGTCTCCTTCCATACGTATCTTTCCCCATCTATCTTCATTTTTGTGTATCCTATGCATACCTTTCTACTCACCTGTCAATTGGGATACTTTAGACTAAACCCGCCGCGTTGGGCGGTACGCCACAGGAGGGAAATATGGCTTCTAAAATGTCAAAGTTGGAGATATTTCAGGATCAATACCAACGACCTTCAGTGCTGCCGCTGCTATGACATTTATAATGGTGCTTACCTACCAACATACTGAACTTAAGCTTACCAAAGAGGAGACGCAGGAAATTAAATCCTAAGTCATTCACAAATTGAGGAAGGCCTTATTGGGTGTCGGTACAGTTGATAAACATTAAGTATTGCTCAGACCAAACCATTGTAGAATGATTAAGCGGATCTGCAACCGGATCGACTTTAGGAAGGGGCAAAGCTTAGAGTCCTTAAGCTCAAAAATCTTCCTAAACCTGTTGGACGATGGTCTGATCTCAGCATACGGGGAGGAATTGGAAAATCTATTAAAACGCCTGTGTTAACAGAATTAAGGCATGTAACGTGACGAAAATGCAAAAATAAAAGGATTTAACTAATTAAAACACATAGTATATTTCGTTAAAATTTTTATGTAATTTCGCAAATGAGCCCGCGTGTCACTGCGAGTAATGTACCACTTCCAAAATCCTGCTCCTGAGATAAAAACATTTGGGTTCATAACCGATCACAACTGTAATTTGTTGACATAGGCCAATACACGTTTCATTATATAATACATGTTGAATAGATTGCATTTTAAATTTTAAGTAAACCTGGATTGTAAGCTTATGTACAGTGTTTAATTTAGTAATTTTAAGATCGTAAGGCTATATGAGAAATATCGTTTTAGTTATTATATACTGATATTAATCAGACATTTTGCTTTATTAAATATGCATATAAATACAATTGTTTAATGCTTATTCAGGATACCTATTATGCTTTAAAATACAACCTTTCTCAATTTTTGTTGTGTTTTAATTATTAAACCTAGAAATTGAGTGGTGCCCAATAAAACAAATGCAAATACTGATTACATCCATGGAAAATCTCTCATTCCCTTAAACCTGATGAATGAGTTCTAAATTTCAGTAAGTTTTATAAGTTTGTACTCACTGAGCTAGACCGTGGTGCAACTTACCTTTTGAAATGTAACAACTAAAGCACCACATAATTTTTTTTGTTATAACCCACACGCACACGCACACGCACGCGCACGCGCACACGCACACGCACACGCACATGCACACGCACACGCACACGCACACGCACACGAACACGCACACACACCCACACACCCACACACCCACACACACACTCACTCACTCACTCACTCACTCACTCACTCGCTCTCTCACTCTCTCACTCAATCACTCACACTCTGACTCGCTCATTCGCCCACTCGCTCACTCGCTCACTCACTCACTCACTCACTCACTCACTCACTCACTCACTTACTCATTTACTCACTCACTCACTCGTTCACTCACTCACTCACCCACCCACCTATCCACCCACCCTCCCACCCACCTACCCACCCACCCAACCACTCACTCACTCACTCACTCACTCACTTACTCACTTACTCACTCACTCACTCATTCACTCACGCACCCACCCACCCGCCCACCCAGCAATGATTGTTCCATTTAACGTTTAACGTTTGTTATGGAGAATCTATATTTCTAGACAGAACACCGCTTCATATAGTGTCATATTTGAGACTTATACAAGATCTTTCAAAACAAATGCGAAAAACTTAAGGGGGTGATTCCTTGCTCAAAACAAAGGATGGTTTGTTACATAAACGTTGGGTCAAAAGTCAACCATTAAGGGGGTATCACAGTAAAAATATGGCGGAAAAATAACGTTTTTATTTTTGATCTTAACCCTTTGGCTCCTGGTGTCCTAACTGTTGGGACACCTTCTAATAAGCCATGTCCTTACAATCCTGGTGTCTTAAATACAAAGCCACCATAGTAGGCATACATTTAAATAGGTATTATGTGATAGTAGAGCGTATGCACCCACTTCAAATGCCAAATTTGAATATAAAAACAGAATAATGTCACTGTTGCGTGTATTCTTTGCATCTGATGCAGTGTTTTGGTTGAAAATAACAGTTTATAATAAAAATACGTGGTAAGTTTTAATAGAATATACTAAAATATATTGTATGTAAAGCCTTTCTTATTATATACTTAGCATTTTATAAAAATTAGCGAAATTGTTGGTAATAAAAGAGATGGCATTGCGGAAAGGACATTAGCCTACAATAGCTCTCTTGTTTACAGAAAGATGTAACAAACTTCGAACGTGTTGTTCGTAATTCACCTCTCTGTAGGCAACTAATGTGCATTTCGTGCCATGTGTGCTGACCTTTTGAGAGCGTCGTTTTATTGTGCGATACTGAAAGGTAGTAGAGCATCCATTTTTTTTCTGTTAAATATTTTTTATTAAAAGTGCTGTAAATTTTACGGTGAGTTTATTTGAAGTTATTTTACAATGCTTGAGACGTTTGCATTTCAGGCATTTCTACTTTTTTTTTTTATCTTTTTAATTTTACTTTAACTTCACCTTTCCTGTTACTTTTCACACGTTTATACACATCTACTCAACAATTTCCAAAACGCTGAACCAGCATGCAGCGTTTACAGTGTGACCAAGAATAAGGTACTCTGATTACATTAATTACTCATAATATTAATTGTTCATTAGGTTATAACGTTACTAACATCAGCATTAAGGTATTTCCGTTGTAATTAAATATATGTTGTGTAATAAAATTTGTTATTGTAGAAATTTTCTTTGAACTTTATTGTATAATGGTTTACTTGTTTATTCCATATTTAAAAACAAGTTGGCGTCCGAGTATCTAACAATTAGTTTCAGGAAGAAGCAACTCCGATTTTGAAGCGAATATATCTAGGTACATGTAAATATTTAATTTGTAAATAAGGCAAATCGATAATTTTATAAACCTAGCCCGCTTTAATCTACAACTGAGAATAAGGCACAAAATCTTCTAGTTATTACCAAATCTGTTAAGTAGCTAGAAATGGCGTAGAAGTATACTCATAGGATCTAAGAGTTTTACAATGTTCTGTACAGATCTTGAACGTTTTCCATATGAAGGTTACCTGAAACTTATAGAAGAAAGTATCCCTTCTGATCCCGAATCTGATGTTGGCGATTGTTCAGATGGGTTGAATTCAAATGGAAATACTTCACCGGAACCTCCTGAGAATGAATTGTTTGATTTATCCAATAATCAAATTGAGATAGTCTGTGAGGTGGATGACAGTTTTCCTATTCCCAATGAAGACTGTCAAAAAATTGAAGAACCTGAAGATTATGATGAGGATGATAAAATCCCTCCTAATTTTCTAAGAAGAAGACTGCTAAAAGACAGTCCAATCAGGACCAGTGATGTCACCAATCTTTTATAAATTAAAAAGCAATTTGCAGAGGATTTTGGTTCAAATATTCCAGATTCCTGTCAGAATCCTACAGATATATTCTTATACCTGTTTCGTAACGATTTCACTGACCACAATGTGTTTCATACAAACCTGTATACAACACAGAATGGTAAACCACACACGCTTACTAACAACAATGAAATCAAAACCTTCTTGGGTGTCAACTTACTAATGGGAATTAAAACATGACCAAGCTTGCGAGACTATTGGTCATCACGACCAGAACTAAGAGATCGATACTTGCATGTCAAAAGATCGCTTCATATGGTTTCGATAACATCTACATCTGATTGATAATACTTTGGAACCTAAAAAAACAGATCCTCGCTGGAGGTTATATAATCAAGCAAATGATGGAATTATAATAAGGTTTAGGGGCAGAAGTTCATATACTTCGACAATTATTTCAACTCAGTAGGTCTCCAACAAATCCTTCGTGAAGATTTTCTATATGCATGTGGTACTGCACGAAAAGGTAGGAAACATATACCAATTGACCTCAAAGATAATAAAAATCTTCGACGTGGTGATTCAGAGTGGAGGATAAGTAAGGACGGAAAGGAATTTCCCTCCTAGCAATCACAAAACTCCGGCTACCACTGAGACTTTCCCAAATTACTCTAGGACTATAATGCCCACATGGGATTTGTTGGCAACATGCGCATGCTCAAGTCTATATATGAGATCGATAAATCTAGCTGGAGCTGTTCCGTATGTAATGTTGGTTTATGCCTTAATGACAAAAAATTGTTTTATTTCATATCGTACCAAATGAAAACAAGTTATGATTTGTTTAATAGATATTTCTTCAAATATTACCTATGTTTCTAATATGTATTAAGTATGTAGAAAAGTTAAAAACGCTCTACTCATTGCCTGGTGTCCTAATATCTGGGACACCTTCTGAAACCTGAAAAATCAATAACTGAAACGTGTTAACAGTTTTTCATCAAACTGGACTGATTTTGGCTTATACTTATCCAAATTTCATTACAAAAGTGCAATTTTCCCAAATTAATTAATTTAGGCTTCAAAGGGTTAAAAAAGAAAGTAAATTCTACGGAAAAACTACAATTACGAAAACACACTTTCTGCATATCTTTTCACTTTTTTAGAATGAGGGGTAGTGGTTGAAATAGACCACCCCTATTATTCGTATTAATCAAATTTAAAGAAAAACTTACGCAACAACTTGGAAAAGAATGAATTCGGATAGTCCGGTTTATTTAGAAACCTTTTCATCTCTCTTATTTTTTTCATAAAACAACAATTTGAAATAAAAAATCAAATTACATGTCGGGACGGGGAAATTTATTTTGGAATAGTATGCTGCTGCCAAACAGTTTAATTTTGTATTACTTTTGTTAAGTTTTCTACTGAACAATCACATTTTAAAACTAATTTACTAGGAAAAATTTATGAAACTAACCTGTCCTCTATTAACGCATAAACTATGAATGAAATCGTTCTTAATAAATAGTGCATTGTGCAACAAGTGGGAAAAGTTCAACTTTTCTCACGAGTGTGGAGGTTTCTGGCACGAGCCTGAAGGGCGAGTGCCGCAAACACGAGTGGGAAAGTACTTTCCCCACATATTGCACACTATACTTTTCCTACAACTGCACAAATTTAAAGAAGAAATAATGTAACTTAATATTTATTTTTATGGTTAGCAAAACTAAAACAACATTACAGTATCCTACCTCTTAACAGTTAAATCATTTATTTAAAATTATAGTTAATAGTAAAATTGTACAATTTTGTATGGTCAAACCCGGAACGTCATATCTTTTTAGTAAATTTTCTGTTATATTAATTGTAGAAATTGAGGGTTGATCATCCACATACGGTGCATTTTCTGTCTCCGTTTCAGTAAAGAGTTCGAGTGAGGTTTTTCATTAGAGTTGACGATTTTATCAGTAAGGTTAATTGTATTTTTAATAGATTCCCCGACGTATCCTTCTGCCATAATACTGGATTGCTATCCTCCATGGCGCCTTATGGTTAATATGTCCCCTCCTGCATTTACTAAAATTGTTGCCGAAGAACGTCCGAAGCAGTGACCGGTATATAGATGGGGATTTTCCAATTTTAAATGAATTGAAATTTTCTTAGCCATACTACCAAAGTTGTTACTGCCGACTACCTGTATAGTACATTTTCCGTGCTGGTAATTAAAAAGCAAACGTTTTTCTGGCAAATCAATCGATCGAAGAGCAGCATATTTTTTATATATATTATAAAATTCTCCCGTTACAGTGAACATTCTTGGCCTTTTTTGTTTTGGTGTTATCTAATTTCATCAGCAAAGCCGAACTTAAATCCTCTACATTATCAATTTTTAATTTCTGCAACTCTTTTCTACGACATGCCCCTGCTACGCCAATAGCCACACCAACCTACAAATAAAAATATCAGGATATAAAATTAAAATTTTATTTAAAAAAAAAAGGAATAGTCCACAGCCCGGGATTTGAACACGGTCCGCCTGTGTGGCAAGGGGATAGGCAATCCACTACACCACTGAGCCTTACTTTAAAAGTTTTGTTTTTAATAGTACATATACCTATCTAGCAGAATTTGAAATAGAATCTTTAGAGGAGATGGTCTAAAAATGGGCTAGGATCTAAAAACGGGCTAGTCTTGTTTTGAGGCTGCAATGTGCTGCAGCCTTGCGGAAACATCATGAACTACTGCCTCTACCTCGCCTAGCATGTTGGATGTTATATCGCGTCAGTAGCCAACTTGATGTGGTTGTGGTGTGTTCATCTTATGTTTTGTGGATTTCAAACTTTTGTAAGGTACGTATATAGATATTTTTTATATTATGAAGACGTTTAATTGTCAAATATAAGTTTAGTGCATTCGATTATACGTGAATAGGGCTGTCTTTTAGTGAATAAACAACATTTTAATTTGTTAGTATTTAGCGGGCAAATGACCTCAAACTTCACAGTCGAATGTGTCCAATATGGGCTACTTGTATGGGTGCAAATACGGGCTACTATCCCATATTTAGACCGTTATAAATAAATGGAAATATTTTGTTTCAGATGCCAAGATCTAAACCAAAATACATTCCGATCGGAGAAAGAAAGCAATGGAAGGATGAGGACATGATTAAAGCTACTCAAGCTGTTAGGAGCAACAAAATGGAAACTCTAAAGGCTTCTAAAATGTATTCAGTTCCACGAACCGCGTTACAAATATTGGCAAAAAAATTGATCTCAATCCCGAAGAAGCCGTTAGGACTAATTAGGGAGAAATCCGGTCCTAGGTTCTGAACTCGAAAAAATGTTTGTAGAATACATTTTAGAAATGGAAGAAAAATGTTATGCCTTAACTAGAAGTGACTTGCAACGTATGGCATATGCGTTATGTACACGAAATGGATTGCCACATCCATTCACCTCAGCAGCAGCAGGGAGAGCCTGGCTTGATTTATTTCTACAGCACCTTAGTGACGTTCTTTCTATCCGTAGGCCTTGTGGAACCTCTTTTGCAAGAGCATTTGGGTTCAATAAAGAAAACGTAGACAAATTCTTTCAAATGTTGGAATCTGAGTACGAAAAGGTTCATTATACTCCTGACCGAATCTACAATGTAGATGAGACAGAAATAACAGTGGTGCAAAATAAAGTTGTTGATGTCATTTCACGGAAAGGGAGAGGCAAATAGCTTCAAATGACAGCAGCAGAAAGAGGAGGTTTGATTACTGTTATTTTTTCTATGAGTGCTGCCGCTAATTTCATACCACCCATGCTAATATTTCTTAGGAAAAATATGAATCAGCTGCTCATGAAAGGATGCCCAACAGGAGCTGTAGGATTTGCACATCCATCTGGTTGGGTTCAAAATAACCTATTTACCGAGTGGTTTACTCACTTCGTTGCACATGCAAGACCATCGGAATGTTCTCCCATGCTACTCATTTTAGACGGGCATTATAGTTATACCCGTAATATAGATGTCATTGAAATGGCTCGACAGAATCAAGTGACAATTTTGTCACTTCCGCCCCACTCAACTCATAAACTCCAACCTTTGGATAAGAGTTTCATGGTGCGATTTAAGACCTACTATAATGAGGAAATTAGAATGTACACAAGAACAACTGAGCATCCTGTCACTGTGTACGAGGTTGCAGAACTTCTGAAAAAGGCTTACGTAAAAGTTCAAACTGGAGAAATAGCCATTAATGGTTTTCTAGCCACAGGAATCTACCCCCTCAATAAAATGATCTTCACAGAAGCAGACTACATAGGTGCACAAGCAGAAGCACCAAAAATGTGCAATGGAATTTCGTCAACTGAGCTTTCCCTGTCAACACACGTCGCTGTTGCTGCTAATAATACGAAAGAAGAAAGGAAGCTCGAGCTCAGACTCCGAGCATTTGGTAGAAATCAGCTCTGGAGAGAGTGATCTTGACATTCCCTCTGGAAGATCCAAGCCCGATGACAATGACTGTTGTTGTTTGTTTTGTGATGGACGATTTTCAGATTAATCCAAAGGGGAACTCTGTGTTCAGTGCCTTGTTTGTTTTAAGTGGACACATTCTGAGTGTGCGGATGCAGAAACTGATGCATATATCTGCGATTTTTGTGAATAGACTCACCACATTTTTTTAGTGCAGAAGTGTGATTTCTACTTTATGTAAGAGTATTTGTCTTATTTGTATCCAATTTATTACAATTTCTTTCATTTTTCAAATTAAACATAAAATATCTGCAGTAGCTCATATTTGGACCTTGTCAATGAAAATCATAATTTTGACATCCTATACATCTAGCTCCTATTTCTTAAATGTAGTCCTCAAAACTCAATGGAAGTGTTTACATATTGCAGTAAATGTATAATCTAGTTGTTCCATAAAGAATGATACTTGTAGGTATGAATTATTTCAGAATAAGGGCTTAAATGAAAATGGTAGCTTATATTTGGACCATCTCCTCTAATAATTATCTAATTCTTTTTACCTACTAAAAAACCCACTAATTACAAAAGGCTATGTTAATTCGAGGAAAAAGCGAAAGAAATTCAAAAAATAGTTCCTTCTAAATAAACTTACCTTGATCAGTAGATATTCCTTGTCTGCAGCTTCGTTTATAAATCTCTGCAATTGGTCGGCTATCAATATGTTTCATTTTTTGGGGACGTAATTGTCGCACTTTCTTTTCAAAAATGAACGTAGTTTTTTATACATGGATATATTAATGTTATTTTTTGTACTAAAAGTACTTCGCAACATTGAATATTGTGACCAAAGTGTAGACACGTTTAAAATTTTCGACAGCTCTTTGAAGTATACCAATAATACACTTTACGAAAAAGATTTTATTTTTGTATTTCTTCTCCATTCCATAAATTTTTCGTCTGCCAATTCATCCTCTTTTCTCGAAATTTCCGGCAACAAATCTAACGTTACTTTTGCAGCTTTATCCGATATGTCTGGCAGAGTATTATCAAAACCGTTACTACTGTCAGTATCCATATTATTTATTATAAATAGGTATATGTCTTATTAAAATAATATTTAATGAATATTGCGATTTTTATCAAAGCACGAATGAAAACTTTCTTAAGAATTTAAAAAATTTCTATAATCTGACAGTTGTGACAACTATTTAAAGCTGAACAGCTGCCAACTAAGTTTTTGTTGATTCTCCATATAAAAGTGTGTGATGTGGGCAAAGTGCCGTGAGAAAAAATATTTCTCATAGTATGATCAATGCATGGTTTTTAAATTAAGTAAGCTATGAGAAATACACTATTGTTCATAGCAGTTGTAGGAAATAGCTATTTTTCTACAAACGTCAAAAATGACGAGGTTCGCGCATTAACAACATGCGAAATGACACTTTTTTTTATTTTCCTACATTACGTGCGAGAAATAGTGTGCGAGATACACATTTTGCACACTGCATGTAAACTCTATGCGATTATTGCATTTTAACTTTTATGGTCCTCAATCCAGCAAAAATCTCAAGAAAAAAATTATTTAAAGCAATTTTAAAGGATATACATATTTTGATGGTTGTACAAAAAAATTTTGTTTGTAACACGTGCGCGAACTACTTTTGTGATCTGAACTAAGTAGAATTTCGCGCACTAGATACAAACATATTATTTAAACATTGCAATTGAAATATAAACACGTCCTACATAGGAAACGACTACATTTTTTTTATAGCAAGTGTTGAGTGTTGCGATGTAATATATACATTATCCTACGAACCATTGAGTCCCTAATACGCTAAAATATGCCAGGATTATTTCTTATATGACACGGTGCAATTATGCGATGTGTCAGGTCTTCGATATCCTGTACTGGGGTTGTATAAACTAATTCTTTCAGATATCCCCAGATACAATAATCCAAATGTTTTAAATCTGGGGATCGAGGCGGCCAAAAATGAGACCCGCCTCTTCCTATCCGATAGTTTGCATGGGTAAGATTTAAATACCTTTTCCCATTTAAGGTGAGATGTGCTAAGGCACCATCATGCACGTAATGTGGGTTTTTTATTTGTAATGTCACGAATATGTACTCTGTGCCGATTTTCCTGTGTGATATGTTTAGTTGGACATATAGGGAATAGGTTCTTAACGTTTTCAAAGCATATCGTTAATTCTAAAAATTTAGATAGAGGTTATAAAATGTTGTACGCAAATGCCACCAACAGGTGTGAATGTCACCTAATATCTAAAAATCTTTTTTGGAATAATTTTTAATTGTTGCGAGTTCTGATGTTTTTATATTGCACTAGGAGACAATGGGATCCCTACTTTTCGGTTTTACCGAAGTGCACAACCCCGTGTTCCTTTGGAAGCACTTTCAGAAGCCGCTAGTGCCCTAAATGCTGACAACTCAGACATAGAAGACGATGTGACAGAAACAAATTCCGCAGACATTGGCGACTGCGACATTTGGGTTCCAGAGGATGAGGAAGAAGACGAAGAAAATGAAGAAGAAGACGAAGAAAATGTAGAAAACAAAATTAGCGATAGCGAAATAGAAGCAAGTGGTAATTCAAGACGTACAAATAAAGCTAAAGTGCAGGAAGTATGTAATGTGAAGTTAGTTGTTTGGAATTTTTGAAATACAATTCAATATTTTTTATAGAAACACAGCAGATAATAAGGGAAGGCTGACAAAAAGAAACAAATCAGTTTGGAAAAGTGGACATCTTGTGCCACAAAATACTGCATTTCAAAGACCATTGACGAGGAAGGCCTAGACACCTCATTTGAATACTTCAGTCGATACTTTCCATTACACATATTTTCTGAGCTTGCTGAGAAAACGAACATTTATTCAGTTTTCATGACTGGAAAATCTATAAATACTAATGAATTAGAAATTAGGCGTCTTGTGGCATTGCATCTGGTAATGGGCATAATAAGTTATCCTAGACTACAGTTATATTGGGCACCTAAGACGCAGTTTACCCTAATAAAGGACATCAGTATAAATAGAAATAGATTCGAAGCCCTTCGAAATAACTTGCATATTACTGACGTAAACAATGATAAAGAAGAGTCTAACAAACTGTGGAAAGTGCGACCACTTATCAAGAGTTTTGACAAAAGATGCGAGGAACTTCGAATCGAAGAAAACATTTGCATCGATGAAACAATCATACCTTTCAAGGGACAGTTGTCAATCAAAGTTTTTATACGAGGGAAGCCGAATCACTGGGGTTTAAAGATTTTTAATTTATTTGGTCAATCAGGAATAATATACAGATCCATTGTGTACCAAGGAGCATCTACTATTTCAGAACACTCTAAGGAAGAATTTGGTGCTACAACAAACCTGGTACTTTGCCTAGCTGAAAGAATACCAGAACATCAAGGGTATAAATTACACTTTGACAATTACTTTACTTCGATTGATTTGCTAAAGTAATTATTAAACAAAGGAATACTAGCGGCTGGTACCATAAGAACTAATCGCATGGAAAACTGCACATTAAAATCAGAAAAGGAATTTAAAAACCTGAGAAGGGGTTCATCAGATTCAAAAGTAACTCATGATGGTAAGGTAGCTGTTGTACGCTTGTTCGATAATAAGGTTGTAAATATGGCATCCAACTTTGTAGACGTTGACCCCAAAGATGAAGTTAAACGATGGGATAAAAAACAAAAAACCTATGTACATGTGGAACGCCCAGCAGTCATTCGATTCTATAATCAGAGCATGGGTGGAGTTGATAAGCGTGATTTTCTTTTATCTTTATACAGGACATTTATCAGATCTAGAAAGTGCACTCTGAGAATGATCTTCCACTACTTCAATGCAGCTGTCTGCAACTCATGGCTTGAATATACGAAACATAATGAAAATGCTTCTAACAGTAAAAGTATGGATTTGTTAGAATTTACATTCAACATTGCCGAAACTCTCGCTTTCTTCAAAGTTGCAAGATACACACCAAAAAGAGGAAGACCCAGTAGTTCTCTCAGTAGTTCTCGAGATAGTTTACCTAGAGAATCCCCTGCTCCAGAAAACCTTCCGCCAGCCGCAAAAAGACCCAAACAACCCACTCCTATAGCTGACATACGATATGATGAAGTCGCACATTGGCCTCTCCCAACAGACGGACACGAACAACGGTGTAATTTGGACGGTTGCAAAGGAAGGTCTCGAACTGTGTGTGAAAAATGTAATGTTTTTTTATGCCTAAACAAAAAAAATAATTGTTTTAGAAAATATCATGTCAAATCTACTACTTCTTAAATAAAAGGGTTGAAAAAGCTAATATGTTTGTTTGCATCATTATACCCCTGGTGGTGGCAAACGCCACCACTTCCTAGTTTGCTTATGGAAGGTGATAAAAAAAATTAAAAACATTTACGTCATTCTAAGACTCTAGTAGATGAAAAAAAATACCATATAAAAATTTTTACAGTTTCAAAAAAAAATCAGGGTTGAAAGGGTTAATCTTGAAGTTAAAAAATGTCGCCCAATTAAATGTTCATCGATAATTACTATCCAAACGTTAACTTAAAACTAATATTAATGTCTAGATTTTGTTATAGAACGTCGATTATCTGAACCCATGCATGCTTGTTATGATAGTTTTGAATTGTATCTCTTGAGAAACTAGCTTCCTCCGAATGGAGAACTTTTGAACAAACAAAAGGATTATCTGTATTCATTCGATGAAACCATTGGGAACAAATTATTCTCGGTTCGAAATGTCTTGGTAAGAGAGCTTCAACTTCGCGGTGTCGACCGCTTTTTTTTTAAAGTTCCAGATTGATGTAACCTTTGATGAAGTCGTTAAACGTACTGTGATCTACGATTACGTATAAAGATGACAAGCTTCCAAGGAATTTTATGAAAACAATGCTAGAGATGAAAAAGTTTCTAAGTAAACCATACTATCCAAATTTATTCTTTTCCAAGTTGTTGCGTAAGTTTTTCCTTAAATTTAGTTTATTTCAACCTCTTCTACTTATTATAAATTATTATAAGTTTTTGTTATGACCGAATAAGGTCAAAAGTAAATATGTAATTAAAAATTATTACTAATTTTATTGAATACATAAACAAAAAGTTTACCTCGAGTAGGATTTTGATTTATGTATTTAATGAAATGAATAACTCATCTACTTACAAAAGAGAACGAATATGCAGAGAGTGTGTTTTCGTAATAATAATACATCTATAAAATTTTACTATTCAGTCACTTTTCTTTTGAAAGATAGAAAATATTGTTATATTGTCTTTGTATCGCTAAATCTCTCTAATGATTGACTTTTTACCGAACGTTCATATAACAAACTACCCTTTGTTTTGAACAAGGAATTACTCGCTTAAGTTTTTTACATTTATTTTGAAACATAGTGTATATCACACGATTTACAAGTGTTACAGTTTTTCTAACGTTAAATAACACTTCGTATTTGCAAATCTACCTTAAACAACATCTAAATAAAGAAAAATGTTGCTGTTAGAATTTCAATATACCTAGTTTCAAATATTTGTTAAGTAAAGCTTGTCCCATTTGAGTATTGTATAATTATGCATTATGTTAACATATCTAAGGTATTCAAAAGCAGTAAAATGATGATTAGAATATTTGGAAAGGTAAGTATATGTTTTCGTTAACCTTTAAACATTGAATAATAATACACTTTGAGTAGAATCGATTAGAGTGCATTAAACAATATTGTAAAACCCTCGCCCTAAGGGTGTTAATCTATTTACACGCATAATACATACATAAAAAAGAAAGGCGAAAATAATTACAATGTAATTTGTTACAATTGTATAAAAAGGAAATGTATGATTTGAAATACATCATTCGACGTACCAGTCCAGAGTTTGTAGCATCATGTCACTTAAGGTAAGTTTTTTTAATACTTATATTTAAAAATTTGCTAATTATTTATATTTAATTACAGTTCGCAACATTATGTGCAATTTTGGCTATTGCCAGCGCTGGTTACATTCCCCAACCTGCAATTATTCAACCACAACCAATTCTTCAACCAACTATTAGATACGCACACTCCGTTGCTCCAATTGCCATTCCTCAACCACCAATTACATACACCGTTCCACCAAAATCATACGTCGAACCACTTGCACCTGTTGTCACCACCTCATATGGATACAAAACCGCACACACCCCAGTCCCAGCCCCAATCATCCGTGCTGAACCCGTTCATGTTGCTCCAGCACCAGCTGTATTAGCCGCTCCAGCTGTCCACGCCGCTCCATTATCCGTTGGCATCGCTGCACCAGCTATCCATACTGCTCCATTAGCAGTACCAGCTGTTGGATTCGCTGGACACCTTGGGGCCTCTCCATTAGCTTTTGGACGTGGATACGCTGCCGGTTTTGGATTAGCTGGACCAGTCGGTTTTGGTTTAGCTGGACCAGCAGGTTTTGCTTATTCTGGACATTTGGGTGGACATGCCGGATTTGGCTTAGGTGGATATGCTAGTGGATACAAATTTGCTGCACCAGCTGCTCCTTTAGTTGCCCCGGGACCAATTGGAATTGCTGGCCATGACGCATTTGGTTTAGGTGGATATGCGAGTGGATACAAATTTGCTGTACCAGCTGCTCCTTTAGTTGCCCCAGGACCAATTGGAATTGCTGGACATGCTGCCGGATTCGGTTTAGGACACACAACTTATGGCGCTGACTGGTAAATAAAACTGAATCCAATTATAATTATGTTCTATGGACATGTTGATTGATAGTTATAAAATAAATTATTCTTATACATATGTATGTGTTTTTTACTAAAATGCTGATAAATTTAGTTTTATTGAGTTTTTGCTAAATAGGAATTCAAGTATACAATTAAACTAATATTAATTAACAAATATATAATAATAAGAGAAATGGGAATCAACAACAAAGAATTGGTTAGACTGCTCCATTAAGGTAGCTACATGTAATCCCTTATGGCTGTTCTATTTAACCCTCCTACCGTGTTAATAATTTGGTTTTACTTATTGTTTTCGGGTCATTATGACCCGGGACAAGGGCGTAGCCAGGATTTATAACAGGGGAGGGGCAAACCATGGTCCATGGTCGTTCAAAATGTAAAATTTTAGGATAAAAAGAAAAGGCAAATGAAAACAAAACTTTGAGATTTTAATTATACTTAAATTAAACTAATAACATTTTTCTTGGGTTTAAACTAAATTTATCCAAAACTTTCTTCACTATGCAGTCCTGATTTTCCTTCAAAAATTTTCCATGCACAATTATCAAACACGACCCAGTGAGTCTGTCATCACCCATTGTACTCCTGAGCCAGGTTTTTACCCTTCACAGGGTACTGAACGGTCTTTCCACGGTAGCAGTAGTGGATGGGAAAGCACTTAATATTAGCAGTGCGTGCCTTGTTACAGGGAAAAAATATTAGCTTCCTCCAAAAGTGCAGCCACTTCAATGTCCTTTAATTTGTCTTCTGCTAAATTCTTTTTCTTCCACATATTGTACCACAAATCTAATTCTGCAGAGAAATCACCCAACTTATAAAATTCCATGAAAGATTCTGCATTATTTTAAAATCTTTTGAAGCCATTTTGAGCATGCTTGAACGATGAAGATAAGTTAAAGCGAAAGCAGGTGTATTTTCGTTGGAGAATCTAGCATCCAAAGACGAAGTTGAAGAATCAAGATAGGGATGATTATTGACCGTTTCCAGTATTCAACTGTAGACTCAGATGGTGGATTACTTCTGTGTACTTGCTTTTGAGTGACTCGTGGTACTGACAACTCAACCCCTACTTTCTTTGCGATATCAAGTGATTTTTAAATAATTCATAAGAAACATTTTCGACATCTTGTCGATCTTCTTTGATTACATCTAGAATATCATCAATATGTTTCTTCACCATAACCAAATCCATACTTTTACCTTGTAAAACGTTTACAACGGATTCCAAAATTGCAGAGTATCTTGCAATTATGTTTAAGCCTAAGATGGGTTTAGTAACTGCACAGTGCAATTGGTAGGCAGATTTTCTTGTTGCATAGTTTCCTTCGACACATAAATGTTCTAGTGCTTTAACAATGTCAGTAAAGCTTTCTGAAAATTTTTTTATGCTCTTATATTTTTCCGACCATCTGGTCTCACAGAGCCTTGAAAGATTTGGAACCAATTTCCTACGGGCTGGCGATTCACGAAAGAAGGTTATTGTGTCTTTAACCGTTGAAATTGTTTCTTATGTCTGGTAGCTTCCCAGTATCATTGACCACAAGATTTAGACTGCGTTTTTTGACATTTATCCAAGTGGCTCTTTAACTTCTCATCACCAGAGTCAATCCTTTAATTTAAAAGGTCAAAGAAAACTCCTTCATCTGCTTGTTTTCCTCTAAGCGGCAAATCATGAATTCCACAAAATATTATGCATGAAATAATTGCTGACAATATTTGTATTTTCTTCAATCGTCTTATGGTGCCCTATTTGCAACTAGACATCAACAGGAGCATTTTCAAGAAATGCTTTTGCAGCAGCTGTTGAAGATTTGTGGTAATGGCTGCCAACGTGCTTTCTACAATCTTCATGTATATCCTTAAACTTCATGTAAGGCCTTACCATAAATGACCCCAAAACTCCTTTAACTGTAGCAATTCTTGGCGGAAATAAAACACAATACAAACATAGAGCACCTTTCAAACGACTTGAGTACACCAGCCATGGAGTATATTGATCTAACCAGCGATGGTTAAATTTTCTTTTCAAGTGAATGGCATCAGAAGCAAAATCGTAATTGGATGATGGAATCCAAGGGTTTGTCAACAATTCCTTCTTTTTTTCAGAAGGCAAGTTATTGGCACAACTAACATAACGACCAATGTCATTTTCATGGTAGCCATCGCGTTCTTCAGTTTGTTTAGAGGTCCCAGTTCCAGAGACAGCTTCATGTAGATTTGAAGAACTACTTGAGCCTCCTTCAAAAATAGATTCCGATTTTGATGTTCCGACCATTTTATCACAATCATTGCTTCCACTTCCACTACTGTCATCATGACCTTTTTTCCGTTTTAGAGATTTTTGACCTAAAATAATAACCTAATATCATTCTTGTTCTTAGTCCCTAGTATAAAAATTAGTATAAAACAAAACTACCATGTAATGATAGCTTATAATGTGGATATACTATATCCGATGTTAATATTTTTCTTTAGATTAAAAACACAAAATGAAATTAATAGCACGTATAAAGTGCTGTTTGATCTTTAATATGTGAAAATTACAAGTTTTTATATTTAGTCCCATTTGAGATATCAGCTGTCAAAATCGGTGCATTATTGTGATTTTGTTATAATTAGAAGGCAAAAAGTCGGCATCATAATAATGAAAATATATAAAATTATATTAATAATGCACAGAATCTTTTGCCAAAGCTAATAAAAATTGTTTCACAAAGATACAAGCAAAGAGTAAAGAGCAATTGGCAATTTTGTAAAGGGCTGCAATTGAATTTTTTCGAAAGGTTGCGATACAAATAATTTTGAACAAAAATTAACATCGGATATAACATATCTACATTATAAGCTAACATTACATGGTAGTTTTGTTTTATTTGGTGCTGGTCGAGCAACCAATTTTCAAATTTTTGGACCATTTCTAATGGAATGACTCTAAAGTTTTAATTAAAAATTTAATTTTCTACTGAAATTATTTAATTTACCTTTTGTAACCAATTTCTTATACCCATATTGTCTTTTCTGTGATTTCTGTCTCTTTATTCTGTGGCAAAACTATTGTTACGGATTTTCCCTCTTGTTTCTCAGGCAATAATTTAACACTGATAACTATTCACACCAACTTTATATAAAACCAATAAAATTAACAAAACAACACAAATATTCACCTTCTCAACATTTTTAACTATTCCGCTTTTAAATCTCGCGCCTCCCTTTCTATTCGCCGTATGCAACTTCGTATCCTACACTATGTACTGTACTGTACTGTCTGTCTTCGCGCCGGATAGGCAATTTTATATACCCTTTTGAGCCTAAAATTGCCAGAACATTCGCATCGCCGGTTCCCGTAAATTCCTCACTTGTATCTCGATTTTTCTCGAAGAAAACCAGTGGCGTTTCGTTACACTGTTAAATAGGACACTGTCGCTAAACAAGAGCACTTACACACCAACTCAATAGTTGTTGCAAAAATATCCTATGTTAGGATTTGGAGCAAGTTGTGTTTTAACCACTTGATAGTTTTGCACGAACTGCACTCGGGCGTGACATTTTTCCGTACATTGACGATCCCGAGTGTCGTTCAGGCAACTTTTGTTTTAACTTGTTGGTGCAGGTCTTACGTACGTTATATGAGTATTTATTTCGGATTCTGATATAGGATTGTGTATTGAATGTTTCAAAATATTTTACACTAAAACTACTTATTGAGTAAATTTATTTTAATTAATTAATAGGATTAAAAAATGTAGTTAAATGAAAACAAAAAAAAGAGACAATTTTTTTACCATTTTTCTCAAAAATGTCCGACTGTTAAGTGGTTGAATCGAACACTAAAATTGACGTATCCTGAGAGTAAATCGAACACTCGTTTTATCCAATTCTGGTGTAGCACAATTCTGGTGTGCACCAATGCATTAAATGCATAGATCGAAAATATATATTTAGCACAATGTCAGTTTTTCAAACAGCTTTGTTTTTTGCTGATGAAATATATTTTAGTGACAAAGGACACGCGAATAATTTTATTTATTAGAGCTTATTAATTAATTTTAAAATGTTCATAAAAGCAACCAAACGACCACAACAACAAACAAAATATATAAAACAGATAAAAAAAATATGCAGAACAGAAAAATATGTATATTTTAGATTTAATTTTTTGTTTATTAAAATTTAAAAATTATTTAATTTATTTTTGCTCTTCCAGGGGGGGGGGGCAGTTGCCCCTCCCTGCCCTTCGCTGGCTACGCCCATGACCCGGGAGCCTATAGTTGTCGTTAAATTGATATAACAGTAAACAATAATAAGGAATAAGATGTAGTATTTATTATTTATTACATTTTATTACGTTATGTTATTTTATTGCATATTATTATAAATGTTATGTAAAGAACATCTGAAAACGTATTAGTTAGGTATATACATTTATTTGTTACAGTCCTGACAGTAGTAATGTACATGAGCTATACATTTTTTTTTATGGTTGTGGACCTGAACAGTCTAAATAAGGCCTATCGTGCTAAAGCACTCAGGAACACTTAGGAGGATGGATAGAGGATAATGAATTGCCAATAGATGCCTATGAACAGCTACCTTAAATTTTCTCATATCATAAGTGAGAGGAAAACAGGAACTAGGGAGATCATTCCAGAGTTTAGAAGCCGTGTAGAAAATGTGGATTGCGCCCGTTTGGTACGACAAGTGGAGATTTGTACTGCATACTGATGATGTGAATGAGCGAATCGAGTGTTTATCGCAAAGATAACCGGAGATGGTATCAAAGAATGTAATTCACCAGAACAATAGCCGTTGTAATAACGATAATACAAAGAAAGAACTGAAACCATCCTTCTATGCTCAAGGGACTGTATGTGAGAAGTTAAGGACGGGTCATTTATAAGCCTAATCGCTCTCTTTTGAATACGATCAACGATATCGACAGCTTATTGGGGGCACTAACCCAAAGGTGAGATTTATATTCCAGATGAGGCCGAATTTGGGCCTTATACAGCAGAAGGAGTTGTCGAGGGTAAAGTACTGCTTAGATCTGTACAAAAGCCTATTTTACGAGCAGCTGTTTTGGTAGCTGACAGAAGATGGTCAGCCCATGAGAGATTTGAAGATACAGTCATACCCAACAGAGTAATAGAGTCTGAAAACTTAAGAACTGAGCCATTCATACTTACAACAGGACATAGGTATTTTGAGCAATTACAACATACCGTATTAGTTTTACTATCATTTATAGAGGGACAAAAATGAAATCTTTTATGGTTGGTTGTGGTTGATTCAGCATTACTGGTTGAAGAAACGGACTTTATAACCATTTCAGCTGCAGGGATACTTCCAGGGATACCTTTTCTTTCTTGCAATGAAGGAGTGGTCAAGGTCAGTTATTCAAGAAATATTCGCCGTTTTGTAAGTTTTCTAGCATTCCAGGTTGGAGTTACTTCGCATCACAGAACATAAGCGTTATAACCTGAATGGTCCATGATATTGTAAAAGATAGTCATTGGATATATCTTAGATTGCCGTCTGCATGTGTATGTTATTATTAACTTGTGTAACATGTCTATAGCACCTTTAGTTTTGTTGTTGTCTCAAATCATAAACGGCTTTTTATGATCTTGATTACACACTCCGTTATGGTGCTGCATGGTGCTCAGAGCGTAATATTTTTGTCCCGTTTCGGAGTATAGGACACTATCGACGTGTCCTTGGTAAAGTAAAATTTTAAAGAAAGAACTTCTTTCCTGTTGCGGACCAATGCGGCTGGTAATTCAGGCTTATTTTTGCGAATACTGCGAAGCATGGTTATTTTTCTTTTCAATACCATCTGCCGCAGATCGTAAAAAATGTTCATGCGTTACGTTGTGACCTTTTAGACCAGGGATGAACAGTTCGCGGCCCGTCGTTGACCTCTTGGTGGCCCGCCTGCCTGTTGGGCTCGTCCGAGAATTCGGCTGCGGCGGACGCTAATTTGTATAAGCGCTCCTACCCGGTTTCCTCTTGTTGCAGTTGCAACTTGTTTTTTGTTGGTGTGTTTGCATTATTAGTGATTGTGATAGGACTGCAAACATTTATTTGACTGCCCACCCACCTAAGTGATTGGTCAGTACCTAACAATATTTTATAATTTCTTTATTTGTCATATGAATTTTTTAAAATGCCGTAGCCGTCCCAAAAGAATACAATGTAAGAAGACAGTATGAAAGTCAACATTCCACATTTTCAAAATTAACAGGAGAGCTCTTATAGCAGAACATTGCCGGCCATTAACAGATGGAGATTTTGCCTACAAGTAGCCGCTAAAAGGATCTGTCCGGAGTCAGTCAAGAACTTTGAAGAAATTCAATTAAACCGGATGACTATACAAAGAAGAATTGTTGCAATGTTTGCGGATAAAACAGACCAATGACGTTTTTTTTTAAATAAATGTGTCTACTTTTCATTGGCTATTGATGAATCAACCGACATTAGTTCCACAGCCCAGTTGTTAATATTTGTATGTGGGATAACGCAGGAACTCGAAGTGACTGAGATCTGATTGGAATGAGTTCATTAACAGATCAAACGTATGGAAGTGACATGCTCAACTGGGCTCTTGGAACAATGTTCAAAAATTAACTTGGATCTGACAAAATTATAAGGTATTATCACTCACTCAGTTCCTTCACGATATTGAAAGCGAATACCGTGACTTCGTCTTTTACAAGGAGGTGGCTAAGCCGCGGCCAAACATTGGAGCGGTTTCTAAATTTAATTGACGAAATTGAAATTTTTCTGACGGAGAAACATAAGAACGTGTCTGAAATGAAAAGTCCAGATCGGTTATGTGACTTAGCTTATTTAGTTGATATTAGTAATCATTTAAACACATTAAATTTGCTACTTCAAAGCAAAGATCAATTAATTTCTCAACTGTACGGCCACATTTTATCTTTTCAATGCGAGTTAAATCTCTTTCACACTCATTTAAAATCAGGTAATTTCACCCATTCTCGAAATTCAACCCTTTCTAAATATTGCCTGTAAATGCATCTGAGTCAGAATAACTTTTTTAAATTTTTATCGTTGTCTTGATAGAAATAATTGCAAACCGTTAGTGCACCACGCATTAAAATATGAAAGCCTCTTTGGGTCAACATTTATTTGTGATCAAGCATTTTCAGTAATGAATATTAATAAATCGAAAAATAAGAACCGTTTGTCTAACGAACGTCAATTTTACGTTTGGCCACTACTAAAATCAATCCTAATATTAAAAATATTGGTAATGAAATACAATGCCACGCATCCAATTAAAAGTTCTTCGTTTAGTTTAAGTTATTATTCTGTATTCCATTTTTCTGTAATATTATTTTCGGTTACACATATGTCCAGATTACAAATATGTATTTTATACTTTATAGTTTACATTCTACTTTCTTTTTTTTACTGGCAGCCCGCCAATACATTGAAGCAAACGTCTGTGGCCCCTGGTCCTAGAAAGTCTGTGCATCCCTGTTTTAGACCATAAGTAAGATCTAGCACAACTCTTTTACCATGACCTCTCTCTGGAGGTCCACCTTCTTTTTTTCCGGATGTAAACTTGCATGTTACATGTATAAGCAGTTACAGAATCGCATACAGTCCAAATCTTGACTCCGTATTTAGAAACTTTATTCGCGATGTACTGTCTAAAAGAACAACGGCCTCTAAAAGGTATCAGTACTCACCAACTGTTAAATTTTCGTGAATATTATAGAGCTTAAGTAGAATTGCAACCCATTCATCCCACAAGTCCCGTATGGGAGCTAATTTATCAGTTTTACGTCGTTGTGGTCGAGTTTTTTTTATCGTCAAAGCGAATTATTCGTACAATTACATGAAATCGTTGTAGGAACATCGTTGTTCTGAATATTTAACGACCTACATTTCCGTCCCATAGACTGGCTGTTACCTCTTCAACAGTACGCCAAAATATGCTTCTAGTTCAACTAATGTTGGTTCTTGAAACGTGTCGCCACAAAGTGTTTTGTCTTCTAAATTTCACATTTTCAAAGTTAGGTTTACAATTTTAGGTGTGAAATATAAGAAGTACGTGGATTTTAGATCAATTATGCTTGTTGGCCCAGGAATCAACGAAATAATATTTCCTGCTGATAACCTTCCCGATTGATGTGATTAGGAGGGTTAAATAATGGCATGGTGAGGTACGTCGACTAAGTTAAATCTAACCCTAAGTGGTGATGAGGATCGGGAATAATAAGGTTTGGTTATTGTATCGAAATCGCTTAACACAAAATTTTAGGCTTCAAGGTTGTTTTGGTAGAGAAAATTAAATAAATAGTTATTTATTCCATTAATACCAAAAATGTATATTAGTTTTCGGTGGGAGGACGAAGGTTATCGGACGCATTAGTAAAAAAACTAGATTGATTTTTATACAGTTGCGATGGTTATACAGGATGTTAGAAAAAAAAAGTTTTTGGTGATGTATCTCCATCATATATCCAAAAAAAATGTTTGTTCATAGGGAAAAAATGAACAATAATTGGTACACGAATACAAATGTAGCAAAAATCGAAAATTGATAGGATTGTAACCATTTTTGATGATCGAATTTATTAGTCAACCCGTAACAAATCCAACATAAAATTCACAATTTGAGGACAGAAAATGTACATATTTGTAATTAGACAAAATTTATTTGTGACATTAATACAGAAACTATCAGTTTTTACTCGGAGGAGGGAAGTTATCCACAATTGATAAGACCGTAACCATTTCGGATAAACAAATTTTTGGATATACCTGGAAATAATAAAGTATTACGTTTAAGTTGCTATAATGTACAGGGTGATCCAGATTGATTGACGTAGTCCGCTTACTTCAAAAAAGCTATTCTCGACTTATCTCACTTAGTGATCCCAACTATTTCCAGTAGTATACATACTGGTATTACTGATTGGGCGGGAAATTCAAAAGTTGATGATATACCAACAATAAATACAGCAAAATTGTAAATGACATAAATAGTCTGTATTTCTTAATTGTTGAACAACCTCCATCTTAATGTTACTATTAAAAATGCCAATAAGTAAATAGAATGTTTTTCTTTTAATTTAGTTGTAATTTGACTGATGACGGAGACAGATTATAGTCTCCGAAAGCTTATAATAGGTGCTGAAAATGTGGTACATTGTTTTCTAAGCATAAATTTACTCTGCGTTTAATATTCTCGAAGACGGCTACTAACTGTTGTGGCGTTCACTATGGCATTCTGTAACTTCTCAACCGTATGTAAACTATTTGCATACACAACATTTTTAAGACGATCAAAGAGAAAGCAGCCGAGCGGAGTCCTGCAGGGAGATCGTGGTGTCCATTGATTTTTGCTTATTATTCCATCACCGAAAAATGGTGATATATATGCCAACGTTGTACGGGCCGTGTTGGCTGTTGCGGAATGTTGCTGGAAATACCTATTTTGAAGCTCGTCGCCGTGCAGTTGTTCAATAAAAGGTTTTAGAATAATTGTCGATAGTTTTCGGCATTTATATTTTCATTAAAACAAATTGGTCCAATTATTCGCCTTCTCGACATGGTAACCCAAACTCCAGTTTTAACTGGATATAATGGAGTTTCAATAAATACATGGGGATTTTCAGTTGACCAGGTTCCGTAATTTTTGAAATTTATATAGCCGCTTAGATGAAACCATGCCTCGTCATTGAGAAAACATCAATGTTATTGAGATTTTCGTTAAACCAGGTACAATACGTTCGACGCTTTTCAAAATCAGTTGGCAGGAATTCCTGTAATACAGACATTTTGTACGGGTGAATTTTCAGTTTATTACAAGCCCTCTGGAATGTCCTATATGAAATCCCTACATTTACAATTAATAAATAGCCAAAACAAATTTTACTCAATTACCACTTTGAGCAGACAATCGTCTTAAAGATATCTTAGGACTAGCTTTGAATAGCTCTTCTTTAAACCTTCTTCGTCAAGTACAGGTCTTCTGCCAGGAGATTTACCTTTGGATACCGAGCCGGTGTCACGAAAACATTGAACAATTCGACGAACATGCTATGAGAATGTTTCATAGGTAACGTCAATGTTGGCGAACCATTGTTGGAATTCCTCGGAGCAAGAAACGCGAATGTTTCCAGACACCACCTTCATATCGTTGCCCAGACCGAAAATTATAACTTGTTGTGTTCATCAGAAAACATGACACTAACAATTATAATCTAAAAATTATTCCCATTTTATTTTTATTCTAAACAGAGCTCTGTATTTATTTACTTACCAGATAAATCAATCAAGTATGTGCAGTTTTTGTCTTGAAAAAGACAGATTTTACCTGAATTACAGGAACAATAGCAAGACAAATAAAACGACAAGAACAGAAGAAAGCAAATTATGACAATTTATACTTACGTATTTACGCAGGCTCATGACCCCAGCGGATGAAAGTTTTGATAAACAACTTACACTTTCCAGTATTAGAATACATTTTTTATAACAATATGACCATAGCGGAGTTACAAACCCTACCATCAATCTGGATCACGCTGTATCTAAATATGTGTGGTTATTATTATAACCGCCTAAATAAAGAAATAACTGTGACAGTAGTATATTGCATTACCTATCTGTTTTCAAGAAAACATTTCAATTTGGTCACTACAATATTCGGCCAACTAGCGTAAAATAAGGTAACAAGCATGTTTAACAAACCTAAAAGGGGAGCACTTTACCAGGTGGGTGCTCAGATGGTGTTTAGGGGAACCTGGCAAATGACCGCATGCGACACTAACGTTAAAATAGAAGCTAATGGCTTGTAAAGCTGTCACTAGTAGGACTAAGTCAAAAATTGGGGACCGGGAGTACCACAAACTGGAAAGTGTTAAGAGCGTCTGGTAGGACTTAATGTAGTGTCCTGGACCAAACGAATCCAATACGTTGGTTGTCACAAGCGTACATGGTATGATGAAGACGGGATATTCTAGTTATTGGGATCTATTTCAAGGTGATTGGGAAACGTTGTGCAAGCAACGGTCTACGGTCTTGACCGCTTGGGCCAACAGGAGGCAACTTTAACAAAAGTCAAGGCAGAGGAGGATGCAGACGGAAGTATGTTTGACAGTTGATGAGTAACTGACTAGAGGATTACCATATTCTGGAACCCCCTATAAGATTCCTCTTGTATCTCTGTCTAAACTCGTAATCCCCGCCCGTAACTCTTAGTGGAGGCTATTTTATAATGATTCTTATCTACCAATATACTGAACTTAAGCTTACCAAAGCGGAGACAGAGGAAATTGAAATCTAAACCATTCACAAATGATAAGAGTTGTAGTTGTCGGTGCGGAATGGACGTGATTTTCTGTAGTGGCGATAAATAACTCATTCTAGGAGACTTATCCCTTAACGTAACTTAACCTTCACACCATTCCCTTGCGGGGTAGGAAAACAATCCCTGTCTCTTATTTATTTTTCATTGTGACCAAACCAACATAATATACTATTTTTATATCTATCCATCATCGTCTTTTCCTTACCACACTCCGTCATTATGCATTCATTCTTGATCTTGTCCCTTCTCGTTTTCCCACATGCGCTTCTCAGGAATCTCATACCCACGGCATTTATTTTTCTTTCGTGCTTTTTTTGACATACCCATGTATCATTTCCATACAATACTGACAGGATGAACACTCCATTATAGGTTGCCCGTTTCGCAGCTAGACTCATGCTTTCATTTCTCATTATCGTCCACATACGTCCAATCACTTTCCTTCCAGCATTGACCCTTCGTCCAATCTCTCCCTCCATTGTACCATCTGCAGTAAACATTCTACCGAGATATACCAGATCGCCCACTTGCTCCACAATTTCATCTTGCAGAGTAATTACTCTACCCTCCTTTCCACCTTCCCCATTGAACACCATAATTTTAGTTTTGTTCACGTTTACCTTTAGGTTCATGCTCTCACAGATTGTATCAAACTTCCTTAGAGCGATTTGCAGCTCATCCGCACTGTCACTTAATAAGACTGTCATCTGCATACACCAGAAGTCGTACATTTATGTCACCAATCATTACACTATTTGTATCGGTACATGCTTGTCTAACACATTTATCCATGTATACATTGAACAACCATGGTGACATCACACAGCCTTGTCGCGCTCCTTGCTCAATATTAACACCTCCTCTCACCCTAACACATGCCCGACTACTGTTGCATACTGCCCTTATTCCATTTATTAGACCTTTGTTTGGGCCACATTCATTTAATATTTCTCACAGAATTTCCCTTTTCACTCTGTCGTATGCTTTCTCCAGATCTACAAACGCAAAGTACAACTTCCTTTTTTTGAGTGCGGTGTAAATAAAAAGTAAAATAAAACTGTGATTAATATTAAAAATTCCTAGTGTAAAATACGTGCCTTTCATTTTCACTCGCGTGGTAAGAGATAAGCAGTTTAAATATAGGTCTGTGACCGATTTATCAGTTGAACGCAGCCAGGGTTTAGATAAATAAACAAATAAAAATAGTGCGGAAAGAAAGGTGGGTGCGTGAGACTGAAATTTAAAAGTTGCAAACTCGGACTTTAAACTTTAAATTGTTGGTAATAGATGTACGGAGCTACTAAAAGATACAGAGACCTAAATAGCAGTTAAGAAGGAGACCAAAAAGCATTCAGTAAAAGTAAAAAAGTGCTAAGATCGCCTACATAAACACAAAACACTGAAAAAGTAGAGATGGCGAATTAAAGGAATTAAAAGACATGATGAAAAACATGATGGAAGAAATAAGAAAAAACACAGAAGAGAATAGGAAGTTGAGAGAGGAACTGGTAAAGAGAGAGAAGTGTGGAAAAAGAAAATAAAGAGCTCATAATGAAAATTGAAAATCTAGAAGATAAGTTGAAAAATTTAGACGGAGATAGAAAAAAAAAATTCGATGGAAAATAATTACAAACAGCAGCCCAGCAGTATTTTAAGGATAAGCTACAGGTAGAAGTTGAAATAATAAATGTAACCGCATTTAGCACCAAAAGCGGGCAGTCCATAAATATCGTGGAAATGAAAAATTGGGAAAATAAGCAAGAAATAATGAAAAATAAATCCAATCTCAGTGGCTCAAAAGTATATATTAAACCGGATCTCACCCACAAGGAAAGAGAAATACAATGGAATATTAGAAAAATTGCCAAAGAAGAAAAAACAAAGGGTCATCACGTGAGAGTAGGATACAAAAAGATCGAGATCGAAGAAGAATAATATACGTGGGATGACAATGGGAAGGGTGTGACCAGGTCAGCAAAAAAAGTACAAGTAAAGTTAAAACAAAGTCCTAAACAAACCAAAAATAAGATGATGAAAACGGCAAAGAATAAGGGAAATGAAAACACTACAAATTTAAATGCAGAAAGAATCGAAGCTACAGTTAAAATGGAATTAAATAAATTTAAGGATATGAAAACAAACGGCAACGAATGGAAAATTGGGACTTAGAATATCAAAACTATAAACGGAAAGCTGTTGGGGGAATTTGAAAAAATGAATATCCAAATACTAGCACTAACGGAAACTAAAAAGAACGGGATAGGACATTGTAACATCGGAAATGGACATCTTTTGCTGTATAGTGGGGTTGAAAATGAGGTGTGAGCACAGGTTGGTATCGCAAGTCTAATCCATAAGGATACCATACGGTGCATAAAGAACTGGAATTTTGTTACAGAAAGAATAATGAACATCTAATTACAGCGCAGTAACAAGGAGGAATACGCTATTATAATCATATAAGGTCCTAATGAAAATGACAAGAAAGAAATAAAAGGAAAACGTTTGGAAAAAATTACAAGAAGAAGTCGAAAAAGCGGATGATTTTGTAGTTATCGGGGACTTCAACGGGAGAGTTTGTAACGACGTTAAAAGTAGTGAAGCCACGGTTGGAAGGTACGGAGAAAGTGTGAAAAACTCAAACGGAAACATGATTATTGACTTCTGTATTATGAATGATTTAGTAGTGGCAAATACATTCGTTATCCACAAACACACTAGACAGATTAAAAGCAGAAATGAAAGATCTATAATCGATCAAAGCTCAAGTCAATTAAAGACGTTAAAGTAAAGAGAGGGTATGAAATAGGTTCAGAACAGTTTTTAGTTGAAACAAGGTTAAAAGAAGAAAGAGGATATATATACAAAGGCAAGGGGAATGTATAAAAGAGTTCACAAACATTATGACTTATAAACTTGGTTTAGAGGAAATAAGGAAAAAGTACCAACACGAAGTTGAAAAAGAAATACAGCAATACTGGAGAAATAACCTAAACGACGATTTGGAAAACAGCTGTTTAAGAGCATTCTAATTAGAGCAGCAAGAAAGATATGTGGTGTGCGATACAAAAATAAGAAAAACACACGCTGAAGTGGAATTGTGAAATTAGAAAAAAAAGTAAAAAGAAAAAGGGAGCTATGGAAAAAGTATCTTAAGTCAAAAATAGTTATGACTACCAGAAGTATCAAGAGCAAAGAATTCTAGTCAAGAAGTTAGTAAAAGGAGCTAAACTGAAGTCATGGGAACACATCGGGTTGAAAATGGAAATACAAGGTCAGGGAAACTCCAAATTGCTATATAGAACGCTGAAAACATTCAAGAAAGGTAAAATTAATAAACAACAGTATATTAAAATCAAGGAAGGAACGGTAATAACTATAGATGAACAAATAAGACACAGATGGTTCCAGCACTTCAGTAAATTATTTGAATGCCAGAACTTAACGGAACAAACCATGGAAACCGAAGAATGTGAAAATAACATAATAGTAGACAGTACAAAAACAAACATACAACTAGAAGTCATACATGCCCTAAAAAAGTCTAAGGTCAGTAAGGCTCCGGGGAAAGATGGCATAAAGCCGGAAATACTGAAATATATGGGATGGACAGGCATAAATAAATTACATACAATAATAAGCACAGCATGGGAAAAAAAATCAAATCTCGGAGGAGTGGAAACTGGCAACAATTATACCACTTCTAAAGAAGGTGGTGCAGCAATTACAGAGGAATTTTACTACTGTCGGTGGTAGAAAAATTGTACGAAAGAATCTTAGAACAACGTCTACGACGGGATTTGGAATCGACATTACAACAGAGTCAGGCTGGTTTCACAGCGGGAAGAAGCACGCAGGACTGGATATTTAGCATACGGCAGATCTCGAAAAAAGTTCTTAGAGGCGATGGAAAGGTGTAATTATGTGCAATTGGCTTAGAAAAAGCTTTGATACCTTACCCAGAAAGTGGATATGGGAAGCTTTAAAAAATCGAGCGTTGTCTGTGGATTTAGTGAGAGAGGTTAGAAACATATACACAAATACTAAAAATACAGTGCAGAGCATAAAGGGAAATACAAACGAATTTACTACGCTGAAAGGAGTGAGACAAGGAGGAATATTAAGCCCACTTCTGTTTATCTTAGTAATGGATGAAATCTCCCGAAAAGTTCAAAACAATGTTCAAGGGTTCAGAGTAGGTTGTGGACAATTGAAACCTGTAATAGTCAGAGAATTCGTGTATGCGGATGATTTGATGATAATGATAAATAATGCAAGAGAATTACAAGAAGCAATAAAGGTTTGGAAAACAGTGCTTGAGGAATACAGTATGAAAATAAATACCCAGGAAACAGAAATGATGGTAATATCGAGAGGACATCGAGACGTGAAAACAGTATTGATGGACAAGAGTTAAAACCGGAAGAGAGCATGAAATATCTCGGATCACTTACAGATGCTAAGGGAAACGCGGAAACAGACACTAATAACCGAATCAAAAACGTGTTGCGTCTATACAATGCATTAAAATTGGTCTTCATAAATAAGAGAGAAGTGAGTAAAAGAACAAAAGTGAAAATTTACAACACAGTTTTTGTACCCGTATTGAATATACGGCAGTGAATCGTGGGTGTTAAACAAAAAGCTAAAGAGTAAAATAACAGTCGCTGAAATGAAAATACTAGGAAAAATTGAAGGTGCTACAAGGCTGGATAAACGGAGAAACAGTATCGTAAGAAAAAATCTCGGAGTGAAATCGATTACTGAAAAAATAACTGAAAGGTAGTTGGGTTGGTTCGGCTATCTTATCAGAATGGAAAACGACAATTTAGTGAAATAAAAATGGGAGGCAGGAAGGGGCATAAAGAACAAGAGAGGACGATCCAAAAAAACTTGGAATCAAGAAATCGAAGATATATTAAGAGAAAGGAACAATACATGGAATGAATCCAAAACACTAGACAAGTCGACAAAAGAGTGGAAACAGTTTTGATGCGGAAAAACGAACCACAACACCTAACAGTACATATGGGGTAACGGATAAATAAACAAACTAACCATTCACAAACTGAGGAAGGCCTTATTGGGTGTCGATACAGTTGATAAACATTGCGTATTGCTGCGACCAAACCACCGTAGAATGATTAAGCGGATATACAACATGAACGCCTTTAGGAAGGGACGAAGCTTTGATTTCTTAAGGTCAAAAATCTTTCGAAACCTGTTGGGCGATGATCTGATCTCAGCACTCGGAGAGGAATTGGAAAAGCTATTAAATTGCCTGTGTTAACAGAACTGAGGTATGTAACGTGATGAAAATGTATAAATAAAAATAATTTAACTAATTAAAATACGTAGTATATTTCGTAGTAAGTTAGAATTTTCAAAAGAGTACGTGCGTCACTGTAAGTAACGTACCACTTCCAAAACCACCTTTCATATAGCCATGCACACTCCTGCTGATAAAGAATACGTAAACAGCCCTACAAACACCTGAGAGACCTAACACCTTGCTTTTATTCGGTAATTATTTACATAGTATTAATATTCCTTGAGCGCTGCTTGCCTGTTCACTTACGAGTTAACTCCCTATTAGTGCATAGTTACTTGCCGGTTACCCTCCCTTGTTTAATTAGCATTATCCTCAAGACGACGATGAGTCTTGTAGGCGTAGACTGAAACTTCTCTTCTTTCTTTCTTTAATTATTTATAACATTAATCTTTGATTGTTTTAATCCTAGTGGATACCTGTTCAACTACCAGGTGGGGCATCATCATTCATGAAGATTGCCAAGACTTTCAACAACTAATTCTCTCTATTATACACTAAGAAGAAACAAGCCTCTTAACTTTTAACAGAAACTATTATTCCGGTTCTACTGATTCACCCTACACACACACACACAC
>JARFJB010000512.1:6002500-6307500 GCA_036346205.1 Vesta saturnalis | reverse complement strand
TGTATGAAAAAAATTCTGGAGAGGAAAAAGTTTCTAAATAAACCATACTATCGAAATTTATTTTTTTCCAGTTGTTGCGTGAGTTTTTATTTAAATCTGGATATAAAGAATAATAGGGGTAGTCTATTTCAACCTCTTCTACTTATCTTAAAAAAGAGGAAAAATTTGTAGAAAGTGTGTTTTCGTAATAGCAATATTTCTATAAAATTTTATTATTCCATCCCTTTTTTTAAGATAAAAAATAAAAACGTTATTTTTCCGCCATCCTTGTACCCCGAAATGTCCCTATCCTTTGTTTTTATCAAGGAATCACCCCCTTAAGTTTTCCGTATTTATTTTGGAATATAGTGTACCACACAATTAACAAATATTACTGTTTTCTCAATACTAAATAACTTTTTGTATTTGCAAATCTACCTTATATAACTTCTAAATAAAGAAAAATGTTACTGTTAGAATTTCTATATACTTCATTTCTAATATTTGTTAAGTAAAGTTTATCCTATTTGAATGTTATATAATTATGCATTATAAGAACACAACTAAAGTATTCAGAACGTGATTTTTAGGGTTTCGATGACCTTTAAAGATTGAATATTAAAATACTTTGAGTAAAATCGATTATAATGCATTAAACAATATTGTAAAACCCTCGCCCTAAGGGTGTTAATCTATTTACATGCATAATAAATACATAAAAAAGGCAAAAATAATTAAAATGTAATTTGTTACAATTGTATATAAAGAAAATTTATAATTTGAAATACATCATTCGAAGTAGCAATCAACAATAGCATCATGTCACTTAAAGTAAGTTTTTTTAATACTTATATTTAAACATTTTTGTTAATTATTTATATTTAATTACAGTTCGCAACATTATGTGCAATTTTGGCTATTGCCACTGCTGGTTACATTCCCCAACCCGCATTTATTCAACCACAACCAATTCTTCAACCAACTATTAGATACGCACACTCCGTTGCTCCAATTGCCATTCCACAACCACCAATTACCTACACCGTTCCACCAAAATCATACGTCGAACCACTTCCAGCAGTTGTCACCACCTCATACGGATACAAAACTGCACATACCCCAGTCCCAGCCCCAATCATCCGTGCTGAACCCGTTCATGTTGCTCCAGCACCCGCTCTATTAGCCGCTCCAGCTGTTCACGCTGCTCCATTAACCGTTGGCATCGCTGCACCAGCTATCCATGCTGCTCCATTAGCAGTACCAACTGTTGGATTTGCTGGACACCTTGGGGCCTCTCCATTAGCTCTTGGACATGGATACGCTGCAGGTTTTGGATTAGCTGGACCAGCCGGTTTTGGTTTAGCTGGACCCGCAGGTTTTGCTTATTCTGGACATTTGGGTGGACATGTTGGATTTGGTTTAGGTGGATATCCTAGTGGATACAAATTTGCTGTACCAGCTGCTACTTTAGTTGCCCCAGGACCAATTGGAATTGCTGGACATGCCGCATTTGGTTTAGGTGGATATGCCAGTGGATACAAATTTGCTGTACCAGCTGCTCCTTTAGTTGCCCCAGGACCAATTGGAATTGCTGGACATGCTGCCGGATTCGGTTTAGGACACGCAACTTATGGCGCTCACTTGTAAATAAAACTGAATCCAGTTATAATAATTGTGTTCTATGGACATGCTGATTGATAGTTATAAAATAAATTATTCTTATACATATGTGTTTGTTTGCTAAAAATGCTGATAAATTTAGGTTTATTGAGTTTTTGCGAAATAGGGACCTTAAATACAAAAATGAAACCGATATTAATTACAGTTATATAATAATAAGAGAAATGGGAATCAATAATAAAAAATTGCTTATATTGCTTATTAAAATAGCTACATGTAGTCCTTTATGGCTGTTATATTTAAATAAGGGTATGGTAAGGTACATCAATGTAATTAAATCTAAAACGACGAGGTGATGTGGATCAAGAATAATAAGGTTCGGTTACTTTATCGAAATTACTTGTCAAGCAATCAAATGAGGTTGTTTTAGTAGATAAAGTTAAATAAATAGTTATGTGTTCCTTTAGTACAAGACTGTGTTGTTTTCTGGGAAGGAAAACGTTGTAGGAAAACAAAATTGATTTTTTTTTATACTTGCCCTAGTTATACAGTGAAAATATAGTTGGAAAAGAAAAGTTTCTGCTAATGTATCTCCAACATCTAAACAAAAAAACGTGTTTTTCATTGTGAAAATAATGGTCAACAATTGGTACACGAGGACGAATACTTTATCCGTAATTAATATGACCGTAACCACCTCGGCTAATCTAATTTTTGTATATATTGTTAAACGACAAAGTATTACGCTTAAGTTGCTTCTTCCTCTGCCATACTTCAGACTATTGATTGTTGTGTGACAATACTGTATTATGTTACATTAAGTATTTCCATTGTGATGTTAATAAGGTTAAGTTATTGACATTTTGTTCACAAAATATTCCCATTTTTCAAAAATTCGAAATTTCAGAGGCACTGGTGAACAAGATCAACTTAATTCCGAGTTATCTGAACTTGATTCATTTTTTTCTGAATAAATAATTATTTTTGTCATTAACTCAAAAACGTGTAACGTTTAAAAGGGTTGAATAGGATACCTGGATGTAACACAGCAGTTGCCTACTAAGGCACCGATAAAGCTGGTTGTACAGTTTTAGGCCTGTTTCCCGATGGATGGTCCAGACAGTCTTCAAGCTTGGATGATTGTTGCTATACAGATGTAATGACCCGTGAATTGTATCTCTCTCCGCCGATTGTGGGAAAATTATAAAATTAATTTGAATGTTATACACCAAACCTTCGAGCTGACGTTACCAATTCCTTAAAATCATTTTTAAAAGTTTGTTTGTCAACGCTATCATATTTAAAGTTACATGGTAGTACTAACCGTCAAAGACCCCAGGTCGGTTACTACAGCCAACTAGTATGAACTAAGATAACAATCATGATTAAAAAACCTAACAGGAACACCCAGTCAGCCGCGTACACACATGGCGGTAGGAAAACGACTTGGCAAATGACCGCATGCTACTAAGACTAAATAAAGATCGGGAACCACGACGTAAGTACAAGTGCTGTGTTCGTCTGGGGTACCTAATATATTTGTCTTGGGCCTTCACAAGCGTACACAGCGTGGTAAAGACGCGATGTCCAAGTTACGGATGACTGAGCGTTAGACCGTTACCGGGACCTGTATTTCAGCGTGACTGGAGAACGCTCTGCAAACCACGAAGGATTGATAATTAGCACGTACGATTATGGGAACGATTGCAAAATTTTAACGTTTAATCCCACAAAATTAGACGAAAACTCCACGGCATTGCTGCAAGAGAGAATTGAATTTTTGACCATCAAACTATGCAGAAAAGTAAAAGTGGTATTTGTTCCAAAACCGGGAATTGATTTGTTTGGGTCAATAAACCTAATGTCAGTCCTTCTCAATATAAAGGATAGGATGATTGAAGGCCATATTAGGAACTGCATTTTGGACAAATCATGGACGAACATGACTACCAACCGCCAAAAAATCGTACCGAAACTGGTCTTTATAAAGAAATTAACATACAGAAAGGATTACTAGGGTTAAGGATACTTAGTGCACTTTTAGACACGGAGGAGGCGTTTGAAAACACCTATATCAAGTTAAATGTGAAAAGCAAAAAAAAACGGATCTATTCACCGAGAAAACTACAGGTAGATAACTAGCATGTTAGAAAAGAGATACATTTATCCGGTTGTCAATGAAATACTGTGCGGTACATACAATAAGGAGATGTGCATAAGAAGATCTATTTGTCCATCTACTGTAGTATCTTGTGAACGAGCTGCAGCAGAATTTAGACAGGGCAGGGTTCTAGCTATGTAGTTGGCATATCAGTTATAAATAAACTCTCTAAAAGAATTCAGGGGACATTCAAACTGCTACAGAAATGGTGTGATAAAGAGAGAATTGTGGAGAATCCTGCAAAGACATCACTCATAATTGTACAAACAAAAGAATTTTAGAAATTTAGATTTCTTTGTGAAGATTTGTTGCAGTGATGAAAATGGCATGTGTAAACGATATAAAGTAACGGACAAACTGTAGTACCCTGAGGCACACCAGTAAATGTAGGAAGCGGATTTAAGACATTTTTATGTATCGAAACCCGGTGAGATCTATTTCTCACATAACTATCAATGAGCCCAATAGCCAGATGGCCAAACCCAACAAAACTAAAAATGTAGTAGAGTAGTAGTGCAGCTATGATTAGATCTAGATCTAGACTGAAACAGGCGTAGACGTATTCATGGTGTAAGAATGTTCTTAAATTATTTAGTTTGAAATCATGTAATCTCTTATTATAGAATTAGTTTGCATACTTTCCCTAAGAAGCCTAATTATTTATATCTTAAGCATTTTTTTTGTAACAAATAGCACTTTTTATTGGTTAAAGCAAAAATCAGATATTCTGTTTTTTTTTGACATATTAACGTTAATACTAAAAAGTTAGAGCATGTAAATTACAGCGCCCATTTGATATGGTAGCATGAATATTGTGATTAAACACGAATTCCGGCTTTGTAAATAGTTCTATTTAGAAGGTAGCTCATGTGCATAACAGTTATACAAGCTGCGGCTGAAACTAATATTGCAATAATATCAACTGCTTATTAATTCTAACCATGTTATCCAATTTCGTCTTTAAAATCGTGGCGTTTACTCAAAATTGAGTTATGTGTGTTTAATACAAATAAAACAGGAACAGGAAATGCATTCGTGTACGTAAGAAAACTAAAAGCACAAAATTATTTGTTTGGATAAAAGGATTTTTCTTTTAAGCATATTTAGTTATGACAGTAACGCACATTAACCGTACTCTATCCTTGAAGACTTTTTAAAGTTAACAAACGTTTTGCGCTTTACAGTCATAAATAATCAAGTTACCGTACAGGGGGATATTTAGATACTTATCCCTATTACATATATATATATATATATATATATATATATATATATATATATATATATATATATATATATATATATATATATATATATATATATATAAAGATAATACACTCGTTAGAATTACGACACTGGAGGTTTTTTTTATAAAGAATACTCTTTACTTGCTTGCCAAGCTTCCGGCATATATTCAGATGCCTTCTTCAGGGCTACTACAATTAGTTTTATATTAATTGAGTTATTAATCTATTCCCTACTATCTTACACAATATGTGAGGTTATGATTAAGATATGTCTCACTAAAATTGTACATCACGTTAATTTCTTTTAAAATTGTTTCTTGATTTTTTTAACATCATTTATGATTATTCTTCAGTTATTTAGAATTTACGATTAATAAGAAATTTTTAGATTTGTCACATGTTAAAATTTGTTTCAATTTTTAGTATTCTGCCAACTATGATGATTTTGTTCCTATTAGTGTTTTTTTAAATAAGCGGGAATTTTGAAATTACCTGTGCATTCCTCGCACAGGGAAATACATCGGACAAACTTCACAATTGTTAAAAGCCAGAATTGCTGGTCATCAGAGTGATGCTAAAAGAGGTCTAGACCGATGCTCTCTGGCATCTCACACAATCAATTTAGATCATAAAATAAGTTACAAAAATGTTAAAGTATTAGCTACAGAAACAAACCAGGTTAAAAGAAATTTTTTAGAAATGTATTTTATAAATAGAGCAGAATGCAATTAACAAAAAGGCGGATGTACAAAATTTAAGTAATATCTACACTTTTTGTTAAATGTAAATCTGAAAAATTAAGTAATTTAAAAATTCCCGCTTATTTAAAAAACACTAATAATAACAAAATTATCATAGTTGGCAGAATACTAAAAATTGAAACAAATCTAAAAATTTCTTATTAATCGTAAATTCGAAATAACTGAAGAATAATCATAAATGATGTTAATAAAATCAAGAAACAATTTTAAAAGAAATTAATGTGATGTACAATTTTAGCGAGACATATCTTAATCATAACCTCACATATTGTGTAAGATAGTAGGGAATAGATTAATAACTCAATGAATGTAAAACTAATTGTAGTAGCCCTGAAGAAGGCATCTGAATGTATGCCGAAAGCTTAAGAAGCAAGTAAAGAGTATTCTTTATAAAAAACCTCCAGTGTTGTATATATATATATATATATATATATATATATATATATATATATATATACATAGAATAAAAAAGGAATAATTTTTTACCATTAGTTAATTTCATATGAAAAAATAAAGTTGGTGATGGTCTCTAATCGACGAAACGTCGGATTAATTTTTTGTCTGCTACCAATCAGTAGAGTATAAAAAGTAGCAATGGCAAAGTGTAGTTTATTTTTTTATATTTGTTGAAATAAAGGAGATGTAGCTAAAAATAGAAATTGCCGATTTTCAGTTTTTTTCGAATATCTTGAAAAATATTTGAGATGGCCTTGATTTCAGAATGACATTTTGGGGGGCTCAAAATTCTCTAAAACATTTTACATTTAACCGTCTTTCGATCTCTTATAGTTTCCAAGATAACAATACTGTACAGACCAATTTTAGACACACTGTATATATTTATATACAGGGTGGGTTAATAGTGCGTGGGTGGAAGATTGAGTGTTTATTAAGGAATATCTCCAAAGTTTGTTGATGGGATGTGGTGGGGTATCCATAGGGCTACAAACCTAAAATATTTTCACTTGAATCCCAAAGTTTATACAGGGCTATTTATATCAAAGTTTCATTTTTAAATGGAACCCCCGGTACCTAAAACGAATCGTTTAGCCCAAATTCATGAGTTTTACAAAAACTAAATGTCTGAAAAGAATTAAATATCGCTGTGATCACAAAACTTAGAAGACCACGACTCTGCGATGTTACTAGACATGAAATGTACTAGCGTAGACCGGACGGCTAAATCCGAATTCTTCTGGTGTTTAGAGAAATTGCTTTGTCAAAATTTCGAAAATTTCAATCAATGGTAACTTGATTTTTTTCAAATGGACCGGTCATTTTTTCGTTTCTGTATCATATGAGGTATTATTTTACCTTTCTAACGATATTAATTAGTCGGTATCTATCTTCGGTATTGCTGTATTTTTCAATTTTTAGTTTGTATTATCTAGTAACACGTGGAAAATAAACAAACAACAATTCACATTATAAAACATTATTTATTACATAGAAAAAAACATAAACACAAAAATACGAGCTAAAATAAAAATAAACTTTATTTTAATCAATGGTAACTTTTTCAGATGGAATGGCCATTTTTCATTTTTGCACGAAGTGCAAAATGTTTTTACCTTTCCAACGATATTAATTTGTTGGTATCTATCTTCGGTAAATTTCATTTAATTTCACAATTTCTGATTGATTTGCTGTGTTTTTCTATTTTTAGTTTGTATTATCTAGTAACACGTGGAAAACAAACAAACAACAATTCACATTATAAAACGTTATTTATTACGTAGAAAAAAACAAACACAAAAAACAAAAATACGAGCTAAAATGAAAATAAAAATTATTTCAATCAATGGTAACTGCTATTTTTCAGATGGAACGGCCATTTTTTATTTCGTCAAGTGCGGAACTTTTTTACTTTTCTAACGGTATTAATTTGTCGGTATCTATCTTCCGCAAATTTCTTTTAATTTCACAACTTTAATTTACTGTATTTTTCAATTTTTCGTTTCTATGAGTAACGAGCAGGCTGTGAACTTTTTCTCAAAATGACGGATTTATATGGTTTTTATTCTTGTAGAATGCTCTAGGAATCCGTTCCTAGCCAGTCGAGTGTAGAAAGCAACATATTCTGACCGGGAGCTTCATCCAAGTAAAGAATCATTCAAACATCTGTTAGAAAACCAGGAAAGAATTGAACCTGCGTCGGACGAAGATAATCAACTCAATAGTTTAATTGCAGTAATAGAAAATTCCTATACGAGTACACGACAACTCGTAAGAGATTTTCAAGTATGTTGAATATCTGTCAGAAGAATAATAAAAAACAAGTTTCAGGCTTATTACATTGAACTACATCAAGAGCTCAAGGAGACGGATTTTTAAAACAGGATTAATTTGTGCAATAGCGTAGAATGAAAGTTAAATGAAAATGTACAATTTTTAGATAAGATCATGTTTACAGACGACTGTACCTTCGTGCGCAATGAATTTGTTAACCAGCACAATTTTAATTATTACTCAGATGAAAACCCTTACTACTTACGAGTCAAGAGAAATGGTCGATTAATGTTTGGGCAGGCATATTCGGTACTTCAGTTACTGGTCCCATTTCCTTCGACGGTATTCTAAATTCGAATTTGATAATACATTATTTGGACTCCCTGATGACGTACCGCTCGCTCGAATTAGGGACATGTATTTTCAGCAAGATAGCGCACCTCGACACCGTGCCCGTGTAGTAATAATGCATTTGTTGAAATGTGAATAAGAGGAGATGGACCAACACAATGGCCAGCGTGATGTCCGCTTTATTTCTTTCTGTGGGAGTACGTCAAGAAAAACTGTATACCGAACCACCAACCACTACAGAAGATTTGAAGAATGGCATCCGAAACGGTTTTGCAACTGTGTAATGTTAAATTGTGTAAAAAGGTTGTTTCGTCGTAGAATTCAAATTTTCGTAGAGCAAGGTGGTAGACATTTTGAACATTTATTAGAATAATTTTTATTTAACATTTATTTTAGCTGATAATTCTGTTTTTATGTTTATGTGTTCTTCTACTACTTAATTAATAATCTTTCATAATGTGAATCGTTTTTTGTTTATTTCCGATGGGTTATTAGATAATACAAACTAAAAATTGAAAAATACAGAAGTTGTCAAATTAAAAGAAATCTACCAAAGATAGATAGACAAATTTATATCGTTAGAAAGGTAAAAAAATTCCACATTTGATGCAAAAATGAAATAATAGCCGTTCCATTATAAAAAATGAAGTTACCATAGATTGAAATTTTCTAAATTGACAAGGACATTTCTCTAAATACAAGAAGATTTCTGACTCGACCGTCCGGTCTACGCTAGTGCATTTCATGTCTAGTAACATCGTAGAGTCGTGGTCTTATAAATTTTGTGATCACAGCGATATTTAATTTTTTTCAAACATTTAGTTTTTGTAAAAATAACGATTCGTTTTAGGTACCATGTGTGGTACATAAAGTCGCACTAGAGTTGACCAAGAAATCCAAATATGCAACAATATACAAGGGGTTCCATTTAAAAAATGCGACTTTCATATACATCACCTCACCACATCCAATTAAGAAACTTTAGAAATATTCCTTAATAAACCCACAGTCTTCCACCCATGGACTATTGGCCCACCCTATATATATATATATATATATATATATATATATATATATATATATATATATATATATATATATATAATTACTATTGATCGACATTCGTTTGCGTTCTAATACTGTTTTCCATGTTGCTGGTAATCGAAACGCGTCGTCGCCCCTTGTATTCATGCTCCTTGGATTCTTCTCGATTTCTATGGCTTTTGATATTGTTCTTACTGTTGTGTATTCGATGTTGGCCAAAGATCTATTATTGTAGAGGTCCATTTGGTGATCTGTGCTTGATTCATGCTGCGCTAGCGGCAACGTTTGTTTATTTTCCTTAACTGAGTTTAGTAACTTTATATACCACTTAGTTCTCTAAATTAATCTGATCCTTAGGGTTTTGCAGAATTGCTGTCTCATCGAATAACCATTGACCAGCTTGCAGAATATCGAGCAGAATTAAATCAAATCTTGACAAGTGAAAAATAAAACAAGAAGTTACAGGATTTACATAAAAAGCAAAGACAACATATGCCGTCTCGAAGTATAAGGTGGAACCGACAAGCGTGTAACAAGTGTATCAAGCCACCTGCTCAACATTGCTGACCTGACCGTATTTCCCGAGGGATTCACGTACTAAGACGGTTTCCAAAGGAGAGCATCATTTGTGGAGTTGAATCGGCCACCACAACAGTAGAAATCGTACGCCAAGAAGTGGCACAAATTTTACGCAAGTTAAAGTCACCAAAGTAGAATCTAACCATGGAAAAGCGCACTGCGTTACAAAAACTTAAGAAAAACCGGGAAATTACTGTTGTTCTGCAGACAAAGGAAACGTATCAGTGGTAATGAACACAAAGGATTACGAGCAAAAAATACACAACCTCTTTCATACCATGAAACACACTAAGTTTATATTAATTAATAAAGGAAGAGATCACTACAATATTGATACTAAGGGAAAAGTCATCGTGATGCCCTAAAATTTACGGGTTATTAAAGGTACACAAAGGTGTACCTTTGTGTCCAATCGTGAGTGCACTAGGGTCTCCATTACAGCAGGTAGCAAGATATTTGGCCCAGCAGTTACAACCGCATGTGACAAAGGCACCCTCATAAATGAAATACTTATAACACCTCTTGGAACTACTGCGAAGGTATACTTTTGAACCGGAACAGATGTTAGTAAGCTTTGAAGTGGTTTCACTGTTTGCCAACGTTCCAGTTGATTGTTAACAGAATCGAAGTACAAACCACCATCGCATATAATGTACATTACGAGACACTGCTTTTAAACACCTATTATATATATCAAGCACATGGATACAGACAAAAAGCAGAAGCACTAATGCCCCCCCTTAACATCGGTAATTTAAAATTTGTTCATGCAGGAATTTGAAGAACAGCGAAGGACAAACCAACTTTGTGGTTGAGACATATGGATGACACATTAGAGTCTAGAGACATGGAGAGGAAAAATTAAAAGAATTTTTGACTTACATCAACCAGCTTCATAAAAAAATCCAGTTCACCGTCAAAAAAAAGAGGGACAATTGCCATTTCTTGGTGTACTGATAAGAATGAAAGAAAACATCACATTAGTACACACAGCATATCACAAGCCGACCAAGAAAATCTCAACGAAGAATTAAATAAAGTACGAGACGCTTTCATCAAAAATGGACTTCAAACATTATGACATTTAAAGGATTTTCAATCCATCATCGAAGACAACGCAAGAAACCAAGGAACCGAGGGTGTTTAACGCCTACCTGCCATATATCAAGGGAGCAATGGATAAAGTCAGCAGAGTTCTAGAAAAAGACCAGGTGAAAACTATATTCAAACCACAGCAAACAATAGCCAAATTTCTGCAAAACACTAAGGACCACATTGATTTGGAGAACCAAGGGACAGACCAATAGAAAAATAATTGCAGGGAAAAAGGAACGTGTAAACGCAGTTGAGAAAAATCAACCAACATCATGGCTGACGCAGCATGTAAAGAGCACTGGTCACAAAATAGACTTCAACAACTCCAAATCTTTGACCAATATCGAACACGCAACTGTAAGAATAATATAAGAAGACACAGCAATTGAGAAGAATCCAAGGAGTATAAATGCAAGGGACAACGGATTGCGACTACCAGCAAAATGAAAGCAGTATTAGAACACAAACCAATGTCGACCAACGGTGTTCTAGGAAAAGGAACCAGTGCAGATAAATAGAAAGTTAAACTACCAGCGCTAAAGAAGGGAAAGCGGAACCTATATAAGGAGAGAAATACTATTGAAGAAAGCAGTTCAATACGAGTAGCCAGAAGCAGGAACCGATAGTTACAGACATGAAGATGGCAAATGTGATTTTGCTGAATCATTGTGTTAATAGGAACAGACTCATTAAGACTAAAAGTGGCACTGGCCGCCATAAATAAATGAACACCCAGTAAACGCTTACGTATTTCAATGAAATTTTTAGGAAACGTGTATTTTATTCTCTATTATAAGTGTTTTGTAACTGTGGTTTCTTATTAGTGGAGTTTATAGGCCTATTTCCACAGTTTATGCTTTTTGAGCGCGACGTTTCGGAAGCGGACTCTGCTTCCGTCATCAGGCTTAGTCCTGAGAAGGACTGTTTTCGCACTTGAGTCGAATTCATATGTTATATATAATTTTTTCCCAAGCACTTGACTACTCTCAGATTCGAACTTGGTACCTTTCACTTACTAGTCTGACACCTTTACCGCTGAGCCACTGAGTAATCCAATATATATTTTTTAAGATATATATATATATATATATATATATATATATATATATATATATATATTAAACTTTTTCGTAGTTGCACAGAAGTTTATTGCACATGTTGCGCCGTAACCCCTTGCGCAGGTGTATTGCGCTTAAGCTCTTCGCGCATTATGGGAATCCATATGGGTTTCATTTCTACACTAGCTTGGCTTATTGGATTTTCTACTAGTGCGATGTATGTGGCTTCTTTGAGTTTCCGACGAGTTGTGTTCTCGTCCTTTGCCACTATCTGTATGTTATCCCATTGGATGCGGTGGTCTTCGTTCAAGACATGTTCGGCGATTCTTGACCTTTTTGTTTCGCCCTTACGGACGTTGTTCTTGTGTTCCTGAGTTTTCACCTTGAGTGCTCTCCCCTATGCATGCTCTGCAGAGCAACACTACCTATTCATATCAAATAATGAGGAATAAATATAGTTCCGACCCTAGTCGATGGATTCAATATATCCAGAAAAACTTCTTTGGGCATATACTTTTTGACCCTCTGACTGTTCCAACAAGATGCATTAGTCTATTTAGTAAAGTACTTGCTAATTCAAAGATAGTGTAGAAATTATATACAAATAGAGTTCGACATTCACCTAAAAGTTGCGCACACAGTTCAGATAATCCAACTTCGCGTTATCCTATGGTCGATTGACCAGAATATATTGTGAAAGCCCAGGTATACCCACCTGAAGAGCACCTTTTGAATAATTTGATATACCGATGAGATTTGTTGGGTATATATTCTCTGAATATTACACGCCCTCTGCTGAGCAATAGGGTATCGTCGACAACACAACAATTTTTTCACCAGGTTCAAAAAACGTTCTTAGTATTTCCTTTGAAGTAAATCAACTAGAAGTTGAATTTTTCCAGTACGGTGCCCTTGTTGAATCTTTTCGTTATTGTTGGAGTTTAACATGCTCAGAAACATCTAGACATGACTAAAGGTAGAAGATCTAGTTTGTAAATGCGTTTACTTGCCGAATAACCTGACAAGTTGTTTAGCCTTATTAAACCCATGTACTCGTATAATGCCAGGCATTTCTTCATTTCTACAGCATCAGTAGGCATCCACTTATTCACACGAGAATATTCAGTGGTTTTCATGCTAAATTCTGTTGTGCAAACCTGTTGGTTTCAGTAACAAGTAAGTCTATTACTTCCTGATCCAAAATTAGGGAGAATGTCGCAAATGGAGAAATCTTATCTGGCAAATCGAACTGGTGCCCCTGGCGGCCAGTAAAAGAAACTCATTACGCCTACCTATACATTTATAAGAATTCAATTGCAACACTTCTTCACATGTCAGGGTCTTATTCTTTTCTCCCTCTTCTGCAACCAAAACCAATTGCCGAACAACATTTACAATGTCATCTTTGTCATGGTATTCCTCGTCAGATGATTCTTCTAAAGCTTGTTGAGAAACTGAATCTACCTCAGGAAGATCAAGTTACCATTTGCAATCCACCACAGCACCATCGGAGTCAAAGCCTGAAGCACTCTTTTCATTTTCAAAAATGTCTATTTCGTCTGCAATGTTTTGCAGGTCCGCGTCGGATAAAACTTTTCTCCGTTTTGATATTATTTATTTATATTTCAGTATAAACTTATAAAGTCTTATTTATAGTTTAATATAAACTTCGGAACCCTACACGAATAGAAATCTGCAACAAACGAGAACTAAATCAAAAACTGAAAACAGCTGTCATACATATTTGAATGAAGAGGGCTCCCGATTGTAAGGAAGGGGCTACGTCATTCACATATGAATGACACTCAAAAACAAACAAAATAAATTCAAAAATCAATTAAATAACATGTTTCTAGCCGCTTTTCATGTTTAGGAAAAAAAATCGTGCTATGCCCATGGGGGTGTTTTCGTAAATATGCCTTGGAATTAAGAAAATTAAACGCTCGATTTGGAGAGTTCTCGCGCTTAAACATTCTTGCGTGCATGAAATGCTATTTGAAATATCTAAAGCTACTAAGACTGTTTCACCGGACCGTTCTAGTGTGTTATTCCAAAGTTGAGTGACATGTGAAAGAAGATCACCTGTGAAACGACTCTGTCTGAACCCACACTGGTGGTCCATTAAGAGTTTATTGGACTAGAGGAACGAAAGTAGTTGGTGGTTTTTCTATGATTTTCGATAGATTGAAAGTGGTAGCTATTAGTTTGAGGGATCGGTTTTATCGCCTATTTTAGGAATAGGTTGAACATTTGCCAACTTCCCCGATGAGGGAAACTCTCCAGATGACATGGAGATTGAAATGAGTTTGGACAATACAGGTACTAGCCCGGGGTAGCATTTTTTAAGAAGGATAGCTGGAATACCGTCAGGCCCAGTCACTTTGTTTGAGTCAAGTGTATCTATAATTGATTCTAGGAGCTCGTATCGAAAGTGGACTGGTTTCATAGCGTATGGGGTAGATTTGGGCGACGGCACAATTTTACCATAATCATTGAGACATGAATTTGATGCAGAGTTGGCGTTTTCAACGGCTACAGCTCCGTCTCGAGACGTCATAGGAGGAAAGGAAGATGTACTAAAGTTTTTACTGATAGTTTTAGCTAATGAGTAAAATTTACGACCACACAAAGGACATGAGATATGAAATTAATTCTTTGCATTTACGTTCTTCCTTCCTTTTGACCTTGGTGATGATGCTTTTGCAACTATTCTTTGTGGCAATATGGTTTCGACAGATTTATTTGATTCCCATTTGGTATAGAGTTTATGCTTTTACGATAATGCATCACTGCAAACCCTATTAAACCAGGGTTGGGGACGGGCATGACCTACACGATTATGCTTTTTGGGAATGTATAATTCCATACCCATCAAAATAACTTCAGTTATTGAAAGAAGAATGTTTGCAGAGGAGGACCGTTTAAAGCAATACCCACGCCAGGGGAAAGTTGCAACAAAATCTCGCAGTTCGCTCCAGTTAGCTGATTTAAAACACCACATAGCTCTATCTGTCTTTCGAGTAAGTGGGATTGGGTACAGAGGAAGTTATTTTGATTAGTTAGTGATCTGATTGACTAACTGGGAAAATGACTCTTGTTTTATGGACAAGTAGGTTAGCTACAAGGAATAGGTCCAGGAGATGTGGAGTATTGTTAGGGTTATCAGGGATTCTGATTGGTTCGGAAATCATTTCTGTGAGATCACAGGATACAGAAAATGCTACATTGAAGCGAATTAGAGTTGTGGACATCAAAATCACTCAGAATTGAGCTATCGCAAGATGGACATTGTGGTAAGAGGTAGCCATCTTCAAGCTAAGGTAATAAAAAAGATCTTGGATGTTATTATCATTGGGACACCTAAACAAACAACAATAGAATTTCACAAATTGGGACCCAGACTGCTGGAACCAAATCGCGTCAAATTTGTCGTTTTCCAAATTGGACATCCTGTTACAACCTACGTTGTCCTAGGTATACGCACATACTCCGCCTTTAAGATAAAAGTCAGAGTGGAAGTTGTATCTGTGAAATTGCAGGTCAAGCGAATCAGTACTTCCAGTGTATCCCGGGCATCCGAATGAAACAGAATTTTATTCCTGGCAGATCTTGCTCTTCTTAGTCTTGATTTTGGCCTTGATGAATTTTTGTCCCCTTCCCCCCAGAATCCTTGTCTTCCACTTATCTCATCTTATCTTATCTATATCATCTGAACACATTAAAATCAATTTAAAAATAAGGTGCTCATTGCTAAGGTAATGTAACCTCAAGTCATTTTGAAAGCAGCAAATGGGTTTCTTACAACTAAATTTTACATACGTACTTATCAAGATTAAAGGTTTCATTTCCGGAAAGTTGAGCTCTAGTTTTAAGCAAATCATGATCACAAACATGCATAATCTCAAGTTGTTTCTGGGGTCAAACGAATGAGTACGGTCTATAATGTGTTCAGCAAAAGAAGATTTTGAGTTAATAATATGATTAATACCAAGGAATTGTTCTGCAAGCACAGTTTTAAATTTACGACCAATCTGGCCAATATAAAAATAATTACAAGTACACCAGTTTAATTCGTAAACTCCTGACCTACCTTATCTTATGAACTTAAGTGAGAAAAGATGGTCGTATAAATGACAACAGTTGTCGGTTTGTTTATCAGTAGTGATTCTATATGTATTACAAATCGGGCAACGGTGAATTATTTATGGATAATGACTCACCAAGGACGCTAGAGACGCTTTATGGTTACTGCTACTGTACTAAACTTATCAAACGCCCATGTAAAATAACTCGAACTTCTCTTCTCCATATTTCTTGATTTGGACTTCGTAAATGAAATACTATGTTATACGTCATTAGTACTCTCAACTTAGGTTACAATCACACACCTAGAAACGAATTATGTTTGTAGTTACAATAAATATAATACAGCACAAACAGTTATAAATACCAAAACCAAATAATCTGTGCCAAATTAGTAACACGACTAAGTATTAAAAAGGTCGTATTTGAAATAACACGTAAGAATACACTAAGAAATTTGCATTCAAATTACCATAACCGGTTACATTTTTGCACTGTCTCAAAAAAACCAAAAATTTTAAAAAGAAATTATAAAAGATTTACCAACTACATAAAAACCCAAATAACTATAAATATTGAATTTGTGCAATCACAAGTAATAATTTAATAAAAATAAACTACTTTTAAAACTAATGGCTTCTTCTGATCTTAACAAACATCTACATATGAAACATCATTGCAGAACTTTAAGTAAAAGTTCGAAAATCTTATATATTATTATCTGTAACTGCAGTAATCCACTGCAGAAAACGTCTAGTTTGCAAAATAAAACGGTAATTAGTGGCAGCTTAGCAATGCACTAATCTTTGACCTATACATAATAGTTATTTTTGTAACAAGTGCAAAAAGTAAGTTTTTATTGCACGATACGAGGAGTTGGAAATTAACACTTTTTGTGCGGGTTGCATGCAATATTTTTCTGTTTCATTATGATTATCTTTACTAACCGAGCTAGTAGAGTTGTGGCAACACAACCTGCTTAGCATTCGGAAGGTAATGGGTTTGTATCCCGTTACCGTCTATACCCTGTATGGGTTCTTTTAAGGGGTTTTCCTCGTACACATGTAGCGGCATGCTCGTTGCGTATACGATCACCATGTGCGCCTATGTACGCGAATTATGAGGTAGTATCTTCGCTCTCAGAACCTCTAACTCCGTTCCTATCCTGACCGCACGTACGTTTATTCCCACAGTGCATACATACCTATTGTATGTATGTTAGGAATCCATGATTGTAGCCGAAGGAGCTTGGATAGGTCAAGCAACCCGCCCTCCTGCTTGAGGAGGGAATGAAACACGACCTTTTACTCCTATCATTGCTAGCGGTACTTGTTAGATAAGAAATTTATATATTCTTCATTTACCAGCACCCTGATTGCTGGTTGGGTGACAGAAGAATCTTCATCGTTACATTTATCCATTCTATAATATAATATTACTCATTTTAACGAACTAATATTTTCAAAACTGTTGTTTCATTCGGGGAATAGGTGCTAGCCGTTTGTCGCGCTAGCAGTGCATCCCCCCTTTTTCTTCACAATTTTATTTCATTCGAGATCCAGATTTATTAGAGGTGTGACTGTACGTAATATTTACCTGTTCTTAATAATTACGTGTGTAAACCCATACATACATTTGGTGTGGCGTTCGTAGTAAGCAGTAGTAGCAAGAAAGTGAATTAGATTGAAAACGGCCTCTTACAGACAAATAATTACAGGATATTATGGAGGCAAGTGATATTAGTGATGTCAGTGTCAGTGAAGAAGTGTAGTAGAGCAAGATCCGTTCGACGGCGGCGACAGTATTGCCGATCATGACTATACTCCCGATGAGCCTGACGATGAACTGCGAAAAGCTGAACCTAAACAGAAAAGAATGTTTAGTGACTCAGACGAAAGATCTCGTAACGAAAAGGTAAGCGCTCAGCCATCAACATTTCGAGCGATTTTATCTGAAGAACAGTCTACAGAAAATGTTTGTGTAAGTTCAAATACTACTATATATTTGGGAAAAAATGTACATTTGTGGAAAGGTGTTCCAGTAAATAACCAAACTGGTAAAACTCAAGCTAGAAATATAGTGTACATTCGACCAGGGCCAACAGGGCTAGCTAAAATTGGTAGACAACCAACTAATATTCTTAGTACTTTCTTCACCGAAGACATTTTAAGCGAAATATTAGTGCGCACCAATGAACAAATTAGGACATTGTGAAAGAAATACAAGGTAAAAACTGCAACAGTTACAAAAACAACATCGACTGAATTGAGAGCGCTACTGGGCTGCGGGTCTAAAGAATAACCATGTATCAGCTAAGCCTTTGCTTGATGTAACCTGTTCGGGTGAGAGGCTCAAGCAACTGTGACTAACGAAAGATGTAACTTTGTAATAAATTTATGAAGGTTTGACGGCCAAACAACCAGAGAGAAACGCAGAAAAGGGAACCGTTTCGCCCCAATTCACAACATCTGGAATATTTTTATTAGTAACTATCAACAATAGCAAACCTAGCGCATACTTCACCGTCCAAATAAAAAAAAAACTAAATTAAATAGGGCATCAAAATTGCAATTCTCTGTAACGTTGCTACTAAGTACGTAATACATGCGGGAAATCCACATGCACGGATGCAGCACCATTAGCCAATTATTTTGGTACAAATTTGCCAATATCTACACATGGTAGTGACTTAAATATTACGATATAAGCGGTTCCCTGATCCATAAAACTACTGAGCAATCCATACGATCTAACCATAATTGGTATCCTTCGTAAAAATAAGTTAGAAACACCTTTGGAGTTACTGGACAAATAAATGTTGGAAATGTGGAACCTCTGTGTGTGCATTTCATGACAAAATGGCTGTAGCGGCTTACAAGTCCAAACAAAATAGAACAATTCTTTTACTTTCGACGATGCATTTCACGAAACCTGTTACTTAATTCGACCGAATAATCCAGAATATGTGCGTCAATACAAAGGCTAGAAGTTAGCTCCAATGTTTATTCTACAATATGCCAAGCATTTCATCAGAGAATTCTTACCATATATCACTATAATATAGTAAATAGGGGAATGAAACCACTATCAAGGCAAGAATTTGTACTTACACTTTAAGAAAAACTAAGCAGACCATGGAACCAAGAAAGGTTCCCAAAATCTTCCATGTCAAGAAAATTGAAAGACCTATCTAAACTTCTACAATTCGATCAAGGAAAAGCGAGCAGAAGTTAATGCAGTCTGTGTCCCACAGTAAAGAAGATAATTATTACCACAACTTACTATGTATGCTATCGCACCTTGTCTGATGAACATCAAATTAAAATAGGCATTAGCTGAAACCAACAAAAGAGATTATTTATCTTCATTTATTTATAATAGTTTACATGTTTTTTACACGTTCTTGCTTGTTCAATTAAAAAGTCTATTTGTTCTGCGCTCATTGTCCTTTCATTTACGTAAGTTCTAACATTCTAAGAGATTTTTTTGTTTTTCTAACTATAAACTATGTTCTGGAAACGTGGTTTTTTAATCAGTGTATAACATTCCTTTGCACAAGAGCTAATTCGCCAAAATTTTACCATTCACATAAGAAAAACGATAGTGGGTAAACTTGTACGTTAGTATTCACGTACAAATAACATACCATTAGAACGCCTGAGTTAAGCTATGAAACTATATTTACACTCGCACTATTTTTATTTAACTAAACTGGTGCACCAAAATAACTTCGCGAACCTTAACAGGCGTAGCGCAAGGTTCTAATTTGAAACCAATGTTAATGTTTGCCTAATACTTGTATTTGACCTTTTAATTCTTTTCTTCACACTTGTTTTGTGTTTATTAACCGAGGTATGTATGAGCTTAATGTAGTCTGATTAAGAACATGAAGCTTTTACGCTACAAAATTTTAGCTGATCCAAGATTAAAATTTTTGTTGTAACCGTTATTGTAATCAATGTGCTTTATTGAAAGAAAGTATTATTGACACACTTTGCAATTTTTGCTAAACATTCCTAAAGGGTCCACTGTCGTAGGTTCCTTAAGTTTCATAAAACAAATATAAAAATTGTTATGTCTAAATCAAATATTCTTTATGTAGGTTAACAGTAATTCATGCTCACCGAGCCTTTTGTAGAGTAATAATAAGAAATTACTTGTGTGAATTTGGTCAAACCCAAACAAGAAAACAACGTGTGTGTACAAAAATTGGTTTGTTTATCGTTAGCTTCAATTTATTTAAGCACTTTTAACGTTTGTTTACAATTTGGCGTGCGTTTCTTCATCCAGTCCCTTTAGATCGAGCCAGAAGCAAGTCAGCCAATCTGCACTAAAAAAACAACAAGCGATTTCTGGAACTAGAATCGTCACGACATTTTTCGTAACAACTAAAAAAATATTGAAAACAAAGAAGAAGAAGTGCCAAAAATCGAAGACATTAACGTTGGAAAAGAATATGAAATAACAAATGAACCATTAGGACAAAGAAAATGGAAGAAGTACGGAAAATTTGAATGAACTTGTACGTCCCACACTTAACACAATAAGGCAACTGCAATGTTTCTAATAACGCAGCACGAAATGTAGCTTTAAAGATGGTGATACTTGTGAAAACGTAGATATAATTTCAACTGACTCTATGACATTCAAGAATTAGGGGATCTCTCAAGAATAGGTCAAAACATACTGGCCGCCATAAATTAATGAACACCCAGTAATGTATTTTAATGCAATTAAAAATTAAAAAAAACGTGTATTTTATTTCTATTAAGGAACGATGAAAATTTCAATAAGATATAATAAAGATTAATCAAATAATTACCAACAAGGAAACAAAAACTCTTTTCTTTCATTTGACATTAATTACTGAAGTGTCAATGTTAAGCATATCTGTAAGTTTAATAAGTAAGCACATTAAACTTGAAATAAGGCGTCGTATCCGACATCGTACAAATTTCTATCAGTTAACTGAGTTTGAACGTGGCAGAATAATCGGTCTATGAGCAGCCGTATTATCAATTTGTGATGTTGTCGCTTTCATGGACCGCAGTCTCGCTACAATTTCCTTATGTTGGTGAAGATGGTCAGAAAATAATGAGGAATAACGACGTTCGCCTCCCTGACGTCCTACACGCACCACTGATCGTGAAGAGCGTGCTCTTCGGCTTGTAGCTCATCGGGATCATTTTTCATCAGCAAGGGAAATTGGTCCTAGATGGAGAGGATTAACCGATCATCAAACCTCCTTATGTGCAATGGAATCAAGTCATCTTTAGTGACAAATATTGATTTTGTTTATGGGCTCATGATGGTCGCAGATTGGTTAGAAGACATCCTGGAGAAAGACGAAATTTGCAGACTGCTCTCACTAAAGGTGTGATGGTGCCATGGAAGATGATCTCCTCTAGGAGTTATTGAGGGAGCATTAAATGCAAATCGGTACATTAACAACGTCCTTGAACCAGTATTACTGCCATATCAGCAAGAAATAGAAAATCCAATTTTTCAGCAAGACAATGCGCGGCCGCATATCGAAAGGGTTGCTATGTAGTTTTTAAATAATGCTAATGTTGATCTGCTTACATGGGCTTCTCATTTGCCAGACTTATCACCAATCGAACATTTGTGGGACATGATAGGACGGAGAGTAACTGATCTACAGCCCATTTATTTATGGCGGCCTGCATATTTAACTCTATTTCCACAGTCTGCATCCACAAACATTTCTGATGTAAATTTATCAAATTGGTTCAATTCAGAGAGTCAACGTTCTGGTCTGCGAGGAAGGATATAACCATTGCGAGGTATTACTTTAATAAATTTTAAGGAGATAAAAACTGCCTTGGCGTGGAGGCCAGGAAGCGAGGCCCAAAACACTTTTTTGTATAACAGCGCAACAAAAATTTAAGACTTCCTGCAGAGATTTTGAAGACTGCATATTTGTATATAGTCTAACGATGGATGTTAAGTGTAGTGTAAGTTGTAAACGTTTGAAAAAGAAATTTACGGTGATACCAACGTATACAGACGAAATTATTTTACAAGTAACAGAATCAATTCGGAAAGGAAAGAATTAGAAAAATAGCACAAGCTTAATAAAATGGAATCGAAAATTGACCCTTGAGGAACACCTTATGTAATTTGAAACAATTGAATAACGCTTGAGTTGAACTATCGAACTTTACGAGCAATAAAGTAACTGTCAAACCATTGAACCGTCATACCAGAAGGACCGTTGAATCTAAGTTTAGTCAGAAGCAAGGTATGATCAGTGCCTTCAACGGCCTTGAAAAGGCCTAACGAAACTAGCCAAGACATTATTGGTCCGTCAATGGCTATCAAGAAGTTGTCAACGAAGTCAGAGAGTCGTAACCTTGCTGTCCTTGATTATAATAAGATAGATCAAAAGCAATAAATTGTTAGTAATGAGATCTATTAGTTGATAATAGACAGATCCTCTTTAAGCATTATAGAAAACTTGTAAACTACGTGCAATTTGATATACCTTGTGGGATTATTAATTTTAGGTATTGGCCTAACTTTATTTATTCTACGTATCACGGCAACAAGTTTGACTTTTAGATTTATGTTGAATGTTTGTAAACCTACTGAAGTTTCTATTATCATTAATTCCTTAGTGAATAATACACTATTTCTCCTCTTGATTTGTGGTCATAGTAACGGACTGTTCTTGCGAGTGAAAATATAACTTTTTTTATTTTGATGAGTTTTTGATAGGTTTTCATGTTTAAAAAACGTATACTACAATAAAATTCATTAAACATCGAAAGAATTTAAGTTAGTGTAAACCTTGGATACTGATTCAAATGAATAATTTCAGATCATTAAAATATTTTGGTCAAAGTGCAACTTTCTACAAACAATTTATATGTAATTACCACACGGTTGATTTAATACTATGTACGTCTATCATTAAAACGCTGTAAAAATGATACAACTCAATATATTTTATATCTACTGTTTGGACAGAGTAAATATCTGATGTGGAACACCACACGACTCTTCCAACCTGCAAAATGGAAATTAAAAGAAATGTAATAAATTTAATAACATTTCTTAAAGATAATTATGTAACATTTTTTAAGGATAATTATATAACGTCTTTTATAAGAAGTTCATTACGAAAATATGCAACGTTGTAAACGCAAAAACAATAATCTATGTTAAACAGACGTTTAAAACTTCATGATAGACAGAGGTTAATAGATGCTAACGTAAAAAAAACCCAAAGCCGCCCGCTCCTATAAAAAACTGACCTAACTCTTAAATTCTACGTTAGGAATTTTTTAGTCGCTAAATTACGTGTCATATCAAAAAATTGCATAGAACATAATTAATCAATATGTTTAAGGTCTATACCTAGGTATTTTTATATCTTTGAAATATGCAGTTGTTATACAAATATTTCATAAAAACCAAAAACTGCCTCTAACAAAACCCCTGTCCGCCGCTGGATTTCTCCCAAATTCTTATCAGATCTAAGCCAAATTCGAACAAACCTAAACACAAAATTCTAAGTACGCAGGTAACTTTGTTCTGGAGTTATCGTGGATACTAGCAACACACACACACACACACACACACACACACACACACACACACACACACACACACACACACACACACACACACACACACACACACACACACACACACACACACACACACACACACACACACACACACACACACACACACACACCCACACACACACACACACACACACACACACTCGCACACACACACACACGCACTCACACACGCCACCACATGCACACCACACCACACACCACACACACACACACACACACACACACACACACACAGACACACACACAGCACACACCACACACACACACACACACCACACACACACACACACACACACACACACTCACACACACACACACACACACACACACACACACACACACGACGGGACCATTTGGCTAAAGGAAGCTCCAGTCCATAGAAGACATCGTTCGAAGAATGTAATTAGATACCCACCAGGTCCACATTGATCAATAGTGGAATCCAGTAGTATAGGAGATATCTTCAAGTTACTCATTTCCCGTGAGATAGTGGAAGACAATGTGACTTATACCAATCAAAGGGTCTCACGAGAAATTTACAGCCGTAATGATTGTGAAAACAACACGACGTGGAGAAATTGAAATGATACAGAAGTTTACGCGTTCATAGGATTGTTGATATGTTCTGGGTCACTAAAGAGCAATCGGGAACCCGTAAGGATGCTATTTTAAGCGACCCATATATTCAGCATCAATGCCCCGAAATCGTTTTTGCCAAATATCCAGTTGGATGCGATTCGATAACATCGATACGGGGCAATAAAGGAAAGAAAAAGACAAAATGGCACCAATACGTAACGTACTTCAAAAATTTGCCCAAAACAGCCATAAATGATACAATCCTAATTCTTACCTTACTGTGGACGAACAACTCGTACCATTTCGTGGCAGGTGCCCCTTCAAGGTATATGTGAAGAGTAAGCCTGCGAAATATGGCATGAAGATTTTGGTGCTCGCCGACGTGGAAACTGCATACTGCAAGAATTTGCAAGTGTATCTTGGTAAAATAGGCAATACTCCAGAACGCCACCAACGGAAAAGGGTTGTGTTAGACTTGGTTTCCGGGTTGAATCCAGATCATGGTATCACAATGGACAACATATTCCAGTCTTTGGAGCTGGCAGAGGAATTGATTGCCAAGAAACTTTATGCGGAACTCTAAGAAGAAGTATGGCCTGCATCCCTAGAGGGTTTCTTCCGTCTCGAAACCGGCCTATAGATTCATCTGTTTTTGCATTTTAACTAGAAGTCACCATAGTATCGCACGTGCCAAACCTAACAAAAGTGTCATACTTCTTTCTACCGAACATCGCGATGCGGCCATTTCAGAAGAAAATAAGAAACCGGAGACTACACTACACTACAATGCCACTAAGGGTGCCGTGGATACCCTAGACAAAATGGTCGCAGAGTATAGTTGCAACAGACAGACAAAGCGGTGGCCAGCTGCTCTGTTTATGAACCTGGTTGACATTGCAGCCATAAATGCTTTTGTTTTATGGACAAAGCTTCATCCGGAGTGGAATAGCTAATATTTAGATAGAAGACGGCTCTTCCTCCTAGAATTGGCAAAAAAACTAATAGAGCCTCATCTGTGGCATAGGATAAGCGACTCTACTATAGGACCCATGTTGTCTAAACTAACCAAAGGTAACATCGCTGCAGTTCTGGAAACGATTGGAAATACCGTACTCGAAAGCCGAATGAACGAAACGGAACAGAAAGCGAATCAACCGAAAAAAGGAAGATGCCGTATGTGCCCAAGGAGAAAAGACACAAAAGTTAAAGCACAATGTTCCCAGTGTAAGAAGAAAGTGTACGCATCACATGGAAAAAAAGTTACTGTGTGTAATGATTGCGAAAATTGAATGTAAATATGTGTTGTATATACCTACTCCAACTTTTTATTAATATACGTTTATTAAACATTTTACTACCTTTTTTGATGCAAAATACTATTGATATCAGTTCTACTAAATGACAAAACACGCACGGAGGTGTAATTTTCAGGAGAATGCTTGATTTTAATGGAAAAAAACACTGGGGTCCGCGCGGACCCCACCCGGTGTTTACTGTTATACGGTGTTAGGAAGGTTAAACGGAGATTTCCTTCTGGTCTATTAAAATTATTAGAGTGTTTATATATCTCAATAGATTCACGTTGTAAACGAACTAATAATGAGTTTATCTCTACAATATTTCCATATTGTCAAATTGAATGTCATGATTTAGATTATTTGACTGATTTTTCATTGTTAGCCTTCGACCGTTTAGAGGGTGTTCTGATTTGTCATCTTTAAGACAGTTTAACAATATTTAATTTTTAATGACCTAGTTATTCTTTACTAAAATTTAATTCTATGGGTGGCTTTATACGTTTCCCAAACTGTTATATTAATAGCAGGCTGTTTATGTTTAACTTTTTCAACTTTGACAAAATTGTTTCATCTCTAACAATTTTGATAGATAATATTACTACTGACGAAGATAACTGTAAGTGTTATCGAAACGTTTAGATTGTATAATATAAAATACACCATTAAAAAACCCAAAAAAGATAAGTATTTTATTAAAATGTAATTTAAGCATATTATTTGGCGGTTTTTCTTTATTTTGTTAAAATAAAGTTAATATTTAATAAAAATCGTGCTCTTGTTAGATTTTAACGAATTAAATCAGGATTGACTGTGTGGGTCCCGGTTGACCCATATTCTGAGTCTAAGTAAGTAAAGTATTCTTCGTACTCGATGAGATTTTTTCATACCACACGTAATTTAGCCTGAAAAAAGTGTTAATGTAGAATTTAATTTTCAATATCTGAATAACGATTAAGTTTATGTGAGAATGTGTAGACATATTTTTTACAGAAAATTTAATGTTGCATAGTTTTCTTTATAAACTTTCCTAATATAAAGCAAAAATTAATTAACACAATCAGCGCCAGGTGTATCATTTTTCATACACGGGACATACTTAAATGTGGGACGCTGGTGTATGAATAAAAATACTGGGATTGCTGGAGATGATGATTATCATATTAGGTATATGTAATTATAAATACACAAATTAAACGACATTTATTCCAAGAAAACTGCAAAATTAAAATAAGAAATAATCTAAACTAACTGAAACAGTCAATATTTCAAAAACGGGTAATGCAATAACTTAAAACATGAAAGGATTGCCATCACACTTGTCGCCTATGTATGACGCTTGAGATGGCATAACTTTCTTGCCATCGATGATTAGACCAGTTTTCCACACTTCTGATAACATTTGAGCAGCGGCCTCTCTTTTCTTGACGATGTGTGATGAAACGGTGAGTGGCTTTACTTTTGGTTGAAGTGCTAGCAGCACAGTCAAGTAAAGGTACGAGTAACGATTTTAATTTTTTTCCCTAAATTCTGTAATGACCAGATTTGCGGGATTAATCGTGTTTGTGCAATATAACAAATAAGCATTTACAATTGATGTTCCACATATAACTTCGATTATCAGTGTTTGGTACCATTTATTCCATCTTCGTAACGTAGGATTGTAAAATGCCAGTTGGTCACTCATATCAACCAAAAATTTACCACTCTCACAGTCATAGTCTACAACGCGTTGAGGTTTTGTAGTTTCCTTCCAAATTTGCATTTTAAATTTGCCATTTTATTTGCTTCACGACAGGTTGACAGCGTCAAGACGCCCCTTTAGTCTTTCCACTTGAAACTGGTTATGTCTTCTTCCGATTCTCTTGCTATTACTTCTCTTTGTAGCTTTCCATCTTTTACTCCTGGTGGAATATACATTCTCTCTCTTTTCATTGTGTCAACAATATGGGTTTTTCGCTCAAGCAGTTTTAGGGCTAGGGAAACACCAACATAGAAGTTATTCAGATATAATATTCTACCTTCATTCAGAAGATCTGCTACTAATTTTCGAATTGCGCTCTCAGGCGCTGTCAACTCTTCACTAGCATCATTTCCGATATATACAGACAGATTCCACGTATAGCTTTTACCAGTTCACAGTTTATATATTCTTATACCATACCGATGTCTTGTTATTTTGATGTACTGGCGAAATGCCAGACGACCACGCCAAGGAACCATCGTCTTATCGACCCATATCTTCTGGCCTGGCCCGAAACTTTGTTGATAACTGGATATAAAGTTCAAAATGTTTTCTATTTTATACAATCGGTTTGCCTCGGAAGCATTCTCATTATTGGCAAAATACCTGAATTTTAGTAGTAATTCAAATCTATTCCGGTTCATAACTTTTAGGGGAAGTAGAACTGAGTACAGTTCACTTCGGCCCCAATCACCAGCTACTCTAGGCAGTTTTACTATACCCATGAAACCAGCTAAACCAGTGAATAATTTCATTTCTTCAAAGCTCAGCGGTGTCCACAAATGTAGCCTTGATTTGCTGTTACTGTCGTTTTCAAGCAAAAACTGTGTGGCGTAGAGCTTGGTTTACTCTACAATGATACTGATTACTTCGGTTAAAAATAATGAGACATAATCAATGGGCTCAGCCATAGCCAAAACTCTGCTTATTTCCGGGTCTATTCCTTCATTATCGCCAGAACACTTGTTGCTTCCCATTGGCCGAGGGAATCTGCCATGATATTATCAATTTAGGCTTTTGTTTGTCGGGTTTCTTATTCCCTTATTTCTTTTTGTTGTCAGTGAAGGCAATGCCTTACACGTTTGAAATGTTCACGAAAAAAGCAGCATGCTTCTTCGAAGGATGTGGAACACAACACGTTTGAATGATTCGATAGAGCAGATGCGTCTTTAATATTTAGCGTCAGTGAAGGTAATACATTTACACGTTTTGATATTTGGCGAGATTAGGGTCCCGCTTCGTTGTAGGATGCGGAAGACGATACGTGTGTATGATCCGATGGAACATATGACTCTTCACATGCTTCAAAAACCTCTTCGATACTGGAATCACTATCTTCCCTGGTTGAAGAAATGGACTCCTCCTTCAGAATAGCAGCCATTTCAGCATCCATTAGTCCTTCTTTGCATGATAATAAATACACTTTTGAATACAAGTTTATCACACTGTGTCCTCTACTTCAAAAAAAATCACACTATCTATTAGTTCAAATACTTTTACACTGTCTTTCACTTTATACACTTCTAACTGTATCTACTGGACCTCCCTGAAACAAAAGAAAACCAAATTAAGCAGTGTATCAAAATAGATACACTCGGCCTGCATCATGAAACTAAGGTCTTAGGCCGCGTGTATCATTTTTCGTACACCACAAAAAAATGGAAGTACGAAAAAAGTAAAATCGTAAAAATAAAATAAATCGAAGAAATGTCCTTTCTAAGTGATTATCTAACCATAAATGACCTTGGCCTGTCACAACAAACCCGTCAAATATAGCTTGGGGTTGAGAGTGTTACGTGGCAATGAAAATACTTAAACTGTATTATCGGTATTTTATAGAAGCGGGCGTATCTGAAAATTTTTTTGAGGATTAACATTTATATTTTTTTAACGCATATCAGTAGTATAGCTATAGCGGTCCTGTCCCACTTTTGTCACTAGATTTATCACCAGATCTAGGAAAAAGTCACCAGAAAAGTTACTAGATTTCAAGGTCGGTAACATTGCCTATTTCAAGGGGTAGCTGAAGACCACAGGTGTGTAACTCTCTTCAAGGTTATGTGGTTGGTAAGACTCTTCAAAGTTCCCGCTTCAAGGTCATTATAGTCCTTAAAGTCATTGCCCTCAGCCTCAAGCAAGTCTATGCATGTTTCAAGGCCACGCCCTATTCTGAGAAATCAAGAACAAAGGGGGCCCATTGTTTAAAGTCTATGCTTTCAAGGCCACATGAGAGAACAAAGACGATCTATTGTTTTGGCTGAGTCATAGCGTCTGAAATTCTAGGAAATCAATAACAAAGACGATGCATTGTTCAAGCCGACGGTTCAAAATCTATGCTTTCAAGGCCACATGAAAGAACAAAGACTATCTGTTGTTTCGTTATTCTAAAAATAGATTGTTATCTCAATTCTAGGAAATCAATAACAAAGGCGACCCATTGTCAACGGTTCAAAGTCTATGCTTACAATTTTCAAGGTAAAAGAACAAAAGCGATTCATTCTTCTGGTCGAGTTATAAAAATAAATTGTTATCTCAATTCTAGGAAATCAAGAACAAAAACGATGCATTGTTCAAAGTCTATGCTTATAATTTTCAAGGTAAATGAACAAAGACGATTCATTGTACTGGTTGATTTATAAAAATAGATTGTTATCTAAATACATCTCTTTCAAGAACAACGGCAATCCATTGTCAACGATTTAAAGTTTATGCTTATAAGGTCACACCTCTGATAACAAAGACGATCCATTGTTCAGTTAGAAATAGATTGTTATCTCAATTCTAGGCAAAGACGATGCATTGTCAACGCTTCAAAGTCTATGTTTACAAGGCCTCATGAGAGAACAAAGACGATTCATTGTTTTGGCCGAGTCATAGCTTCTGAAATTCTAGGAAATCAAGAATAAAGGGGGCCCATTGTACAAAGTCTATGCTTACAATTTTCAAGGTAAAAGAACAAAGACGATTCATTGTTTTGGCTCTGTCGTAGCTTCTAAAATTCCGAGAACAAAGACGATGCATTGTTCAGACTGATTAGGTCATCTAACAAATAAAATATTTTTTATAAGACTACCACAATATACAGATAAAAAATCGATTTAAGTATTATGGGAAATAGTCACTTTTGTAACACCTCTGCTGGAGCATATCTATTTACTATTTGTTTTTCACATTCAATTTCCTTCAACAGATTCTCGTTTAATGCGGACCACATCATCTTTCCTAATAGGTCATCGCTTCATTATATTGTATACTAACCATACATTCAGCTTCCCTTAAAAGTCTTCATATCAGGATCTACTTTGAGTAGATTGCATAGACAAAGTCTATGCAAGTGATTGATTGTTCTGGTTGAGTTATAAAAATAGATTGTTATCTAAATACCTTCGATTCTAAGAAATCAACTTTCAAGAACAAAGGCGATCCATTATTTTAGCCAACGCTTCAAAGTCTATGACTACAATTTTCAAAGTCACACGAGAGAACAAAAGCGATTCATTGTTCTAGTCGAGTTACAAAAAATAGATTGTTACCTAACTACACTTCTATTCTGGGAAATCAAGAAACGCTTCAGGGTCTATGCTTATAAGGTCACACCTCTGATAACAAAGGCGATTCATTGTTTTGGCTGAGTCGTAGCTTCTGAAATTCTGAGAACACAGACGATTCATTGCTCAGACTGATTAGGTCATCTAACAAGTAAAATATTTTTTATAAAACCACAATATTCATCTATATATACAGATAAAAGATTGATTTAAGTAAATATACATATTATGGCAAATTTGATGTACTTAACACTTTGTAATACCTTTGCTGGATCATATCTATTTATTATTTGTTTTTCACATTCAATTTCCTTCAACTGATTCTCGTTTAATGTGGTCCACAAGACATCATCATCTTTCTTTATAGGTGGTCGCTTCATTGTAATGTTTACTAGTCATACATTCAGCTTTCCTTAAAGCCTTCATATCAGGATCTACTTTGAGACATTGTTCGAGACTTATTACAGACCTACGCAAACCCTGAGGTCTATGCATGCTTCAAGGTGATGTTTACTATGGTAACGCCCCCCCCCCAGTGCCCTGAAGTACTCTAAACAGGTGGCCGTTCCCCTAAACAGGTAGCCGTTTCCTAAAACAGGGGGTCCGTTTCCCAAAACAGGGGGTACGTTTTCCAAAACAGATGGCTGTTTCTTAACACAGGTATCCGTTTCCCCCCAATTGCAAGGTCATATCTCTTATAAAAGTCTCATTGTCTCTGTAGCGTGACCCCGTAACTACTTATGAGTACTCGAAAAACATATTCACAATTTCAGAATTTAAAATGCTCAAGAACGCATATGTAGTTAAACCGCACAATTCGACGCATTTCCCTTTTATGCAAGTGTCAGACATCTATAACTTTCTCTTCACAGCACTTTAGGTTTACTGTAAAATTATTCATCCCTATATAGATGCACCAGTTGCATTCTGGTTTAAAAGATGGATCGAACAGGATTGGGACCATGAAAATTATTACTCTGAATAGTAATATGGCGTGACCTTGACAAATGGTGGCTGGTGATATCTATGTCTCTTGAAAAAGAACACCATATTCACAACACTTTATTTTTTTATCATCATATTATTACTACAACAGGTATGAAGTATCCGGCAGTAAACATCGTTCCAGGAGTGATTTAATTGCTGCATGGATGACTTCACTACAACTAAACACTAATTTCGAAATGAGCATGTTTACATATGGTTGGATGCACTAATAAATGTTATGTTTATCGCTTTTCCTACTGCACCCAGACTACTCATGAATACATCCTTTGTGCTTAGCATCGTTTTAAATTCCTCAATTCGATTTTCTTCTTCTTTGAAATACTCGTAAAAGCGCTGAGGTAAAACACATTTAAACTCCTCTGTTTCTAACACTATACGTTCACCATACTTCGTATTGATTACTGTGACATTAATAACTTTATATTTTTTCGATATCTCTAGGTCACATGCATTTTTATAGAGTTTGCAATAGGTGCTTTGGTTTAACCCTGCTAATTCCATGTTTAACAACTTACTAACCGACTGATCTCACTGTGACTTATATATCCTTGAAGCATCGGCTTGAACAATGGATCTCCTTTGTTCTTGATTTCCTAGAATTGAGGTGGGGGGTAGCTGGATAATAATCTATCTTTAATAATTATGACGGAACAATGGATCGCCTTTGTTCTTTTCTCAGAGGCGTGACCTTGAAATTTGTAAGGATAGACTTTGAAGCGTTGGCTAGAATAATGGATCACCTTTGTTCTTGAAAGTTGATTTCTTAGAATAGAAGTGTAGTTAGATAACAATCTATTTTTTGTAACTCGACTAGAACAATGAATCGTTTTTGTTCTCTCGTGTGACTTTGAAAATTGTAGTCATAGACTTTGAAGCGTCGTCTTGAACAATGGACCACCCTTTGTTCTTGATTTCCTAGAATTGAGGTGGGGGTGGTAGCTATTTTTAGGAATCATGACAGAACAATGAATCGCTTTTGTTCTTTTATAAGAGATATGACCTTGCAATTGGGGGGAAACGGATACCTGTGTTAAGAAACAGCCATCTGTTTTGGAAAACGGACCCCCTGTTTTGGGAAACGGACCCCCTGTTTTAGGAAACGGCTACCTGTTTAGGCGAACGGCCACCTGTTTAGAGTACTTCAGGGCACTGGGGGGGGGGGGCGTTACCATAGTAAACATCACCTTGAAGCATGCATAGACCTCAGGGTTTGCGCAGGTTTGTAATAAGTCTCGAACAATGTCTCAAAGTAGATCCTGATATGAAGGCTTTAAGGAAAGCTGAATGTATGACTAGTAAACATTATAATGAAGCGACGACCTATAAAGAAAGATGATGATGTCTTGTGGACCACATTAAACGGGAATCAGTTGAAGGAAATTGAATGTGAAAAACAAATAATAAATAGATATGATCCAGCAAAGGTATTACAAAGTGTTAAGTACATCAAATTTGCCATAATATGTATATTTACTTAAATCAATCTTTTATCTGTATATATAGATGAATATTGTGGTTTTATAAAAAATATTTTACTTGTTAGATGACCTAATCAGTCTGAGCAATGAATCGTCTGTGTTCTCAGAATTTCAGAAGCTACGACTCAGCCAAAACAATGACTCGCCTTTGTTATCAGAGGTGTGACCTTATAAGCATAGACCCTGAAGCGTTTCTTGATTTCCCAGAATAGAAGTGTAGTTAGATAACAATCTATTTTTTGTAACTCGACTAGAACAATGAATCGCTTTTGTTCTCTCGTGTGACTTTGAAAATTGTAACTTTGGAGCGTTGGCTAAAATAATGGATCGCCTTTGTTCTTGAAAGTTGATTTCTTAGAATCGAAGGGTATTTAGATAACAATCTATTTTTATAACTCAACCAGAACAATCAATCACTTGCATAGACTTTGAAGAATGGACCCCCTTCGTTCTTGATTTCCTAGAATTGAGGTGGGGTGGTAGCTGGATAACAATCTATTTTTAGGAATCAGAACGCTTTTGTTCTATTATAAGAGATTTGACCTTGGGGGGGAAATGGTTACCTGTGTTGAGAAACAGCCATCTGTTTTGGAAAACGGACCCTCTTTTTTGGGGAACCACTTGAGGGCACTGGGGAGGCGCGACATTGCTTACCTTGAAGCATGCACCTCAGGGCTTGCTTAGGTTTGTAATAAGTCTCGAACAATGTCTCAAAGTAAATCCTGATATGAAGACTTTTAAGGGAAGCTGAATGTATGGTTAGTATACAATATAATGAAGCGATGACCTATTAGGAAAGATGATGTGGTCCGCATTAAACGAGAATCAGTTGAAGGAAATTGAATGTGAAAAACAAATAGTAAATAGATATGCTCCAGCAGAGGTATTACAAAAGTGACTATTTCCCATAATACTTAAATCGATTTTTTATCTGTATATTGTGGTAGTCTTATAAAAATTATTTTACTTGTTAGATGACCTAATCAGTCTGAACAATGCATCGTCTTTGTTCTCGGAATTTTAGAAGCTACGACAGAGCCAAAACAATGAATCGTCTTTGTTCTTTTACCTTGCAAATTGTAAGCATAGACTTTGTACAATGGGCCCCCTTTATTCTTGATTTCCTAGAATTTCAGAAGCTATGACTCGGCCAAAACAATGAATCGTCTTTGTTCTCTCATGAGGCCTTGTAAACATAGACTTTGAAGCGTTGACAATGCATCGTCTTTGCCTAGAATTGAGATAACAATCTATTTCTAACTGAACAATGGATCGTCTTTGTTCTCAGAGGAGTGACCTTATAAGCATAAACTTTAAATCGTTGACAATGGATCACCTTTATTCTTGAAAGAGATGTATTTAGATAACAATCTATTTTTATAAATCAACTAGAACAATAGATAGTCTTTGTTCTTTCATGTGACTTTGAACAATGCATAGCCTTTGTTATTGATTTCCTAGAATTGAGATAACAATCTATTTCTAACGGAATAATGAATCGTCTTTGTTCACTTGTGTGACCTTGTAAGCATAGACTTTGTACAATGGATCCCCTTTATTCTTGATTTCCTAGAATTGAGATAACAATCTATTTCTAACGGAATAATGAATCGTCTTTGTTCACTTGTGTGACCTTGTAAGCATAGACTTTGAACAATGGATCCCCTTTATTCTTGATTTCCTAGATGACTCAGCTAAAACAATGAATCGTCTTTGTTCTCTCATGTGACCTTGAAAATGATAAACATAGAGTTTGAAGCGTTGACAATGGATTGCCTTTATTCTTGATTTCCTAGAATTGAGATAACAATCTATTTTTTTATAACTCGACCTGAACAATGAATCGCTTTTGTTCTCTCATGTGGCCTTGAAATGGGAAGAAGCGGTTACCTGTGTTGCGAAACAGCCGTCTGTTTTGGATAACGGACCCCCTTTTTTGGGAAACGGACCCCCTGTTTTAGGAAACGGCTACCTGTTTTTAGGAAACGGCGACCTGTTTAGGGGAACGGCCACCTGTTTAGAGCACTTGAGGGGGCGTGGCATTGCTTGCCTTGAAACATGCACCTCAGGGCTCCTGATTTCCTAGAATTGAGATAACAATCTATTTTTAAAATAACTGAACAATGGATCGTCTTTGTTATCAGAGGTGTGACCTTATAAGCATAAACTTTAAATCGTTGACAATGGATTGCCTTTGTTCTTGAAAGAGATGTATTTAGATAACAATCTATTTTTATAAATCAACCAGAACAATGAATCGTCTTTGTTCATTTACCTTGAAAATTATAAGCATAGACTTTGAACAATGCATCGTTTTTGTTCTTGATTTCCTAGAATTGAGATAACAATTTATTTTTATAACTCGACCAGAAGAATGAATCGCTTTTGTTCTTTTACCTTGAAAATTGTAAGCATAGACTTTGAACCGTTGACAATGGGTCGCCTTTGTTATTGATTTCCTAGAATTGAGATAACAATCTATTTTTAGAATAACGGAACAATAGATAGTCTTTGTTCTTTCATGTGGCCTTGAAAGCATAGATTTTGAACCGTCGGCTTGAACAATGCATCGTCTTTGTTATTGATTTCCTAGAATTTCAGAAGCTATGACTCAGCCAAAACAATAGATCGTCTTTGTTCTCTCATGTGGCCTTGAAAGCATAGACTTTATACAATGGGCCCCCTTTGTTCTTGATTTCTCAGAATAGGGCGTGGCCTCGAAACATGCATAGACTTGTCTGAGACCGAGGGCAATGACCTTCAGGACTATAATGACCTTGAAGCGGGGACTTTGAAGAGGCTTACCAACCACATAACCTTGAAGAGAGTTACACACCTGTGGTCTTCAGCTGCCCCTTGAAATAGGCAATGTTACCGACCTTAAAATCTAGTAACTTTTCTGGTGACTTTTTCCTAGATCTGGTGACAAATCTAGTGACAAAAGTGGGACAGAACCGCTATAGCTATACTACTCCTATCTAACATGAAGGTTTAAACGGCTCTTTGACATAGATTATTGTTTTTGTTTTTGCAATGTTGCCTATTTTCCTTATGAACGTATTATAGTATAGGTTGCATAATTATCCTAAAAAAAATTATTATTAAAATTATTTTATTTCTTTTAATTTCCACTTTGTAGGTAGGAAGGCCGTGTGCTGTTCCACACCAGATATTTTTAAAACATTGAAGCAGTGCTGTTTCTAGATTTACTTTAAAACTTAAATTCTTTCAGATGTAAACGTAATATACAAAAAATATTAGGAACGCTTTCTATATTGTGCTTACTATAGACGTTGGTATAAATAACTCTACCCAAAGGAAACATCTGTTTACCTCACCCTAAATTTTCACCCTCGCACAGTAAACGTAAAAACAATTTTATATCTGCTGCATTTTCACTAGCTACAAGATACTTTTGTTTTTTTCACTACAGATTGTCCCAATCCCAATATATTTGTTTGATTTCGAAATCAATTTTTATGTAAATTTTCTTAAGCATTCCCTATGCTTTGCTTGCCCAATTTAAACCATATGCGATTACTATCTAGAAGGATGTCTCAGATTTATTTTGCAAATGGTGGGCTATCTATGCAAAATATCTACAGAGTATTCATGATCTGAACTTTGCGAAAATGAAATTGTGATGTCTAGATTTTTTAAATGGCAACCTTGTTAACGTTATACGTTTGTAGATTCTCTTTAAAACCTTAGAGTGGTTTTATGTGAAATATGCTACACCCAAGACCAGACCTTCAGTAACAAAACCAACGTTAAAAAATATATCGAATTTTTATACTATTATTATCAAAAACAGAAAGTATACCAAGTAAAAGTATAAAAGTTTACCAAGAGTTCAAAATGTCACCCTAGAATTTTTCGAGGCGTCTACGCATTTCTTGTCTGTACAGTTCTTAATTCGCCTCTTGGAAGTTTATTAATGCTAGAAATACTCTCGGTATTTCCCAACCATCTATCTTGAGTAGTATGAGCAGGTGCTACATCACTTTTGTTTCTATACCCTTCTGTTAAAGCGCTCACAACCTGTCTAACTACGTCATTAATAATAAAACTGTATCTGGCCAGAAAAATAAGTAGTAAATATTTTCTTATTTTTAATGTACGTTAAAATACTAAGAATACTGGAAATAAGCGGCATATACAGTTTTTTGGTATTCGATGGCTTAGTAATGGCTGGTTCTTCTATTAAACATGCCTTTGTTTGTAAATTTGGCTTTGTCGCTCCAAATAACATTGGCAAATGAATACTTCGTCTTCTTGACTATTTACTAACAAACACTCACAAGAACTAACTGTTCTGCGGAAATTACGTTCTTCCAAATGAAGATGAATGAAGATTGCAGAAGGGTGCCATTTAAGTTTCACTAAATTTTATAAACCTTACATTTTGAAATACCAGGGACTTGCCCTGCGTCTGTTATAGATGTTTCAGGGATCTAGATCTCACGACCGAATATAATGTCCTCAACGCCATAAACAGGCGAGAATCAAACAGACATACCTTGAACTCCTGTATAAAGGTCACCTCCGAGTTAAAATGCCGTAATAGAAAACTTCTGGGAGCAGTTAGATAGACTGTCCCAAATAAAAGTAACGCCCAAACCCTACCTCACAGATCCTATTCGGTCTTCACGTACGATTCATTTTCTAGTCCGCAGTTTGGCACACTGATTGAGGAACTGCTAGAGAGTCGCCTTGAAAAATTACATAGCTTACACTTTCTCGAAATCCAGTTGTACAACAGGAGCTTTTTTCATGCACACCGGATCACCGCGAACTTCAAAAAAGGACGCAATTCTGTCCCAGGTCAATCCAGTGTTAACCGCAAAATATTATACATTACAACATTTATACGGCCGAGCCCTGAGATTATTCACCGTCACAGACAAATGCATAACACTCTTCTACTTCCCGACGGCCTGGATACCCAAACAGCACTCCAACCCTACCACACCCTCCTCTTATAGACCTATTGCCTCGGGAAATGATTTGAGCAGATTTTATCCAGGCGGCTTAAAGATCAGCTAAAATTCAAGAAACTCCTTCCTAGCAGCCAATTCGGCATCCGAACGTGTCACGATCTCTTGTTGAAGCTGCTTGCAGAGACCACAAGAGTTGGACATTAAGTAATCATTTTACAGTCTGGTAGGCAACCTGCTACTAGGACTCCAACAGCAATCCATCGAGGGCACTTTCGAACTTGAGAGCGGTTATTCACGAAGTTCAGCATAACAAGCAGTTGTCCCAGAGAGTATTTATAGCCAGGCCGACTTATATCAGGACAAAGTTAATTTATTCTCGAAGAAGAATTTTAATTCTATACGTTACATTACCAAGGAACATTGCTACTACTTTCAATAACTATTTACAATTACAGGAAACTTTTATCACAAGTAGCAGGGTTGTTATTTCGACGTAAGATTCCCTTTAGGAAATTAAGCACAGCCGGAACCAATGGATCTAGAGATTTGAAAATTGGACTACACCCTATGGGTGCACTAAGTGTTGGTTTTTTAAATGCCGTCACTAAAGGGATGAAAAGGAGTGGTAAAGTTCGTATGAAAAAAAAATTTTTGACACTACGTAAATAAATTTCAACAGAAGTAAGATACCACGTGTAACTTTAAAAAAAATCATCTCGTGAGGGAATAAAGTACGTATGGAGAAATCTCAAAACCTACAAGTTTTATAAACTTGAAATTTGGCAGACACGCTCCTTATAAAGTGTAAGCGTCCGCAAAAAGAGGATATTCGAAAATTCATTTCATAAGGGGGTACAATAGGGGATAAAAGAAAATAGCATTGATTTATTTTTAATCTTACTTCTTTTTGCTTTCAGGTTTGGACCAAGGCTTCTGCTGCTATTAATAAGGTAAGGAATGTTATTGTGCGTTGATATAGGATGGATCTGTAAATAAGTGAATCAATGAAACGGCACTGAAAATAATGGATAAAATTATTTTTATAATAATTTTAATTGTAATTGTGGTTGTATCCCATGGCGGAGGATACAGTTTTTCAAGCCGAGCTCTAGGTAAATAAAAAATCGAGGTAAAGGAAGTCTTCTTTACCGTGGCTGATTCAAATATTATTACACTAGACGTTGCTTCGGCTTTTTAAAATAAGCGAGTTGCCGACTAAACTGGCCATAGATTTTAGTAAGATATAAAATATCTGAAATATTGCTTAAAAATTAACACTTGCTCTCAAATAAAACTGAAAATCGATTACATATGTCATAAGCCGAAAATTTTCGGTGAAAGGTCTTGGGCTCTATATTAAAAATCATGAATCATTGTAGAAAACAACACAAATGCCCACTCGGTAAACTACTAACATAAACTTCAACACAAAGTCTGTAATATTCACTTTGAATTTCAAGATGTAGGTACGTTATGATTTTAAGTGCATTTAAATCTGACATAATGAATAAATAATTGTGAAATAAAATTTGTAAAAACAACAGTTTAAAAATATTATATCAACGCTGCTTAATGTTTGCGCCATTATTCATTAGAATCTGTTCGTTATTGAAAATCTCTAAACTTTCATAACAATCAAGTTCGTGCTTATTACTAACATGTTTCATTAAGGATACCTCATCTGCTACATGATCCGTATCAAGCATATGTAGGGCTACGGCCATAGCACTACAGGCGAGGAATTAACCAACTTTTCACTTCCTGGTCCCATGCACGGACAGGTGCCGCCCACATACCTATTGAGTTTAGATTCAGATATTTAGTTGGCCATCCTAAAGTATGCTGCAGAAACCGTTTTTGAACAATTTGGGTGAGTTATCCAGGACGAACAATATTTCGAGTTCTGCATACATAGTCCTAACGGATTGTAACATGACATATTCCAGCATATAACCATAATCTTGAAAAGTAAATCATACATTTACAGTAATAAACTACCCCAGAGAAACTGGGGTCATCCAATCTCAATACTCTCTGCTTATACTTTCACTACAATTTATCGACTGGATGTTTTCAATGTTATTTAAACAGTTAGTGGTTCTACACAGCGGCTTTCTATAATCGTCGGACGAAGAAAACGATTTCTCGTTGCTAAAGATGACAAGACCCCAATTTTGTCCACCGTTCGAATGACGTCGAGCATATTCGAAAGAATTCAGTTTTTGTATAATGGATCTCGTATAGCACATCAGCTGTAAATTATTCCTCATAATAGCCGACGTTTAAAAAGTGGTGATACTGCCTCAGGTTGTCCACGTCGACTTCATTAAAAATAGGACATTGCCCCTTTTGTTTCTTTGTTTGTAAGGGACGATTATTTTCAGCCCCTCCCTTCTCTGATCCATGTATATAAAAATAAGAGAAACTTTAAAGTTACCAGTACAGTTTTTTAAACATCTACATGTGCTCTTGAAATGCGGAGGTAACTAAGACACTACGGACTAGAATTACCATTTGCGTCCGAAAGGCGCGTTACGCATAATGAAATGTAGAAAAAGTTATTAAATTTCAATATAAAAATAATGACCTTTACATTACATTGACAGAAGGTCGGGACAGAAATGTGGGCTTATGTGCCAACTTATCGATCAATACTGTTTTGTCAGAAAGCCTCGTCGACAGTTTGCGCGGTATTATGGCGATTTTCTGACTTAAGGAGCACGGCAGTAAGAAACAAGGTACATAAACGAAAAGATAGGTTTCCATTAAGGGCTCATCAAAGGTAGGATCGTGCAAATATTATTATTATAGTTCATATCTCAGAATACACCATCTCTCTTTCTCTCTCTCTCCCCCTGTCTCTCTTTCTCCCCCTCTCTCACTCTCTCTCCCCCTCTCTCTCTCTCCCCCTCTCTCTCTCTATCTCTATCTCTGTTATGTCAATAACTGGTACCCATACCTCCCAAAGTGCAACTAGTTTTCCCTTTATTTCCGAAGTGGAATCGTGTCGCCCTGTACGTCTTGGCATTATTTAACAATACGTATCACAACACAAGTGGACACAAAACGAAGTGCACTACACTGTGTATAATTCATTATTAATGTGCATTGATGGGTTTAAATTTACCTCTACCTATAAGGTAATCAGAACGTCATTTCCTCTCACAAAAAAACATGAAATGTTACAGATAAACTGTAATGATATTCAATTGTTTGGAGTGTCATTATTGAGTAATATTATTATGGCCTTACCTTGTCCAAAAATAAGAATGGCGTAAAGTACCTCGTGATTAATTTTCTTTATTTTACTACTGAAAAGTTGGGTAGTTCAATCAATGTATTTTTTTCAAAAGTAAAAATGTACAGTTATTGCTAATTAATTTGAACTGAATTTGGTATTTACCGATAGTTACGTAAATAAACAAATTACGTCCTTTACTTCAACCGCTGTAATTTTATTTTAAACTCACACTTTAAAAGGAAATGTTTCACCTGGATTATATTTATTAAGCCATATTAGTGTTGTCAAATAAATGTGTGTTTTCAATTTTAAGGGAAATTGTTTGCATTATTGTTTTCATCAGGTCCAGGTAATAACATCAACCAATACGCGTTTATGCACGAATTAAACCTGTCGTTAAAGGACATGATTGGTATATTTTCTTAATACTTCTTTATGATAAAACAATTCACATTACAATAATTTCACAAGATACAATAAAGTTTGCAAATAGAATGAGGAGTTCACAAAATAAAGCTGGCATACATTCTGAATTACTGGTACTCGAGTTCATACATTTCCCTAATTTCAAGAAAACTTTCTTTAGTATCGAAAGGTATATTAAAATCAAAGTCTTTCCTACCAAAAATGATCAACATTGGTTAGCGGGTTCTTGAGTTTTATTGGTAATAAGGAAAATTTTGGTACACGTATTCGACTTTTATCAAAAAACTGAAAACGCGGCCGAAATGAGCTTGGATTTGAAATATCTCAAACTGTTTGACCTGATCCTTCTAATGAATTGCTCTACACTTGCGTCACATCTGAAAGAAGGTTACTCTGCTAAAACCATATAAATGTAACTTGTCTGTAGTATGGACAATAAAGATACTATTGTTATGATTACTATTACCATTTTCTGTCAGATCTAAGCTGTACTTTCCCTCCCGACAATTTTTTCCGATTTATATGGCCCAAATTCGACCGCATCTAGAATATAATTCTCCAATCTGGGTCGGTGCTCCCCAATACACCCTCGATATCGTTGATCGTATTAAAAGAAGACCGATCAGATTTATCATGACCCTTCTTTAACCTCTGATATACAGTGTCTTGGATACAGAAAGATAGTTTCAGTTCCTTATTTGTACTATCGCTATTACAACAGCTATTGCGCTGATGAATTACATTATTTACTCGGGGTACTTGGCTCGCTCATTCACGTCAACACTTGTTAAAGATGTTGAAAACAATATTGTCAAAGTTTAAAATTTAAAACACGTTTTAAGGTTTTGACAACACAATTTTGTGTGTGATAATGGTGAAAGCTTACATTTTCAAATATTAAGCACAATTCTAAATACACTTCACTGAAAATTCGCTCCTCTACACCCCCAGCCCACTTGTAATACTTTTATGTTTAAGTACTTTTTTAATGGCAAAAACAATTTTGAAACAATTTTTGGTAGCCTTTTACTGTGGGTAATTTAAACCGAGCTGGTACGTGAGTGGTAGTACGTCTGTTTAACATTCGGGTCTACCTTGTATGAGGCATGATCAATGCGTATTCGCACATCATATGCAATTATTTACCCTAATAATGCAGTATTAACTTCCCCCTCACAGCACTAACTCCTTTCTTCCGGATCCTACCATGACGCTCCTATAATTAATCCTACCGTGCATACACCTTTAATGTATGTATATTGGGAATCCATGACTATGGTCAAACAGCCTGCCCTTTCCTTGGGGAAGAAATGAAACACGTTAACTTTTCCTTCTTTCTTAATTCAAAGCAATTTAATCCACAGCTTAGGATTCGGATTCGTTTTCGATTTGGATGCATATTTTTACAGTCGACGAAATAAATCCTGTGTAAAATATGAAATGAAAGGAAATAATTTGATTATGTTACATCTGAATTAAAATTGCAAAATATATTGCTATCATTAGTCATCATAAACCACGCAAATTATATTAATGATTAAGCAAAGTCTGTGTGACATATAAAAGCACTGTTCAAACATATAAACAGTGACAGAAACTTGAGATAATATTGTTTAACCTTTTAGACCAAGGGTGCCCAATATTTTTCAATCCGCGACGTACTTACAAGTTTAGTGTTTTATCTCGGCGCTCTAACCTATCTAGCTAGACGGAATAGATAGATAACGTCGAAACAAATAGATGCAATGATACTAGTTAGGTAGATAGGCAGACAAATTAAAACATACACAATATGAAGCTGAGTGTTTTTATTTATTTATAAGAATACAAAATTAAAAGAAAAAACATTTAAAAGAGACTAAGGATAACAAATATAAAAAACAATAACTACGTAGTCAATGTGACGGGTCAGCTTGGAGATCTGCACACATTTTTTCAAAGCATGGGATAAGGCGTGACACCACCACTCTCATTTCTTGTTCCACATTGATTTTAGAGTGATATTTGCTCTTGATTACGGTTACAGCTGAAAATCTTAGAGCTTTTGAAGCGAAAGTTGGATATTCATTTTGAACCGATATTCAAAACTCTACCAAATCGGAACACGAGAATCTAGTTTTGAGGCTGCTGTCAAAAGAAAGTTCAATTAGACTCTCTTCTTCTTGCGATGTGAATTCTGGTGGAGCTTGTGCATGCAAAGGATCTTGGATCCATGCAAATTCTTCTACATTATCTTAGGCAAAGTATTTCGGAAATCATTCAATGAGCTTCGAAAGATCTTCCGTGAAAAGAGTGATCAGGTTTTGTGACACAACACGCTCATTTATACAATTGCGGAAAACTATCTTGACCGCCATCTTCATTTATTTTCTTTGTCCACACCTGCAGTTTCTTTCTAAATGCCGCAATCTTTTCTAATAGTTTCAGAATGTGCACATTGTTGCCTTGCAAGGATAGGTTCAATTTATTACATTTTTCAAATATGTCACACAAACATGCTAGTTTTAACAAAAAATCTGATTTAACAAAATATCTGGAGTTTTCATGACGTCCTTGTCGTAAAAAAGTGTGAATATCTTCATGTAATCCAAACAAACGAAATAAAACATTTCCACGTGAATGCCATCGTGAATTGCAATAATATAGTACTGCCGTGTGTTCAGCTTCCATATCTATACAATGTTTTTTGAAAATTCTTGCTTTTAGCGGCCTAGTTTTTATGTAGTTTACTGCACCAATGACAATCTCTAATACTTGGTTCAATTCAAAGCTCATTGACTTTGACGTAAGCGCTTCCCTATGGATGGTGCTACGGGTCCACACAGCATACGATTATTTTTTATGAATAAGCGCTGGTATTCCCCCATACCTGCCAGACATTGATCGAGCACCATCGGCACATACACCGATACACTTCTCCCAATGCAAACCACTTTCTGTAATAAAGTGATCAAAGGTTTCAAACAAATATTGAGCCTTTGTACTTTCGGTAATGCTTTTGCAGAATAAAAGTTTTTCAACAATAATATTGTCATCATAAGATGTACATCATGATTACTGTCCGTAGCCTCATCAAGTTGCAGACCAAATTCCTTGTTTTTCATTTTTTTCTATTAATTGGTAATTTAAAACCTCAGCTACGTCATCAATTCTTCGCCCAATTGTGTTATTAGACAAGGGTACCTTGGAAATTAATTTTCCCGACGATTCTCCCACCATAATGTTCACCATATCGAGAGCTGCCGGTGGAATAAGTTCTTCTGCAATAGTATGAGGTTTTTTGCATTTCGCCATCCTGTATGCCACCTTGAATGATGCTAACAGTGCGTTGTTAGTTACTGAGGCTTATTGAGTAAACAGTTTTCTTGTTTTTTTTTAATTTTGCAAGCTCCTATTAAAAAAATCACGCAATTTTTCAACCATCGTTGGATGCATGGTCTCGAGATGTCGCTTTAACTTACTTGGAAGTATACTTACGGATGATAGAATTTTCAAACAAAGCACACACTGCGGTCTTTCTTCATTGTTTACTTCTATTGAAGTAAAGCCAAAGTCAAAATAGCTTTCATCGTGTTTGCGATATGTTCGCTTTTTTGCTTTCCCACCACTGGTTGATAAGTTATCAGTATTACCTGAATTATCGACTTGTTGATTTATTAAAAATCTGTCCATTTTGCAACCGACTTTGACAAGAACTAAACAAAGCGATACAATCAAAACCAAACAGGCGACGACCCGACGTTTTTTCGTGTTGCTAATCGTTTGTAAATGAACTATTGCGCGTGCGGGCGTCTAACTACATTCTCGGAAACCGACGATATAGTTCATTTACAAGCGAGGGACGAGACGAGAGGACGTCGTACTTATCAGCGATTGAGCGACGCAAGCACTTGAAATTTAATTGTTTATTTCGTACTTTACCCGCTAATACTTAAGATAAGGTACTGGAGAATGGTAAAAAGGATCCCATCAAAAACATTGAAATGTAAAAAATGAATACCAAGTCTCACAGCACCTCTTCTATAGGTACTATAAAAACGTATGAAATCGTATTGAAAGCCAAATCTATACTTTGTGACTAGCATTGTTATACATATTCTTTATATAAAAATATTGAGACTTGGCAAACGCATAGCAGAAACATAATAGCGTCGATTCGATCACTACTAAACTGATAATACGTCTGTACATATATAGCATCATTCTTTATTGGTAACAGTATTATGTTTTCGCTGTGCGATTGTCAAGTCATAATATTTCTGTATAAGTGTATAATAAAGAATATGTGTAACAATACTAGTCACAAACTCACAAAGTATAGACTTGGCTTTCAGTACGATCTCATACGTTCCTTCAAGAAAAGGATGGCACAACCGTGCTTTTTTTGCTCGACTTGCTCACGGCGCTCCTCTTTACTTTCTACTACGCACCAGGGCGCCGCGGCTGCACAATTTTGGAACCCCTTTTTTTGGACAATACTGTGCGTTTGGTATGACATAGAACAACGTTTTAAGTGATCATGGTATCTTTGAGATATACACCAGGAAAGGAGGGACAATTTTATTCTACTCTAAAGTAGAGAGCGCTTTTGTACATTCGCCTATAGTGCAATTTAGTAATATGTTTATTTACATGTTCTATCATCTAACAGAAAAACTGTGCAAATCCTGGGCGGAAAATTATTCGCGTTCGCAAAAAGTAAATACTTATATCTAGAAAAGCAAATTTTTTGGTATATTGTGTGCAATTACATGATTCATCATTATATAAAATAAAAAAAATATGCAAATGCAAGGCCGAAAATGTCCCACGTGTAAATTGATTGATTCACGTAGGCGAGAAGTAGATGTCTCAATATCTTTATTTGCTTATTTACAATATTGCAAAGGAGTATGTACCCTTTTTACATTTATTACAATTCTAGTCAGTAGTAGATATCCATATCTAGGAATGCAGGTACACTTCCTCTAATGTATTGTTATGTTGTGTGTATTTACATGATCTATGATTATCTGAAACAAAAATATGCAAATCAGGGCCAGAAAACGTGTGATTCTATTTATTCACGTCTTCGAACGGTAAATATGTATATCTAGAAAAGCAGAGGATACTCACTTCAATTTTCTGGCATATTGTGTGTGTTTACATGGTCTACCATTATCTGCAATAAAAATGTGCAAATCCTGGAAGAAAAATGCTCCACTTGTAAATATATTTATTCGAGACCGCGTAAAATAAATATTTATATCTAGAAAAGCAGAGAGACACTCACTGTAATATATTGGTATATTGTGTGTATTTACAGGGTCTACGATTATCCGCAATAAAAATTGCAAACCCAGGGCGTAGGGTGCCCCACGTGTCCGCGATCAATATCAATATCTAGAATAGCACTCACTTCACTTTTTTGGTCTATTGTATGCATTTACAAGTTCTATCAGTTTAAAAAAAAATGCAAATCCTGGGCGGAAATGCTGCACATGTGAATCTATTGATTCGAGACCGCCAAAAGCAAAGAGACACTCTAATTCTTTCGTATGTAATGTGTATTTACATGTTTTATCGTTATCAAAAATAAAAATATGCGGGAGATGTCCCATGAGTGATTCTATCGGTTTGCACCCGCGAAAAATCTAATTTGTTAGTATGTTGTACCTATATATTTATATTTTCTTTCGTTATGTAAGTAAAAATATGCAAATGCAAAGTGGAAAATGTCCCACGTGTTAATTTATTGGGCAAAGTTTAGGATGGAGAAACTAATTTTATATAAAAAAGGTGTACTTGTTTCACATCCACAAAATGTGCCATTTTCAAGAAAACGCATGCACCGATTTAAAGCTTTTCACGAAATACGATTGTATTAAGTTACCACTTGTCACACTTTCTAATAAAACTTATATTGAATTAAGTAGGTATTAGATTTTATTGGCTATTTACAAAAGATTCTCAAAATGAACGCCATTAGCTTCAATGCACGTTTCACAACGTTTAGCTAAATTTTGTCTAACACGAAAGAATGGTTGACCATTATTTCTAACCTCATTTCTCGAATTTTTCTTTACAATACCATTCTATTGCCGTACAATGGATTTCATATTACCCCTTAAGGAAGAAGAAAGAAAGAAGAAATCACACATTGTTTCTAATGTTAAGCAGAACATCTTCTAGTAAGGTGGGAAAAGTATTTTCCAAAAAGTTGAGATATGATTCTGCATTTACCCGAGTAGGAAATTCACATGGTCTCGTTAAAGAATCCCCGACAATTCGACAACATACGTTAATTGAAAATTCGTGCTGGAAATGCTTCGTTTTAGCTATATGTGGATTATCTTCACTCCATGTATGAGATTTGTGGGTATTAATTATGTCTCGACGGATAAAGGTTGCCTCATCAGTAAAGAGCACACAATTAAAAAATGTCGGGTCATTATTTTGTTTATTACGCAACCACTGACAAAAATTCAATCTTGGAGGGAAATCAGTCGGCAACAACTCCTCTAAATTTAAATGGTGATACGGATGCAGAAGTTGAGCACGAAGAACTCTATGTATGGACGCCCGGTGTACAGCTGTGACAGCAGATAACTGTCGAATACTGATTTCAGGAGTTTCTTCAATCGACGTAAAATATCTTCTTCCTCCCCAACTGGTAGAGAAGTTAGACGTCCAGCATGGTATTTCGCTTTATATTATTCTATATTCTTTTAATCGTTACAATAAAGTTTGAAATAATTTTTTGGTGGGTTGGCGAGGATTTGGGTACAATTCATTATACCTTCTTGCTGCAGCTCCTCCACTAAATTAGTCTCGGCAATAAGTCGCAACCATATCGGCAATCACAGAGTTGTAATGAGACATTTGACAATAAAATAAGAATAGGTATTCAGGACCGGAACAAGAAAACTGAACGGAAACCTTAAGAACAACAATAAACTCGATAACAACTCAGTAGAACAACAATAGAATGGTTTAATAACTGACAGATTACAACTTGAAAATAATATAACAAATGCATTATTCTTAGTGTGACAATTGGTAACTCGACACAATCGTATTTCGTGAAAAGCTTTAAATTATACAATTAAAATGTTTAAGTGCATGCTTCTTGAAAACGGTACATTTTGCGGACATGAAACAAGAACACCTTTTTGATGTAAAATTAGCTTTTGCATCATAAACTTTACCCTCAAAAACGAAAGTGTTGATTACAAGAAAAATATGACAGAAACATACGAAGAAGAAATCTGTCGACAGCGCCCTCTACAATGTGCAGTATGGCTCATAAACTGAGAATGTTCAGCTTCGTCCGAACTGCATGTGTTCCAATTTTCAGCTTGACACCTCATGTTATTTCTCCTTTAAAAGTATTTTTTATCACCTTAAAGAGCTGTAACTTCTTCAGGAAGCACATTTTTACCAAGGTATGTTTGGCTTAATCGATCCCATTTGACCTAAGAAAGTTAAGCTGTGTCCCTATACTTATGGGACATAGGGATATTTTTTTATAATAATTTTCATTTGTTACTTTGTTAATAAATTTAATATTCACCCCTGTTCTTTTTAAAGGTAAAGTAAATGATTAATTTTACCCATATTTGCATAGTTTCACACGCCAAAGGTGAATTTTTGCTACGACCAGTAGAACATTAATAATTCGTACACGGCTCCCAAAACGAAAATTGTTCGCTCTAGTACTTTTGACTGCAGTGAAACGCTCTATCAGATTTTGCAAAAAAATGCAATGTTGACATTTAAGAAGATGTTATATTTGAAGATATTGAAAAAACTGGCAACGCTGGACTATCCTTTTTTTCATGAAATGTTCTTAGATTACGCCCTAACACTTTAATTTTGGAAGTAAAAGACTATCTTTAGTAAGAAAAAAAAATAACCCAGTATATACAGGGACCGCCATAAAGTTGGACACATATGGGAAAAATTTTTATTGTTGAAACTTCTGAAAAACTATTGGCGGTTCGCTTCTGCATGTCTGACAACCAAAAAATCCATTGTGACATTTGTCACGTGACAATAGATTTGGCGGGAATTTTGAAAAATGTTATCTGTGATGCCGAAAAATGGATCACATTGACAAGATAAAAATTGTATTAAGAAAATGTATTTAGAATACAAGAAAGACCCCATATACCAATTGTTGACCAAATCTGAAGAAAATAAAAAATACCATTTATTCCCCTCTGCTTTTATTACGAAACATCATGAAACATTGTTTTACCTGAAAATAGTTTTAATAATATAAATTACATAATTTTAGGTCAAAATTAATCAAATATTTGTAAAATAGACAATTTGTGAGAGGAAAATTAAAAAAATACGATTTAGCCTCGTCGGTGGATGTGTATTGCCCTGTATATTGACGCGCATGAGCTGATCTAATATTTTTAACCGGTAAATAAAATGTAAACGAACTAATATTTGTAATTAAAACTTAACAACACATTATTTATCCTTATTAAATTTAATATTGGTTAGTACATTTGAAATTAGCGATTTTTTAATGTAATAAGTTGGCTTTGAAAAATCAAATATTTCTGCTTATAAGGATGAAAATTATTTCTCTTTAAAGTGCACCTCATAGTTTAAGACACCTAAAATTATGTAATTTGTGTTATTAAAACTATTTCCAGGTAGAACAAGATATTATAATGTTTCGTAATAAAAGCAGAGGGGAATAAATGGTATTTTTTATTTTTTTTTCTGATTTGGTTGAAAATTGGTATATGGTGTGTTTGTTGCATTCTAAATACAATTTTTCGATATCATGTCAATTTCACCCATTTATCGGCATTACAGTTAACATTTTTCAAACAAATCTATGGTCGCGTGACAAATGTCACAATGGATTTTGTGGTTGTCAGACATGCAGAAACGAACCGCCAATGGAGTTTTTCAGAAATTTCAATAATAAAAATGTTTGCCATATGTGTCCAACTTTATGGCGGTCCTGTATATATATATATATATATATATATATATATATATATATATATATATATATATATATATATATATATATATATATATATATATATATATATATATATATATATATATATTATATATACATACATCGAAAAGCAGAGATATTTTGTGTATTTACATGCTCTATAATTATCTACAATGCCCCGCGTTTAATTTTGTTGATTCGCACCTCCTAGACATAAGATTTATTAGTGGCTCCTTTGTGTTCTTTTAAGAAGAAGTATTCACCTTAGCAATGTCTTCTGCAATTTTATGACAACGTAATTCAATGCTATATAGTCTTTTCGTTTTTAAATAAAATTTTATTCAAGAGTTATTAGAACCACGGTAAAAAACCGAATCTGGGGGGAAAACGATTCCGATCCGATATTCTACTCCACATTGAGTGCACAAGAAAAAATCAGCAATAAAATACATTTCAGTAGTTTATTATAAATTATAATGCACATATTAAGAAAGTTTAATAGAAAGCACGCCCATAGCTGTAAGGATGGCTAATTCCATACGCTGGGTATCCGGAATATCTATAATCATAAAATGGTGCAGCACGGTAACCATAACTTACAGCTGGTAGCGCGTTAGCATAACCAAGTGTATGAGAAACACCATATCTTGATGCAGGTGTTAAATAGGTAGTTTTTACAGCAACTACAAGTACACAAAGAAAGCAGATAATCTGAAATACATATTAGTTAATGATTAGCTATATATACTACGTATATACCTACTTACCTTAAACATCGTTGCCTTGATAAATCGTTGTACGGACAACTGATGATTTAGTAAAGATGAATGTACCTTTTATACCCGACTTTATCTTGACGTTATAAAATTAATCTTGATAGTTAAACATTATTTCATGATTAAAAACTCATTACGTTTGTATAACTACTTAATCACTAAATCAAGTATGATACATTTTCAAACCTTTTTAATTTAATGCAAATTAAAACTTTTATATAGATTACATGTGCACAACGTAATTATGTACGTTATTAGTTAGATCTAAATCATTAAAGTTAATCTAATAAATGATATACAACAAATTAATTTCAGGAGACCATAGTTTGTCTCACCGTTAAACACGTTCCGTCAACATGGCCGGGCACAGTAACATTAGTACGCAATGTCATTAACTATTTTAAATATATAACATACAAAACAACCAGGTATTAATTGGCTAACATGTACAGTATTTTGATCCTATGTTAACTAATGTGTTTGTCAAAGAACAAAACATTTACTGAATTTGTCCTTGAAATGTCTTTATGAATTTAATTGTAGCCGGCTGCACAAAAGCCTCCTTCATCGAGCATCCGGCTGAATTTTATTCGAATATATGACTTTTTTAGTGGTTAACCCTGTGCCGGGTTTTATATTCCCTGAAACTTGACCGAAGTGTTAAAAAAAGGGCCACTTCCGGTATGATTTTTCTGAGATAAAACCCCCTTAAAGAAGATCCGGCTGAAACATGTTCCAATCGATTCAGGATGTCAAGCACTGATAAAAAAATATGCTGTCACCCCCCACCTTGACAGGAACCATGGCAGCAACCCTTAAATGTAACGTATTTTTGTACCGTACCTCCCTCACAGAAGATCCGATTTTGTTTTGGAAATGTAGCTCGAACATTACTGAACATAAAAAACAATGCTGCCATCGTTGGCCTTGACCAAAAATTTTTGTACCACCCGTAACTCGCGCGACTTTTAGCTGCCAATTTGTAACGGGTCAATACTTCCTTCACAGAACATACGATTTTTTTTAAATGTAGCTCAAACATTACTGAACATAAAAAAACAATGCTGCCATCGCGGGCCTTGACCAAAAATTTTTGTGCCACCCGTAAGTCGCGTGACTTTTGGCTGCCAATTTGTAACGGGTCAATACTTATCTCACAGAACATACGGCACGTATTAAATAGAAAATAAGACAATCTTTGACGAGAACGGACCGACTATGAATACCGTCCATACTTGCGCGAAAATCCCCATCGAACATTTTGTGGAAAAGATAGTTTGTGATGAACAAGCTGCGCGTACATTGGTAGAGATATGGAATGAAACAAGGTAAGTTCATACAATATTCACGTATTTTTATTTCTTTATTCTTTATTCTTATTTTTTTTTGTATTTAAGATCTTAAAAGTAGGATACAAAACATAAATATAAATGGAATAAATTACTTTTACTTGTGTTGTGATAAACAAGCTGTGCGTGCATTGGTAGAGATTTGGAATAAAACAGAAGGTAAGGACATATTTACCTTTGAACTTATTCGTTCATAACAAAAACTTATAATAAAAGGCAAGTTCATATAACATTAATTTGTTTGTTTGGGCTACGGCGTTACACCACCACATTCGTGTTGAGACGTCGTCACGTTAAACATCTTACAGAGCGGATTGTTGCAATATTCACTCAACGCTGCAGTTTTTCAATCATAACCGAGCTAGTAGCGTAGTGGTGACATGACCTGCTTAGCATTCGGGAGGTAATGGGTTCGATTCCCGTTACCATCTACTCTGTATGAGGTTTTTTCAGGGGTTTTTACGATCCTATCCTGACCACACCCATCCTTAATCCCACCATGCATATATACGTAATGTATGTATGTATACTGGGAATCCATGATTGTGGCTGAAGCAGCTTGGAAAGCTCGCACAGCCCGCCCTCTCACTTGGGGGAGGGAATGAAATACGTGGCCTTTTCCTTTTTTTCAATCATGAAGAGGTGTTTTGTTTGTAGTGTATGCGAGGACATTAAATGAATATAATAGCTTTTAGGAGAGTTAAAATATTACCGGTATGTTCTGTGAGATAAATATTGATCCGTTATAAATTGGCAGCTAAGTCGGGCGACTTATGGCTGGCACAAAAATTTTTGGTCAAGGCCAGCGATGGCAGCATTGTTTTTTTATGTTCAAGATGTTCGAGCTACATTTCCAAAGAGAAAAAAAATCGGATGTTCTGTGAGGGAGGTACGGTACGAAAATATGTCACGTTTAAGGGTTGCTGCCATGGTTCCTGTCAAGGTGGGGGTTGGCAGCGTATTTTTTTTATCAAAGTGCGTGACATCCTGAATCGATTGGCACAAGTTTCAGCCGGATGTTCCTTAAGGAGGTTTTATCTCAAACAATCATACCGGAAGTGGCCCATTTTTAACACCGGTCATGCTTTAAGGCACAAAGTTAACCACTAAAAAAGCTATCTATTCGAATAAAATTCAGCCGGATGTTTAATGAGGGAGGATTTTGTGCAGTCGGCTCTCCTACTATAGCCCATTAGCGTACACGGTAAGCTTTGTAAAGGGATGAAATACGTGCATTAATAAATGTAATTTCCTTATTGCATAAAAATTTCACTTTAATGACAAACTATGTTTAATCAAATATAGATAGCGAAACAATACTGCTATCCAATTTATTGGTTTGAATTACGTTCTAGTGTTACTTATTTTAATATAAATGCTATTTTTCTTTTAATAAGGTAAATAGTAAAAAATATTTCTATAATTAGCTTTTTTCACTTACTGTAAAACGTTAGTGTTTCTTACTTTAACATATTGTACTATATAACCAGTCGAAGTTTTAATCAACAGCGTACATATTTTTTTATTTTATACTACCTATAACATAAATTATTTACACCATTCACGCCTCTGGATGTTACGTTCGCGCGCGCTTGGTGACATATTTAAACGGCGACCATATTGGCGGAACCTGTTTAACGGTGAGACAAGGTATACGTGTATTAACGTTTGCCAATTTCTGTTGTATTTTGGCGACAGTTGTTTATTTACCAATTATACGTAGAAATAGTTATGTGCCACTAAATAGTTATTTAAATATTTATACATAGCATTTTATGAAAAAGAAAGAGGCTTAACTTTCTATATATACAACTTTTAACTTAATTAACTGCTAGTACTTATATTTTTTCTTTTATAAGGCCCTTAAAAACTGAAATTGTAGCACATACGCGGGGCATTCCTTACAAACCAAAAAGTTATACTTGGTGCTATAATTACTACTTGTAAATCTAACAACTTGTTGACAAAACTGTAAAGCTTTTATAGGTGATGCGAAATTATACACAGGGTGTTTCAGTGAAACCGTTCGTTAGAAGTTTACGGGGTTGTGGCCAAAATTGAAGCTTGAAAATTTAGAAACAAGTATAATTGGTTGCTTTCTCTTCAATTAAAATATTTTCAAACTTCTAACGCTTCCGGTTATACCGGAAGTCACCATCTACTTTGTTATTTTCATTGCAACACCCTATATGTTTTCGCATTTTTTATGGGAACCATAATTTTGAATCTTTTTTATTGAAACTATACCATGCCCGTCTATTACGGTTTTTGAGGTAAAAATTATTTTCCGAAATCTTGACAACTGGTTGACGTTTACAAAATGGACTGTAACTCCTATTTGGTTTGGGATAAAAAGCTAAAATCCAATTAAGCTTGAAATTTGAAGAAGAAAATATTTGCCTGAGAATAAGGCATAAATTTATACTTTTCAGCCAGATTCAAAAATGTAAAAAATGATTTTTTTTTGTATTATTTTGTTACTTAATCGAACTGTCGAGAAGATTAGCCACAAAGTGATACTGAATAGTACAAATTTAGGCATTATTCTCAGCCAAAAATATATATTTACAAAATCCATACGGTAAAGGCATCCTTAAACTACAAACATCATTGGATTTTAACTTTTTATCTCAATCCAAAAAGGAGTTGCAGTCCCATTTTGTAAACGTCAACCAGCTGACAAGATTTCGGAAAATAATTTTTATCTCGAGAACCGTTATACATGGCACACGCACGCACGCACGCATGCACGCACGCACGCACGTACGCACGCACGCACGCACGCACGCACGCACACACGCACACACGCACGCACGCACGCCCGCACGCACGGACGCACGCACGCACGCACGCGCGCGCGCACGCGCACGCGCACACGCACGCACGCACGCACGCACGCACGCACGCGCACACGCACGCACGCACGCACCTACGCACGCACGCACGCACCCACACACACTCACGCACACGCACACGCACACGCACACGCACACGCACACGCACACGCACGCGCATACGCACACGCACACGCACAAGCACACGCACACGCACACGCACACACACACACACACACAATATATATATATATATATATATATATATATATATATATATATATATATATATGTTCTATTTAGATTTCCACAAGTATTCATGTTAAAATAAGACAATTTTTCTTTAAAACTTGTGTAAATAAACGTAAAATTAATTCAACGTTTCGGGAACGTCCTTTGTTCCCTTTGTCAAGAATTTATTTATATATATATATATATATATATATATATATATATATATATATATCACATATATTAATAGTACAAGGTGGTCTAGAATTATATACCGTAATTGTTAGAGCTGATAGTACGTTAAAAAATAAGGGTACCTCTTTATATACACTTTATTCCTTAACTTAATAATAAGGGAGATGCAACCCTCTAAATGAAACCATTTTTTTTTAGTATCTTCCAGACGCTTTTGAATAACGGGTTCATGTTTTAGGGGTGAGTGTAAGAAATTTGGATAATTAAATTTATGTTAACAGTTATTCCATCCCTTACGATTAAGGGATAGATTTGGGTGAAACGTATGAGTTATTACGTCATTTTTTTGCAATGTGCAATTATTTAAACAAAATTCTTTAAAAAAGGTACTTTTGCGACTCTTCGATAATTATTACCATTTTCGAGTAATTTAAAGTAAAAGTAAAAGTGCATTTTTTGTAATCGTAACCTAGTCCTTTAATAAGTGAAGTAGGCTTAGGAATAGAAACTTCTCTTATAAACGGTACTTTAAAATCAAGTACTCTACGAGATATAAGTGACGTCTAATAACAATTAAAGTGTTTGAATGACATATGTAGTGTACTCGAAGGTTAATTTTGTTAAACACGTCGTTTTTGTGAAGATTTTCATATTTATGTCCTGAATATGGTAAACAATTCTGAATTGACACTTATATTTTGGTGTAGGGAGAATGTTCGGGAAATGCTGCTGCCGCTGTAAGAAGTTATAGAGAAAACTTTCCGAATGGAAGTATCTCCAATGCCAAAACCTTTTTAAGTACTGAACGATGATTTAGAGAAAACCGTTGTTTTTGGAAAAGAAACACAGATGCTGGTCGTCGTAGAGGGGCAAGAATTGTTCACGTTGAGCAACAAATTCTAGACAAGTAAAATCTCAGAGCTACCATAGAAACTCATTTTCAACATACTTTTAAAATAAATGTGTGGGCAGTAACTTTAGAAAATCGTTTTATAGTACACCACCTCCCTAATTGATGATTGGTCGAGGTGCAGATGCACGAATTAAATGGCCTCATCGGAGTTGTGATCTGAATCAACTGGATTTTACTGTATGGAGTTATTTGAAATCAAAAGTGTATAACACTACAATTAATACATTAAATGAGTTGAGGGACAAAATCGAGCAAGAATTTACAAACTTCGAAAACAATGCAGTGGTATTAAATGGAATAATACGTTCACTAACAAAAATAATTAGATTGTGTAGACAACAAAATGGAGGACATTTTGAACATTGTCTATAAAACATTATTCTGGTGACTAATTAAAATTTAAATTATTATTGTATGATTCTTTTGAAAGCTGTAACTTTTCTTAAGTTTTATGAAAGTACCATTGATAAGAGAAGCTTCTATTCTTAAATCCACTTGACCTATTAAAGGACTTGGTTACGATTACATAAAAATGCACTTTTACGTTTACTTTAAATTAATCGAAAATGGTAATAATTATCGAAGTGTAACAAGAGTACCTTTTTTGCTGAGAATAGTCTGGAGAACCGTTTTTTAAAGAATTTTGTTTAAATAATTGCAAATTACAAAAAGATGACGTAATAACTCATACGTACCTACCAAAACTATTCCTTAATCGCAAGGGGTGACATAACTGTTAACATGAATTTAATTATCCTAATCTCATACACTCACCAATAAAATATGAACCCGTTATTCAAATCGTCTGGAAGATATTAAAAAAAATGGTTTCATTTCACCCCTTTACGGGGTTGTATCTCCCTTAGTTCAGGAACAAAGTGTATATAAAGAGGTACCCTTATTTTTTAACGTACTATCAGCTGTAGTAATTACGGTATATAAATCAGGACCACCTTGTATATATTTATTTATTTATTAAAATATATACCCCACAAACTTCTAAAGAACGGTCTCGCTGAGACACCCTGTGAACGATTCTTTAAAATAATATAATTTTTCACTTATAAAAAGAAAACGCTTGTAAACTTTATTAGCACATTTGTTTCACATTAGAATAAAATTAAAGTATAATTTACAATAAAAGATAATCCAATCTCTTCTAAATTACAGTATCAGATAACGGTAAATAATGAAGAAGTAAGCTATAACAAACGAGCAGATTTCAACTAAATATGTTTCATCAAAAATAAATGTTTAGAACTAATTTTTTGAAAATGAAAACTTTCACGCTTATTAAATTACTTATCCGTTTAAACGGAAGTCATATAAATAATTAAAAGCAAATTTTGCTTTATGTTTCGGTATAAATTGCAGGTATATTCAGAAAAGTAGAAAAGTGTTGAGAAATGTTTGAAGTATTATAAAATATGAAACCGCAAGGAACAAGCGGGTTGTAGTAATATAAACGGAAGTCAATGAAGTTGGAGTTACAATATTGCCTTATTCCAGTGATGTACATGGTGACTCAAACTTGACCCCCTATGATTGAGCGATCTTTAATGGTTGGTCTATGAGCACAAAAAGGTTTCTAAAAAATTTTGAAATTTAGGTTATGTTGTCCAAAAATAAATGTTGGCCAGGAATTTGTTTTATATGCTTCGAATGTTATCATTTTTATGTATTCCATTTGCCCAAAAAATCAATTCTGCCTTATTGGGTTCAAAAGTTACCGAGAAAAATATAAATAATAAAACCAGCTGTAAAATCGTGTTATCCAGATGGCAATACATAAATCTGCGATTTTTTTATGTCAAACTGGACTACACCAAAGTAATTAATAAAAGTTCTCTATGAGTCTACGAGTCTTTGTGAAACTTCATTTTCTGTTATTTTATTTCCCATGTTATATTACTGCAAGCTGTTCTAATTTTCCCTTTCAAACCTATCCACATATTTCCATAAAAATTATCTAAATAATTCTGGACAATTATGACTTTATGAGCGGGAGCTCCATCATGTTGTAGAAATTGTTAATATATTTGATCTTCACGATTGCAACAATGTGGACCAATTAAATTTTGACAACTTATACCACAACAAGCGTTTATACCAAAATGTCCTTGGTTGTGAATTTCGTTTCGATTACGTGTCCATCAATTGTGAGATTTTTTTACGATTAGGCTTGCCATTACCTATAAATCGACTTTCATCAGTCCATCAAATATGGTGATATGGTCGTTGATCCGTGATTTCATGATCAATCATTACATTAAAAATAAAATTTAGACGTTTTTTTCAGTTAAATTATGTAATTTATAATGATATTTCTATTATTTCAAAACTCTTTGAATAATAGAATACTTAAAATGTAGTTCTCTACTAGCTAGGGTTGTTCTCAACATAATTCAAAATATCTGCGACATTGCTGTCGTTAGATATTCTTTTTGATAGAGATTTTTGTCTTCTACTTGTGAATGCGTCTTCAGTATTTCGTAAAATTAATTCCAAATGACCAAACAATTTTGAATCAGGGAGGTGCCATTCTGGATATCTATCACGGCATATCTGGTCTGTTGGCACTGAATTCTTGATGCATTCACGATAAATTAATATGTCCACTTTTTCATTGTGAGAAAATGTTGTTAATAACGAATTAAAAACTTAATTATAACTGACCAATTAAACTGTCTGTCAAGTTTGACTAGAAGGTTCATCAATTCGCAACTAACACGATTTTATCGCATATGGTATTAAGTATATTTTTGCGTGTAACTTTTGTACCCAACAAGATAGAAAAGTTATATAAATGGCGTGTACAACGTTTTGGCAAAAAAATTTAATTTTCAATCACGATTATGGATGTTTAAGGCGATAAATTATTATGATAGTTGTTCAAAATGTTCTTCGTTTTTTTGAATGAATTAATTTAGCTTTTCAATACAACTATTAGTAGTTAGTACTACTTTTAAAGTTCGTATTCGCGTCTTTTCTTCTTATGGCCAGTGCGCGTTTTCAGAAAGTTCTTTATAAATTTTCAATTTAGACAACGTTGGCTCTAAAAGCAATGTATTACAAATCATCCATAATTGTGATTAAAAAGTTAAATTTTTATTGAAACTAAAACATTTTCATGTAATTTGTGTATTTACTTTCCCCGATTTCCTTCCGGATATTAAATGTAGGGTTGAGTAAATTATTTTTTGCGACGAAACTGTACATCTGACAAATATTTTAGAGGAGTACAAAAAGTTTGTAAACAAAATGACCTATTAGTACAAAATGAAAGTCATATCTGCAGGGGGTAAGAAAATATATATATTTTTTGATACCATGTAGATTTTTTCATTTTCTACGTATCAAAAAAAGTTCCCAATTAAGTCAAATTATGTCAATTAATGTTATTATTTCCCAAATTTCGTTAAAATTGGTTGAAGCGTTTAAAAATAATTTCGAAGAATAGTTATTTGTTTTACTAGGCAGCAAAGTAGTAGATTGACTGCCGCGGCTGATAGTTCATAGCCGAGCGCAGCGAGGCTAGGAATTCAACTAAGGCAGTCAATCTACGTTGCTGCCGAGTTGAACATATAATTTTTTCTCCGATTGTTTATAATGATTAGACCTCGGATTTCTAGGCAAATGATTATTTGTGTGTATTAGGTATACTGCCTTGAAAATAAAAATAAAGTCGTTTCAGACCATTTGATGGAAAATGAGCTAAAGTTATTTATGCTTATTCTGCTTATTTTGGTGTTTAAGTGCTTATTTATGTAAAACGTGCTTATTTGTGCTTATTTTCTGCTCGGGGATTTTTACGTTTGAACTTATATTTAAAATTTAAGCTTGTCTATTTTAAAATCTCTTCAACAATGCGTTTTTGTAAAGTTTTTAAATAAACACGACAGATACAATAAGCTACCACTCTAGAGATTAACTATGTCGTAAGCCGACGGCTTACTTGTTAAGATTTTCGAGAATTGTGTATTTTAAGTAGGCACAGATGTTTGTTTACAACTCAAGTATATTCAAAACCAAGAGTCAGCAGCGTAAACAAGTGTACAGCGCGTGATCGCCTCGTGCTTTGTAGGTGCCGAATGGTCAAGCAGCCCTAAAACATGTGGTTTTCTATCCCTTCTACTTCAAAAACATTCTCAGTTTGAATTATCATACACATTCGGTAGTGACTACTTGCTGTTGCTGCTTCAATGCACTTTGTAACAGCATATGAAATTAATTCTAATTAAATTTAACTAATTACTAGATAATTAAACTATAACTTTCGGTTATTAAAAAAACAAAAATGAGAAAGGATAAACTTCCAAAAAGTGTGCTAATTAAACAGTGGTTAAAAGACTACGACTGCTTTTCATCTGATGGTGACGTAATATTTTGTAATGTTTGCAACAAAGAAGTAAGTATCTAACGCAATTTTAATTTTAATCACATAATTTCGAATAATAAACAAATAAATTTAATATTAAATAACAATGCATTTTTGTGTTTTCAAGGTATCAAGCAACAAAAAACATCAAATTCAACAACACGTTAAAACATCTTTGCATCAGGCCAGTGTTGCTCGAAAACAATCATTAAAACAAACATTTTTAACCAATTCAACTGAGAAAAGAAATGGTTTTTCTGAAGATTTGTGTCGTGCTTTAATCGCTGCAAATATCCCGTGGAAAGCTGTTGAAAATCCAATTTTTAAAACATTTTTGGAAAAATATTGTGATCGGAGTATTCCTACGGAATCAACATTAAGAAAAAACTATCTGGACGTTTGCTATAATTCTGCCATACAGCAAATACGAGAAGACGTATCAGGACATCCAATTTGGTTTTCAGTTGACAACAAGATCATATTTGGTATGTTCTAAAGTCTTAGAAAAAACGAATAGCAATACGGTAGCTTATTTTGTGAATTCCTGCTTAAGATTTCTATTCCCCAAGGTGTTTAACGACAAAAATGTTTTACTCATGCACACAGATGCCGCAGCTTACATGGTAGCTGCAGGAAAATTACTGAAAACATTTTACCCTAACTTAGTACATGTTACGTGTCTAGCACATTGTCTTCACCGAATAGCACAAACTATTAGGGATTCATATCCAAGCGTTAATACTTTCATTGCTGTAATTAAAAAAATATTTCTTAAAGCACCCACGCGCGTTGCTCACTATAAATCTAAATTGCCCAATTTATCATTACCCCCAGAACCTATTATTACAAGATGGGGTACTAGGTTAAAAACAGGAGACTTTTATGCAGACCATTTTAACGATATAGCAGAACTAATTAATGATTTTGACGAAACGGACGCAATTTCCATTCAAACTACAAAACGTCTTGTGAAAGACAAGAATTTGCATGAGGATATTGTATATATCTCCAGCAACTTTTTATGCATTGCAGAAGAAATTAAAAAACTAGAAAATTCCCATCTTTCCCTTAATGATAGTTTAAATATAGTAAGAACTCTCAAAACCGAAATAGAAAGTTCAAACGGAAAAACTGCGGAAATTGTTAAAAGCAAATTTGCTTTCGTTATTAGTAAAAATCTTGGATACCATACTTTGGATGTCATTGATAAAATACTACCAGGGGAAGGGAATTTTGATTCGCCCAGTAATATTCCCTTGGAACTAGTGCAGTTTTTTAGATTTGCACCGTTAACATCGGTAGAGGTTGAAAGATCATTTTCTGCCTATAAATTTCAATGAAAAGCGAAGAAGTTTTACTTCAGAAAATTTAGAAAAAGTATTAATTACGTATTGCTTTTCAAATTACCATTAATTCTTTATGTAGTTGTTAGGGGTTAATCGTTTAATGTTTCTTTTAGAACATTAGGGAACATTGTATTTTATTTAAATATATATTGTTCCATAAATAAATACATGAACTACTTTTCTGTTGTTTTTATTTTTTAAAAACCCATTATTGCCTTTCACTCTGGAAATAAATAACGCAATTTTTTATTGGTGCATAAGGAATGTCTATTGTTGCATATAAACGTTTATTTGTGCTTATAAATGCTTTTTTAATGCTTATTTTAACAATTTTAAAATGCATATTGAATGATTATTTCGGGAATTATTTGTGCTTAGAAATCCGAGGTCTAATAATGATATATGTAGGATATTGTATTTGCAAATTATTACAATTCCCACAATCTTTTTATTTTTCCTGTAGTGATAAATTAAAACAAAATTTGATAGAAATCGCAATTGTTGGAATGGTTGGTTGCTATGGAAATGTATATGTCCATAATAATTATAGTTTGACAACTTATGTAATTTCTGACATTTTTGTGGAAAAATATCGGTATATTTATATTATGGACAGTGATAGCGACTTAGAAGTACTTATACCTCCAAAAAGCATATCAAATATTTTTGTCAAAAAATGTCAAATGTTTTATTTCCATTGTGAACAATCATTTTGCTGCCTAGGCAGGAAAGTCCTTACTTTGCTGCCTAGGCAGGAAACGTAATACTTTTCTGATTGATATGTGTCTGCAAAATTAATATTTGCTGTCAATCGGAGAAAAACGAAATTATTTTAAAAACATTGACACTCTCTAGCAGCAAAACGAAACAACTTAGGATATAGGTTCTTCTTCTTCTTAAACTCAATATTAAGAGTAGTTTAACGTTTATCAATATCTACAGGGTGGTACATTTTCGGGGGTGGTACACCCTTTATCCCCCCCGAACTTTTTGATGCGACGCTTCTAACTCTTAAAAACCAAAAATTTAGATTGCCCATTTGATTTAGGAACGTTTTCTGTCTTCTGCTTTTTTTTCGAAAAATGCATAGTTATTGAGATAAATTAGCTGTAATCCATGAACAGCTTCCAAATGGTAAGTAAAGAACGTCTGCTGCTCCCGCAAAAAATAGTGTGCCATGAAAAGAACAATAATAAAAAAAAGAATCAAATTATGTCAATTCTCATGTTCTTTTTGTCTCTTAATAAAAAGCAGTACTCCACTGAGTTTTTCCTAACTTTTCAGTTGAATTAAATAGGAAAATAAAAGTAAAACAACAAAATAAATATTAAGAAAATACGTATTTATTGGAAAAAATCGGAAAGAATTTCTATTTAAGATTTTAACAAGAACGAAACGAACGAAATAAATAAATTAAACAAATAAACTTAATCTATAACAACAAAACAAAAACGGTATCGTAATAATAAATAAATTTAAAGAAACTGTTCAAAATGTGAACCGTTTTGTTGAATACATAATTCACACGTGGAATATTAACTTAAAATTGTCTTATTTCATTACACATATCCCTAATCCTATTAATGAGTTCATCTCTTGTTGTCACAGGAGTTGCATACATCCTTTCTTTTAAATAAGCCCATACAAAAAAATCTAAGGGATTTAGGTCTGGAGACCTTGGTGGCCAGGGAACTGGGCCTGCACGACCGATCCATCTTCCTGGATAATGGTTGTCCAGTCAGTTTATAACGATTCTGCTATAATGAGCTGGACAACCATCAAGCTGGAACCAAGCCGTTCTTCGTAAATTTAAGGGAATATGTTCCCAAATATTCCCATGATCATTCTCTAAGAATTTCAAGAAAGCCGCAGCATTCATCCGAGCTGGTAAAAAGTAGGGCCCAAAAAGGTGATTATTGTAAATACCTATCTAGACGTTCACACTAAATTCTTGTTGGAAATGTCTCGGGCGAATTACATGTGGATTTTCATATGCCCAAACGTGCTGGTTATGAAAATTTACCACACCACGGCGAGTGAAGCAGGATTCATCGGTCCATAAAACATTATTTAAAAAACCTAGATTTTCAGCAAGAATCCATCGACAATACGCAACTCTGCGTTCTGCATCCCCTGGTTGTAGTCCTTGAACAGGTTGTAGATGGTAAGGATATCGGTGATCCCGTCTTAATGTTCGGTGAATAGTAGTATTTGAGACTCCACCTAAAGCTACGGATACTCTTCTAATGCTAGTTGTGGGATCTCTGTCGAATATTCCTTTGCTGCCTATGATTATTATTTTGACGACCATGCACATTATTTAACCCCTGACTTATAATTTGTTGGTGAACTCTTACAAATACTAAAGGATGCGGAGCTCGTCTAAAAGGAAACCTTCGCCTATATTCACGGGCTGCTGCTGCTGAACTTCCATTTACAAAGCCATAAATAAAATGGATATCCGCTATTTCTTGATTAGAAAACAAAAATGGCATTTTAAAAGATCACTTTTGCAATAAAAATTAACATAATAAAATATGTAAATAAATTACATTCCTTTTTATGCACAAGTCGTATTTAAAATAAAACGTGAGATTTGACATAATTTGTTTCTTTTTTTTTATTGTTCTTTTCATGGCACACTATTTTTTGCGGGAGCATCAGACGTTCTTTACTTACCATTTGGAAGCTGTTCATGGATTACAGATAATTTATCTCAAAAACGTTCCTAAATCAAATGGGCAATCTAAATTTTTGGAGTTAGTGGCGTCGCATGAAAAAGTTCGGGGGATAAAGGTGTACCACCCCAGTTTTCTGTACTACCCTGTAGAAATTGATAAACGTTAAACTACTCTTAATATTGAGTTTAAGAAGTGTAATACGTGTACTAAATTTGGATTTATTATTTTAAATAGTTTTGAAGATAAATTAAAAGAACTGAACAAAAATTAAAACTTTGAAACCCTGTATCCCCAAAACCAAGCGTTTAGCAACCTATGTTTATATGAACTTTTTGTCTTAATTTTGAAAGCTCTATCGACTATTAAAATCCTGCTACAAAAACTGGAACACCCTATATATATATATATATATATATATATATATATATATATATATATATATATATATATATATATATATCACACACACATATATACACACAGATTGATCAATCTCAAGTGTATACCACGTGATCAAAATATTTAGGCTGATACCACTGATAGGTTGGTAAGAAGCTGTATTGCTCTAGCTACTCTAGAGCATGGTTCGAGTAAAATCTACGATCAGTTTCAAATCTGTATGAAGGTCATTAACTTATACATATTATAAAATATTATCTTAATTTAAATAATGACTATTTTGTATTTGATTAGACTGCATCCCTATAAAATACAACAAAATAAATAAAATATTATTTAATGATTGGATTAAATCATTACAAAATAATGCCAATTGTTGCAGCGGAGGTATTAACTTTATGCTCTTGTAATTTTTGAGATGAACGTATACCTACAGTTCTAACTTCATACTAGTGGTACACCGTCAGATAAGCAGAAAATGAGATGTATAATTCAGGTGCTCATATTTGGAAACAAACTTTGCCACAGAGTCTAAATTTTGTACTCATGTAATTTCGACGATATCAGTGATTTTTTACTTCTACCATGGATGTACACTAGACGTTTAGATAAACTAAAATTGAGTTATTGCTCATTTGTGACAATTTTTGCGGCAGAGTACAAACGTTATGTTCATCTAATGCTACGATACCCTCTAACCTGACAATGGGCAGTACAAATCTCAGCTTGCCGTACTAAACAGGCCCAATCCACATTCTTCTAACAATTCCACAAAATTGTCTCAACAACTTTGTAAAACTTTTCAAATTAGCAGCATGACTAACGCGTTGCGCACATCATGTGCGACTATGTAGACTAATCAAGCATTAGTAACTTTCCCCTTATAACACTAACTCTAACTAACACTAACTCTTTAAATAATATTGTTCGTTTAATATGGCATAAAACAACGTTTTAATAGATCATGCCATTTTTGAGATATACGCCACGAAAAGACTGATATTTTATTCTACCCTAAAGTAGAGGGCGCTGTTATACATTCGGTTTTATTGCAATTTAATAGTATGCTTAATTCCAGGTTCTATTATCTAAAATAAAAATTCTAAAAATTCTGGGCGGAAAGTGAATTTAACTATTCCCGTCCGCAAAAAGTAAACATTTATATCTAGAAAAGTAGAAAGACACTCACTTCAATTTTTTGGTGTTTTGCGTATATTTTCATAATCTATAATTATTTCAAATAAAAATATGCAAATCCAGGGCGGAATGTTCCCACGCATGCATTTATTGATTCACCACCGAGAAAAATAAATACTTATATCTAGAAAAGTAGAGAGACACTCACTCAAATTTTTTGATATGTTGTGTGCATTTACATGATCTATTATTACCTAAAATAAAAATATGCAAGTACAAGGCGGGAAATGTCCCACGTGTAAATTGATTCATTCACGTCGGCATAAGTACATATCTCTTTCTACGAAAACAGAAAACTCGCTTGAATTTGTTGGTATGCTGTGCGTATTACATGATCTATGTTTATCTGAAATAAATAAATAAATGTGCAAATCCGCATCCGCGTACAGTAAATATGTATCTAGAAAAGCAGAGAGACGCTTACTGTAATTTTCTGGGATATTTTGTGTATTTACATGTTCTATCATTATCTAAAATAACAATGTGCAAATCCTGCCCCTAACTTTTTGGTACGTTGTGTGTATTTACATGGTCCACGATTATCTGCAATATAAATATGCAAATCCATGATGGAAAGTGCCCCACGTATGAATTTATTAATTCGCATCCGCAAAACGTTTTTTGGTGTATTTACATGTTCTATCATCATCAAAAACAGAAATATGAAAATCCTGAGCGGCAAATGCCCCTCGAGTGAATCTATTAGTTCACACCCGCGAAAAATTACCAATACATCTAGAAAAGTAGAAAGACACTCTCTCTTTGTTAGTATGTTGTGTATATTGATATTTTCTTTCATTATCTAAGGTACAAATATGCAAATCCAGGGCGAAAAGTGCACTACGTATGATTTCATGGATTCGCGTCCGTGTGAAAGACAAGTTTATATTTAGTAAAGTAGAAACACACTCACTTTAATTGTTGGGTACATTGGGTGTGTTTGCAGGTTCTAACATTAACTAATTACTAAAATTATTGTTAGGTTGTTCTGTTTAGGGTACACAGAACGTTGAAATAAAAATGATTTTCGTGTACAATTGACCATCACTTTTGAAATACCCTGTATAACTTAATTAAGTATGGGGGAGATTAGCTTAATCTAAATTTGAAATAATATATAGGGCGTCCCATCTAAAAAAAAGTATATTTGGTTTACCCTGTAAATACGAAAATAATTTTATAATGTGAAGTTTGAAGTTGCCTATAATTTTTGTAAATAACTTTTTTTAATATCTCCTTTAACAACGGATATATCGTACTTCGACGCACCCTGTGTATATAAGCAGAAAGACCCTCACTTCAATGGCATATTGTATGTATTTACATGTTTTATCATACAACTCCTGCGCGGAAAATGCCACTCGTTCGAGTTTGTTGATTTGCACTAGACGTAACACTTATTTGAGGCATTTTTGTGTCTTTTGCATATATATATATATATATATATATATATATATATATATATATATATATATATATACTTTTTTTCTTTTTTTAATGGATTATGTTAGATAGATTAGCTGTTCTTTTTATGCGAGGTGTAAATTAATCTTTCTTTTAAAATAAAAGTCAACATTCGTTTCGAAACTATAAAAGGTAACGAATCTTCACTGTCAACTTATAACTAGGGCAATATATAGAGGCATCACTTATGGATCAACCTATTGTAAATTTAGCCGTAATTGTAAAGAAATGTAGAAAATTAAGCAGAAATTGAAAGATCATGTTTTGATAAATTAGGTTGCATATTTGTTTTGCACATAACCGTTGCATCAATTTAAATTCAGAAGGAATAATTTTAATGACGTCACATTTTAAGGTGCAGTCGGCACATTTTCATATAAAATCAATCTTAAATTGATGTTGTAATTGATTTTTATCGAAAAACTACGTAAATTATTTATATTAGGATGATAATAAAATGATAAAACATAAGAATAAAAATTCATGTTACCCTAAGAAATTATTCGTTTCCAGCAAGAAAATGTAAATTAAAGAAATTTTATCAGGACCGTCTTATAAACCATTTTACTAATTTTCATTAGTCAAATAAAACATCTCACCTGACTTAAGGGAGGAAGGGTATAAATAGAAGTACCAAAATTGAGGTAAGGAGTCTTAATTGAGCCTTTATACGAGACGGTCGCTGATATCAGTAAATTTTTAATATCAACAAGGGTTGTTAATTATTGAAAGTAACCGTGGCCATTTTATAAAGAAAAAGTTGTCAATTGAACTTCGTGTTATTTATTAAACAGAAAATCACATTTATCTATTAGTGAATTTAGAAAAACTTAAAATTGTCAAAGTCAGATAAAAAGAAACTGATTTAAATTGATGAAAAATGATAAAAAATGATATAAATTGTGTTGATGCGGTAATTTAACATTGGTTAGATTAAAAGTTCAGTAAATAATGTGTATGTGCACAAGAACAAGCAAATAAATAAATTGCTTTATAAACCCAATATAATGAAGAATTGATCTGCTCCACAATTATTAGTTAGAATCGAAAGGCTTACGGATATTTTAACTGTATTTAACTTCGAATTTATAAAACAATTAAGTGAACATAAATAGTTTAAATAATTATATCTTAAATTGGGATGATAATTCAAGTTCATGTAAGTAATGTAATAAACTTAAGTTGTGCATGTACGAAAACAGCTGATAGTGACTAGACTGAGTTCTATTGGTTTATAGAAGAAAAGAATGGAAAATAAATTGGTTTGGCAAGCAACCAATTCTAGATGAAGTGATCGAAGCATGGTAAACTACAAATATCTGGCAATATACAGCTTGTTTCAGAGGAAGCGCCTTATTTTTTTTTAGCCACACTATGGGTACTACCTTCAAAATTTTTGGCAGTAATATGTTTCAGGACATTCTCTACACTATGGTGGTATTTGATTTTCAATCCTCCCATACTAAGCGAGACATGATACATTTTTTTAAAAAGTAAGCAAAAACTTGTTAAATGCAAAACTCTTTGATTTTTTTTAAGGGGGTATTCCGGAAAGGAATAAGCTTTTGTGTATGAAATTACACACCTATTGGAAGAATCCACTAAGTATAAAATACATTTGAGCGTTACGTGTATCAAACCACCCTACTCTTCCCTATACACTCCCTTTACTTAGGAATAATAATTATCATATTATTTCTTTGATCTCCTTAATTTTAAACAATTGATGGATTGCAAAATTTATCCATAACACCCTTAATCCAATTGTAATGAAAAGCTCAATTCTCTACTACAATTGAGTTAACACACACATAAACATTGTAATCATAACTATGATCCCTAAATCCAGCTGTTTTAATCTAGGTACATTTACATATAAATTCAATGGTCGAGTTCTGTCTCAGTCCATCTTCTTTATCATTAAATTAATTAAAATACTAAAAAATTTATAAAATATATTTCCAGTACGTGATCATTGAGTTGTTCAACACAATATAAAACATAAAATACCTTGTATCATTGGTGTAAGAGTCTACTCTCGATTACTTCTTAATTCACCATAAGTTCCTTCACTAGTATACAGCCTATTTCAGAGTAAGCGCCTTATTTGTTTTTAGCCACACTATGGGTACTACTTTCAACATTTTTGGCAGTAATATGTTTCACGACATTCTCTACACCATGGTGATATCTGATTTTCAATTGGACGAATTATTTTAAAATGGCGACTTTCGACTCTCTTTTTTAAATGGAATGCAATAATATTTTTTTTATTATTGAGATCCTACGACAGTATTTCGTTTTTCTTTTAAACTCATTTCTTTCCCTATCAAACAGGAAACTACCACTTTAATCTAGTAGCGCACAAATGTTTTACACTCGATGTTATTTTTGTCCAGATATCAAGAAGCGGTAGACACAAAAGAAACAATTATATTTTAATCTAGTAGCCAATCAATGCCATTTAGTTGTCAGTGCTTGTTAATAACAATTGTATTATTAAAGATTATAATTGTTAATTTAAAAGTAATTGATACGTATTTGAAATGCCGTTAAGTTATACGAGAGACGAGTTAGCTGATATGCTCCCAATATTTGGAAAAGCAGATGAAAATCTTTATGAAGCAGCTAGATTGTACAGAAATAAATATCCAAGCAGAAGGCACCCTACTTAATGAATTATTGGAGAGAACGCGTGAAACGGGAACTGTGGATTATAAGAAACCGCTACATGAAAACCCACCTGCCTGCAATGATGACAACGAAAACCAGGTAATGCTACACATTATTGAGAATCCCCATGTCAGTACCAGGGAGATTTTAAATTTGGTTGGAATATTGCATAGTTCGGTCTGGAGGATAATAAAAAAAAATAAATTTCACCCATTCAAAATGATTCTTCACCAAGAATTAACCGAATATGATTTTCTGTTAAGAATTAATTTTGCACAATGGGGTTTGCAACAGATAGGACAAAACAGAAACTCTTTTAATAACAATTTATTTTCGAACGAAGCAAGTTTTTGAAATGATACTGTTGCTGTAAGACATAACATGCATTATTACGATAAAGTAAATCCACACTGGACCCTTGAGCGACGTTGTCAACATCGATGGAGCTTAAACGTGTGGTGAGGAATTATAGGACAGTATATTGTTGGGCCAATATTTATTAATAGACTAATTGGAGAGAATTACCTCAATTTATTAGAAAATGAAATTCAAAATAATCTAAATGAACTTACACAAAATATCAGAAATAATTTGTGGTGGCAACAAGATGGCGCTCCAGCACATTATGCCTTTCCAGTTAGGGAGTTTTTAAATAATCGATACGAGAACCGTTGGGTTGGTCGTGGAGGACAAGTTGGTTGGCCACCTAGGTGACCTGATATGTTACCACTGGACTTTTTTCTCTGGGGGTATGTAAAGTCCCAGGTGTACTATTGAAAATATGCAAGAGAGAATTCGTACTTGCATAAACGTAATTCCTCCTGAAATTATCCTTCAATCTATAGGCTCCATTGGACCACTGTTCAATTTATGTATTGAAAAAGAACGAAAACATTTCGAACTATTTTTGTAAATACCTCATTTTTATCTGATGTAAATTTTTAATTTTAAGTTTCAAAAAGTAGATGTTTATTACAAAATAAAGTTTAATTATGAAAATGTAAACTTTCACCATTAACACTCATAATAAAATACTTATCTTTTTGCGGTTTTCTAATGGTGTACTTTAAATTATACAATCTAAACGTTTCGATAACACTTACAGTTATCTTCGTCAGTAGTAATGTTTAATTGTTTCTTTTGTGTCTACCACTACTTGATATTTGGACAAAAATAACATCGTGTATAAAACATTCATGTGCTACTAGATTAAAATGTTACTTTGCTTTTTGATAGGGAAAGAAATGAATTTTTAAGAAAAACGAAATACTATCTTGAAATGAATGTTTTTAAGATCTCAATAACAATAAAAAAAATTATTGCATTCCATTTAAAAAAGAAAAAGTTGAAAGTCGCATTTTGAAATAAATCGTCCAATTAAAAATCTGATATCACCATCGTGTAGAGAATGTCCTGAAATATATTACTACCAAATATTTTGAAAGTAGTACCCATAGTGTGGCTAAAAACAAATAAGGCGCTTACTCTGAAACGGGCTGTATACTAGTGAAGGAACTTACGGTGAATCAAGAAGTAATCGAGAGTAGACTCTTACACCAATGATACAAGGTATTTTATGTTTTATATTGTGTTGAACAACTCAATGATCACGTACTGGAAATATATTTTTTAGTATTTTAATTAATTTAATGATAAAGAAGATGGACTGAAACAGAACTCGACCATTGAATTTATATGTAAATGTACCTAGATTAAAACAGCTGGATTTAGGGATCATGGTTATGATTACAATGTTTATGTGTGTGTTAACTCAATTGTAGTAGAGAATTGAGCTTTTCGTTACAATTGGATTAAGGGTGTTATGGATAAATTTTGCAATCCATCATTTGTTTAAAATTAAGGAGATCAAAGAAATAATATGATAATTATTATTCCTAAGTAAAGGGAGTGTATAGGGGAGAGTAGGGTGGTTTGATACACGTAACGCTCAAATGTATTTTATACTTAGTGAATTCTTCCAACTTTTTAAAAAAAATGCATCACGTCTCGCTTAGTATGGGAGGATTGATACATAGGATGGGAGGTTTGATACATACGGAGGGAGGGTTGATACATTGAATAGCACATATAATTTCGAAACGTTTATTGATTTCATTTAAAAAAGAAAGTTTCAAACTTGAAAACTAAATAGTGAAAAATTATAGATACAGTTAATTTACATTCTCATAATTGGCAAATTTAACAGAAAAAGATAATACTTGTTCTGTCCTTGCTGTTCCACAAACTAAACAAGGTGGTAGTAATTTTGTGACATCCCGACATTCCTCTGTCCCTTTTTCTATATCCAGAACTTGCCCTATATAGTGTTTGACAGTTTCCTTGTCCTAAACGCAACCAGTACATAATCGTTCACATTAATGAGACCCTGACTGAAGTTTCCGTCTTCCTCTTCATTTTCAATCTGATATTCAATGTCAGTAAGTTCCTCAGATGAAGTAACTGAGAAGTTATCTGAATCAGATTCAGATTCATTTTTAAAAATTTTTAGTCTCTTTCTTTTCTGTCTCTGTTTTTTGTAGGTATCATTTGATCTGTCTCTGAAAACATTTCTTTCGCCTAGTTAACTCTATGATTACATTTCGTTTCCCTTCTAGTAAAGTCCTCTTTAATTTCTATCATGTTTAGTGTATCTGTAGGCACCTTTTTTTGATAGCTTTTCTTCCGCGGGTGCGACTTTTTCGAAGCGGATCCATAGGCCGAGGTCTCTTCAGGAGTATTTGATTGTAAATGTTTTGGTTCTGATGTTCGTTGTAAGGGTTCCTGAAATATGAGGCGACCTGATGGCCTTGGTGTTCGTTCTGCACTAGATTCTGATTGCAGCTCATTGGAATATATTTTATCTGGTGTGCATTCCCTCTCTTGAGGAAGTGGTCTGTCTGTTACGCTCGCACTTGAAAAATCAATATCGGTAAAAGTATGAGCAGCAAACGAGTATATACCTGTCTTTAAGGAACCTTTCGTAACATTGTAATAAATTTCTGGAAAGCTTTTCCAACTAGTTCAGCTTTATCTTGCAATGTGACAATCTGCCCTGGATGGTTGACCATAAAGTTGTCACAAGCCTGGTTGAAGTAAGTTTTGAACGGGCCATATACTGAGACGTCTAAAGGATGTAAACGGTGGCTGGTATGTGGAGGAATTGTAAGCGTTACGTTTCCATTTTCTTTGAAGATATTAAGCACTGTAGGTGAAATGTGGCTGATATCATTGTCCAAAATCAAAAGAATGTTATTGTCCTTACTGCATTTAATGAATTTTATAAAATGCAGAAAACATTTTTTAAATTTTCTCATCCAGCCACTTACATGGGTAATAGCTTTAAACCCTGGTGGAGGTCCACTAGTCATGTAATCTTGCTCTCATACTCGGGGGAAGAAGAAAACTGGAGGAACTGAATTTTCTGCAGCATTTATTGCACAGCATACTGTTACTGATGTTGTCCACGTTCTCCAGAAGTAGCGTTAGAGACTTGTTTCTGTCCTTTTTGAAATAAGACCTTACTAGGTTTATGTACTCTCTGAATACCAGTTCCGGCGTAATTATAAATTTCATCTGGATCAAATTCGTGCCTATTTAATACATCACTCAGGAGCTCAACAAATTCTCCTGTATGTTTGTTAGAAGCTGTCGCACGACCGAGACTAGTAGGCTTAGGTGTTCTTAGAGATAAGAATTTATTTCGAAACATAAAACCTTATAGCCAATAAATTGCTATTTAACAAAATTGTTAAAATAAGCCCACCAGTACGACTTAGCTCTCTTAGTGTTCAGATGCCAGAATTCCATGACAGGCCAGTCTCGCGAGGCTGCTTTATTGGTGATCCAATTCTCATAATTTTTTTTCTATTTGCAACTGCATATTTTTATGTAAATTGGCGTGTTTCTTTTGTCGTTAGACCATAATTAATTCTTGATGCGTATAATAGATATTTTGCCTAAACTCTTTTCTCTTCATTAAATATCTCAGAACATTTGAAGTTTGGCGAAAATTTCATTTCGTCTCCTTTCTCTTGGAACTTAACTAAGTACCTTCGAAGTGTTATCTTGTCCACACCATATCTTGTAGCAGTAGTTCTGAGTTTCCCACCAGCTATAACTTCTTTCGCTGCCTTATCCATTCGATTAGGTGAAGCTGGAACTCTGTTGGTTATTTTTTCCATTTGAAAGGCATTCTAAAACATTACTTTCTCGATTAATACAGTATTACAGAGGGAGAGAGACATGATACGTGTACTACGTCTCTATGTGGGGAGATTTGATACATGTATGAAGTCTCCCTGAAAAGGTTGTGTCAACTCTCCCTTATGTAAAAGTATCAACACCAATGAGATTCATAAACACAAAACCTAACCTAACATATATGACTTTCACATCAAATTATAGCTAAAACTATATCATTTCTGACGTCACTGAAGTAAATGTTGGTGAATATTTTATAAATTGTTTGCACTTACCTTTTCAATGTAAACAATTATTTCACGAGAAACATACAAAAGCACAATAAACAAACGTACTGTGTGCAAACAGATAATAAACATGGTCCAGCGTGTTTGTGGCTGTCAGTGAACCAGTGTTGCAAACATCAGCTCATACCTGTTGCTTGATGCCGGAAATTTGAAAATGTATCAAGTCTCCCGCTGTATCAACACTCCCTGCTCTCCCCTAAACCAATGTTTATCACCAGTTCAGTTATTCACTTTATATTATAGATAAACTTGAGTGGTAAAAAACCACCTTAAAGTGATAGCTTGAGGGACCTTATTTGATCCCTGACTTTATTAAAAAGTACAGTTTAGTTATGCAAAAGGTTTACAATTATGAATATTAATAACGATTACATATTTACACTAATAAGTTACAAAGTTATGCCAAAATAGTTTGATTTATAGTTGAATTAGACTCACCTCGAACCCAAGAAACATTAAATTGGAATTCCGAACATAATTTAGTATCAATACTCAATATCGGAGATAAGTTTGAATCATTGTTGTTGAAATATTATAATTTACATAGAAAGTAAATTATAACTGGATGATTGTCATATAGTAAAGAGCTAGTCGAAGCAAATAATTATTACAATTTATTAACCTAATGCATTGCATATTGATCACTTATTTTATTTGCTTTTAAAGACGGACCATTACAAAGTTAGGACTCATCGAGTAGCTTGATTACTTCAAGTTGAAATATTTTCTTTTAACGAGGAGTTACATATCCAACTGGCGAACCAAATGTGGGGAAAAGAGTTAATTAAACATTGAGTCTTACATTTTAAGACGTATACAAATTGGCACCGAATGTGGGGCGGGCTCAAGTAGCTTTATTATTCAGTGAACCATTACATAGTCTATCCGGTATCCTACTGCACCTTGAATGCACAGGTAAAAATAAGCAATAAACTATATTTCAGTAGTTTATTATAAATTATAACGCACATATTAACAAACGTTAATAGAAAGCATAAGAATGACTAATTCCATATGTTGGGTATCCGGAATATCCATGACCATAAAATGGTGCAGCGCGGTAACCATAATTTACAGCTGGTAGCGTTGCAGCATAACCATATGCAGGAGAAACACCATATCTTAATGCAGGTGCTAAATACGTAGCGTTTACTGCAATTACAAGTACACAAAGAAAGCAGATAATCTGAAATACATGTTAGTTAATGATTGACGAAATAAACCACGTATATCTTTACCTTAAACATCGTTGAGTTGATAAATCGTTGAACTGACAACTGACGATTTAGTAAAGATGAATGTATCTTTTATACCTGAATATATCTTGATTTGATAAAATTAATCTTGATAGATTAAGAGTATTTCATAATTACAAACTCGTTACGTTTGTATAATTACTTAATGTTACTTAATTAATTACTAATAAATCAAGCACGATGCATTTTCAAACCTTTTTAATTTAATGCAAATTAAAATTTATATATAGATTGCATGTGCACAACGTAATTAAGTACGTTATTAGTTAGATGTAAATAATTAATATTAATCTAACAAATGGTAAACAATAAATTAATTTTAGGACACTACTTGTTTTAAAGTTTGCCTATTTCTGTTACCAATTATAATGTTTGTAACCCACTACATAATTATTTAAATATTTACACATAGTATTCTATGAAGAAGAAAGAGGTGCAACATTCCGTGTGTAATTTTTAATCCAATTAATTGTTAGGTGATGTCAAATTATATAGAATGATATTTGTAAAAATTAATACGTAATGAACGCTACTTTAAAATAATATAATTTTTTATTTGTACTAAAAAAACAACGTTTGCTAACTTTGTAGTGCAGGAAGCATTCTTTTCACATTAAAACAAAATTAAAATATAATTTACAATAAAAGAAAATCCAATCTCTTTTAAATTACAATATCAGATAACGGTAAACGTAAATAATTAAGCAGTACCTAAGGTACAAGGAATGAGCACTTTTCAACTAATTATGTTTTATCAAAAATAAAAGTTTAGTACTTATCAATAAAAACTAATTTTATGAAAATTAAAACTTTCACGACTGATGTAATTAAAATATTTATCAAGATGATCTAGAAGTCATATATTTAAAAGCAAATTTTACAGCTACATGTTTCGGTAGAAATTGCATCTATACTCAGAAAAGTAGATAGGTAAGTGTTGAGAAAGGTTTGAAGTATTAGTGACACCAAGCTATAAAACATGAAACCGCAAATAACAAACTCGTTGTAGTAATATGAAAAGAAGTAGGAGTTAAAACATTCCAGCGATGTACAGGGTGTTTTTTTCCGTTAATATTATAGGGTATAGGCTAAACGGTAAGAGATAAAAAAAAACTAAGATACGTGTCCCGTTCTCTTTTTTAGTGTTTAGTTTAATGGCGCAAATCGTATCTACGCTAACTAAATTGGTTTCGAAGATACAGACTGATTCTCAAAATCTGCCGGTTTTTATTATCTCTTATGACTTGGTTATTTATGGAAATAAGAAAAGCTTTGGATACGAAAGTTTTATGACTTTTTACGTTGAATCCAGTGCCGTTCTTAAAAAAAATATAGATGTTTTATTTTTTGAGATATTATCAAAAGTAGCATTTTCTTAAATGGGGCACCCTGTATCTGATAATCTCAAAAAATTGCATTGTTTCTTGAGATTGCAACAATGTATATCACTTAATATTTTGCATTAAAATACTAAAAAAATATTTTTTTTTAGTTGGCCATGGATTTAATCAATTCTTTATTTTATAATAGGCATAATAAAATTGCAGATAATAACAATAATAAAACATTAATAAACTAAAACAACAACTACAAAAAACAAGAAAAGATTTATAACAACTCAACAGTAATTATTTCAAATACTTATATATAACAATTAGCATAGGTGGTTAATCACAAAAGGTGCTCAAATTGTCATCCATTCTGCTCGATGCATTTTTGGGCTCTGTAACTGAACGAGTGGCGTTATAAATTTGAATATTTGGCACTCCTCCAATGCAATTAATAAAATTTGCTCTGAGTTCTTCTACAGTATTACTTCGGGTTTTATAGACTTCATTTTTGATAGATCCCCAAAAATAAAAGTCGAGTGTCGTCAAGTCGGGGGAACGCGGAGGCCATTTGTTTGGTCCATATGTACCAAGCCAATTTTCGCCAAAATTGACATTTAGTAAGTCCCTTACCATGTGGCTATTATGTGCTGGAGCACCGTATTGTTGTAAATAAACATTATTTCTTGCAGCTAATGGCATGTTATCCAACTCCATTATTACACATTCTTCCAAAATTTGGATGTATCCTTGAGCATTCAAATTTTCATTAAAAATTCTGTAGTTAAGGACTCTGTTTTGATATAGCGCCACCCATACATGGAACCCAAACCGTCCTTGTTGTACCAATATGGATTATTATGTCGATTAAAAATTCCTTCGCTAGATGTAAAAGCCTCGCCGGTCCATATTATGTTTTGAAAAAAATTGGGATTCCGATTAATCTGCTGCGAATACCAATGACAAAATGTTAAACGCCGCTCTTCATCTCCAGGATGTAAGTTATGAACCTTTCTTATTTTATATGGTTTATACCTATGCGTTCTTAACGTTTTTAAATCTTTAGATTTACATGTGCCAATATCTTTCTCAATATTACGGCTAGATATCGTCGGATCAGCATCAACACAAGCTAATGTATTTATTTCATCTCTTTCTCTATTTGCCTTATTGTAAATCTTACTTCTTGGTTTTCCAAATGATCCATACTCACTTAAATTGTGATATAATCTTTCAAATATTTGTTGTTCTGGCTGTCGTCGTTCCGGATAACGCTCAAAATATAAGTCTAGAGCTGCGTCTTTATTTTTATTACTCTCAAGGTAGCACTCAAGCATATTTAATTTTTCATAATTTTGAAAGTTATTCATTTTAGTCACCTTTTTTAAAAAATGTAATCGGAAACGAAATAAGAATACCAATACATAATTGTTACTGAATTTTATGACATGTAAACAAACAAAAACAATTGCTTAAAACATCCAATTAATGGCCAACTAAACAAAAAATGTTTTTTTATTATTTTAGCTATTTAGGACAATGCAAAATATTAAGTGTTATATATTTTGCAATCTCAATTCAATTCAATTATCAGACACAGGGTCTCCCATTTAAGAAAATGCTACTTTTGATAATGTCTCAAAAAATCAAACATCTATATTTTTGTTAAGAACGCCACTGGATTCAACGTAAAAAGTCATAAAACATTCGTATCCAAAGCTTTTTTTTATCTCTATAAATAACCGAGTCATAAGAGATAATAAAAACCGGAAGATTTTGAGAATCACTCTGTATCTTCGAAACCAATTTAGTTAGCGTAGATCAGATTACGCCATTAAACTAAACACGAAAAAAGAGAACGGGACATGTATCTTAGTTTTTTTGTATCTCTTACCGTTTAGCTTATACCCTATAATATTAACGAAAAAAAACCACCCTGTACAAGGTAACTCAAACTCAACGCCTTGTGATTGAGGAATCTTAAATAATTTATGTTGGTCGATAATTTACACCAAAACCAATTTGTAAAAAATTTAGGAATTGAGGTTAAATTGTCCAGGAATAAATTTTTTTTCTACCTTGTAGGGTTCAAAAGTTAAGAGAAAAATATATCTAATAAAACGAGCTGTAAGATCCTGTTAGCCAGATGCAAATACATAAACTTATGAACTTATTTATGATAAACGTGACTACACCAATAAAAAACCTTGGATATAGTAGTTCTAATTTTCCCTTACAAATGGTACAATGGTACATTTCGAGAAGGGGTCTTGTAAACTTCATTTTTTAAAATTCCCCAAAAGAAGAAATCTAAAGGCGCAAGGTCCGGTGATTTTGCAGTCTATATTAATGGTCCACGTATTTATATAAATTATCTAAACAATCCTTGACAAGCGTGGCTTTGTGCGGGCGAGCTGCATAATGTTGAAACGCCAAATTTTGACGTAAATGAAGAGGAACTTCTTCCAATGAAGGAGAAAGCTCCTCTTGTAGAAATCTTAAATAGTTATTGCCTTCAAGATTATTTTTGTAAAAAAGTGGACCAATTAAATTTTGATCTATTACGCCACACCAAACGTGTATACCAAAATGTCCTTGGTTTTGAATTTCGCGAATTTACGATTGGGCTTGCCATTACTTATAAATCGACCCTCATCAGTCCATAAAATGCGGTGAAATCACTATAATAAAAGTAAAATGTAAGTGTTTTTCATGGGTTGCAGTTGTGCAATTGTGTAATTTATATTCGTGATATTTATATTTTTTTAAAAACTCTTTTAATAGTAGAATACTTAAAATTTAGTTCTCGATTTGATTGCCTTATAGACTTTCTAGGTTTGTTTTCAAAATAATTTAAAATAACTGCGACATGGTTGTCGTTAGATATTCTTTTTGAAATAGATTTTCCTTTTCTACTTGAAAGTGCGTCTTCATGGTTTCGTAAAATTCGACTGAACATTTTTGCATCACCACACTGAATCAAAAATGTTCAGTCGAATTTTACGCTTTTCTGGATATCTTAACTATTTTATTTATAAACAGTCAATTAAACTGTATTATAACAGCGAAATGCAAAGTTTGACAACATTTTGTCGCACCTTTTACGAAACATATTTTTTCGTGTAATTTTTGAACCCAATAAGGTAGAACAGTGGGCAGATATATATATATATATATATATATATATATATATATATATATATATATATATATATATATATCATTTTTTTCCCCCTTTTCTTTATTAGCAATCAGAATATATACATTCTATGAGCTAATATTATGTACTTAAGTATTTAATCTTAGGACTTTATTGGATGGGCTCCCTTCGGTGTCCTTCCATTTTTAATTAGTCAGATCCTTCGGCCATCTCATCTGTAGTCGTCTGTTGAGCGGATTTGCTGTCAACGGTTCTAAGATTTCATTTGGGTGGTTTTCAAGTTTGTTTTGGTGTTTAACAGCGTATTGCTTAACAATTTCTCTCACGAAAGGGGTATTTAGGTCGGTGTGTATGGTGCGGTTTGACACATACCATGGTGCATTTGACATATTTCGTAGAGTCTTTGATTGAAAACGTTGTATGATGTCAAGGTTGGAGTTTCTGGCGCATCCCCATAACTGGCATCCATACGTCCATATTGGGCGAATTATGACTTTATATAGTAGAACTTTATTCTCTAAATTTAAGGGAGATTTCTTGCCTGTAAGCCAGTATAGTCTTCCAAGTTAAACGCCTATCAAGATGGATACCCAGATACTTGACTTCTTGTGTTTGAGGTATGGGTATGTTATTGAGAGTGACAGGTGGACATGTTGAACGTTTTGTTGTAAAAGTAATGTGCGTTGACTTATCTTGATTGACTTTTATCTTCCATTTATCCATCCATTTTCAATTAGATTTAGATGAGTTTGAAGCATCGCAGATGCTGTGTGCGGATCTTCATTGCAAGCTATGATCGCGGTATCATCAGCGAAAGTACTCGTACTTATCAAGGTACTGTTAGAGGTTGGCAGGTCTGAGGTAAAAAGTAGGTATAACACTGGACCCAAGACACTACCTTGTGGTACACTTGCGTTTATTTGTTCTATCCGAGACACATCATTACCAATCTTAGCTTGAAAGCTTCGATTAGTCAGGTACGAATGAAATATGCAGTAGTATTCATGTGGCATAGTTTTTTTAATTTTACAATCCTGTATGCCAGACGCGATCAAATGCCTGTCTTACATCTAGCATTACTGCAGAACAGAATCGTTTATTTTGTAGTGAAGTTTGAATTGTATTCATTATCATATGGCATTGTTGGATCGTAGAATAACTACGTCTAAAACCGAATTGGTGGTTGGGTAGACAATCCTCTTGCGGTAAGTCTTCATTTATTCGTCTTAGGAGTAAATTTTCCAGCAGCTCTGAAATGACCGAAAGGAGGCTTATGGGTCGGTAAGAGTGCATATCATTGGGAGGTTTTTCTGGTTTAAGGATTAGGAGTATCTGGGCGAATTTTAACTGTAGTGGCCAGTATGTGAGCCTTAGAATAGCATTAAAGATAATCCTGAGGAATTTGGTGCCCTTCTTAGGTAGATGCATTAGTATAATTGGTGTTATGAGGTCTTGTCCCGGAGATTTTTTATTGTTTAGCATTTTTATTTCCGTTTCTATTTCTGAAATGGCAAACTTACGTATAGGCAGTGCCATCTGGAAAGGAGCTCATCTTCTATTTCTTGATTTATTGCATTGAAGTTTAGTTTGAACACTTCAGCCAGGTGATGTGCGAATGCATCAGCTTTCTCCTTGTTTGACCTTAACCAGTTTCCTCTCTGATATCTTAGTGGTGGTATATGGGTTTTTGGTCGTTTGGTTCCTTTCGTAGCTTTCCAGATGGATTTATTGAGAGTAGGTAATGTTTCTATGTATTCTTTAAAAGTTACATTACGGGTTTGTTTTAACTTATTTCTAAGCTTATTGTTGAGTTGGTTAAATTTGTGTTTATCTTCTATATTGTGAGTACGCTGCCATATTGCTCTTGCCCTCCTTTTTACCTTGACTATTTCCATTATCTCTTGTGGAATATTGGGGGTATTTATTTTAACGTTGGTGAGTTGCGGTGTAGCATTCTATCCTGCTGTTTGTAGAGTAGATATAAAATGATTCGTAGCTAGTTCGATTTCATCAGTAGTTTTTAAACTTATATTTAGGTCTAGATGCTGCTCCATATGGTGTTTAAATAAATCCCAGTTAGTCTTTTTGTTACTGAGTGTGACTGTAGGCTCCTTGTGAATGACTCTTTTGCTTATGGTTGCTATTATTGGTGAGTGATCAGACATTAAGTCATAATTGGATATGATATTAATGTAGTTAGTTCCAAGTCCTTTTGTAATAAATAGGTCCAGGAGGTCCGGGATTTTGTTCTGTTCAGTTGGCCAATAAGTTGGATTTCCCGCGGATAGTAAGTTATAGTTGTTATCTATTAATAAACTATATAGCACCCTACCTTTTGGTGTTGTTAGTCGTGAACCCCAGTGTGCATGTTTGGCGTTAAGATCTCCGCCGATTATGAATTTCTGGCCTAGGGAGTCTGCTTTGTAAAATTGTGCCTAGGGGGGAGTAGATAGCTGCCACATTTATTGGAGTTGGAAGCTTTTTTACGTGAATTATCGTAGCTTGCAAAAATTCAGATTTGTTTGATGGTAGTTCATAGTGCACTATTGAATTTCGAATAATAATTGCGGATCCACCGTGTGCAGTATCATCAGGGTGTTGAGTATGATATATATTGTAGTGTGGAATTTTATTGTATGATCTGTCAGTGTAATGTGATTCTGACACAAGTAGGATGTCTATGTTATGAAGCTTTTGGAAGATTTCGATTTCCAGTTTCCTATGTATCAAACCGTTGACGTTCTATTCAGCTATCCGTAGGAAGTTAGTCATTATTGAATTGGTTTGTTAGTAACTGTGGTCAGCATGTTTAGGATCATGCTGTTTTGTTGCAGTAATTGGTTGAACAAGTTTTTGAACTCATCTAAGAATTATTGAAGACATAGATCTTGATCTTGAACGGGGTGTTGTTTGAGGTTGAGAGCATAGGATGGTCTTGGGGAGGGAGAAGGTTGGTTGTTGGGCAAGTGTTGATTTGGTAACACTGGAGAATTGTATTCTGCTATTTGAAAAGTTTTATTGGTTGGTGATTGGCTGATTGGATTGGATTTTTTCTGTAATTCTTGGTATACATTGCAACCTTTATAATTTGCCGGGTGAGATTTTCCACACAGTATACATGTAGGGGGAGTACTTCTTTGTTTGGTGCAAGTTTTTGTGTCGTGTAGTCCGGCACATTTAACGCAAGCGTACGGTCGGTTACAGTACGCTCTTGTATGTCGGTAATTTTGGCACCTTGTGCATTGTACTATATCAGAATTTTTTCGTGGAGGTTTAATGAGTACGTGTTTGTTGCCTATGGCTCTGACGTTATAAATATCTCTATTGTTTTCTAATGGTTCAAGGTCAATAAAGAATATTGATAACGGTTCATTATTATACTTGCTGTTAATGTTTAGTATATTTCTTACGTTGTGACCTTTTTCTTTAAGAGCGTTTTTAATTTCTACAATAGGTGTTGTGTGATGTATATGTTTCATGACTACCTTGTAGGGACGGTCTTGTTTCATTCGAAATGTATGATGAATAATGTCATTTTCTTGCATACATTTTATTAATTTTCTGTATACGTCAGGATTTAGTTTATTTATTTTAACTACATTGTCTGCTAAACATTTAGTTGTATATTGCTCTGCTTCCGCTACATCTAATAAATTTTTTACCATCATGTCATAATTTATTACTCCGTGCACAAATATAGGCGGCGGTTTAGGTATTACTGGAGTTTTTGTTTCCTTACCTATTTTTTTCGAATTATCTACTGTATTGCTAAGTATTGCGTATTTATTTGCTAATGTGTATGTTGTTTGGTTGTTATTATTTGACTCTTGGTCGTTGGATTAATTTCTTCGTTTTCATTTACCACCTTTGACTTTTTGCCATTTATTGACAGAGTTCTCATCATCTTCATCTGATTGATCCACATCGCTCTCAATACTTTTTTCGGACTGAATCGACGACGTTGTTGCGTTTTAATCTACATTTGTTCGGAAATTTAATTTTGAATTTGGTAACGCGTGATACTGACCACTAGGGATTTGTGACTTGATATTATTAGGTTGGGACCATGATTGATTTTGGTTTTGGATGCCATTATTTTGTTGTGAAAAATTTTGTATGTATTTAAAGATTGGAATTGATTGGGAATCTGGACTACTGAAATTCCATTTGGAAATTGCTGCTGGTTATATGTGTAGTACAATCCATTTTGGCCGATGTCGGCCGGCAGCATTTTAGCTGCTTAAATTTTATTATTTAGTTTGTTAATTTACTCTCTTAAATATATTGAAATTAAAGAAAAATGACTTTTGGTGGAAAAAATGTATTTTGGACAAAATTAGTTCAATTTCTAAAATTCTTCAAATTTATTTTTGTTTGCAAATTCCAGACTAACATAAATCATTTAAAATCCCTCAATCAGATTTTAATTATCTTCCTCCTTTTTCTCACAATAAGGTCTGGGCGTTGAGTACACATAAATTTGTGCCAATCTTGCGCTGGGGTATAAATTTTATGCTCATGTAATTTTTGAGGTATTAATGACCTTACATCAGTAGTTGCAACTTCACACTAGTACATACCATCAGATAAACTAAGATGCAAAATTTTGGTGCTCATTTGGTAACAGCATTTGCCGCAGAATTTTTTAATTTGTGCTCATGTAATTTCAATGATATTAGTGATTCTCTAATTGTATCACACCAACTTCACCAGGGATGTGCACTACACGTTCACACAACATGAAAATGAGTTAGTGTATAATTTTTTGCTCATTTTGTAACAGCAGAGTATAAATGCTCTGTTCATCTAATACTACCGTTCCCTATACATCTAACCTGACACTGGAACGTACGCCATCTGTACAAGTAAAATCGAACTACTACTTTAATTTATGTTCATATTATGCCAATCTTTGCTATACAGTATACATGTTGTGAGTATGCAAGGGAGTTTCACGACAGGCATTCACTAACGATACATAAAGAAGTAAAAAAGATATACCTAGATTTGAATTGTTGCATTCACAGCTAATCAAAGATTTTCAATGTAAGGAAAATATTTTGGAGTTTCAGTTAGCTGCACTACGCCAAATTTCAATAATCTACGTTAAATAATTGCAGTAATTAAAAAGTTTGTAAACGTCATGTTTTTCGGAAAAAAGCAAACCCTCAAAAATGGTTCAGAAAGTCATATTATAACAGCCACCTTAAAATTTAACCTAGAATTCAAAAATACAAAAATATATGGGGTGTTCCATTTAAAATGACAAAGTTGGGAAGTCCTAGAATACTACAAAATATTTTCGTTAAATTGCAAATCTTTGATTAGCCATGAATGCAAAAATTCAAATCTGTATCTTTATTACTTCTTTATACATGGATAGTGAAGTCTCGCCATGAAACTCCGTGTAATCTTCCGGAAATTAATTTTTCTAGAGAGTAGCATGGATGTTATAGTTGTCCCTCTAACTTAACTAAAATAAGTGCGTAATTTTGTGCTTCTTTTGAGATAATTTTTACCGTATCGTAAAAATTTTGAACGCAGATGATTAAGTTTTAATTTCACTACGGTTAACAAGAAGTTTTTGGAAACACGTCACGGGAGATATGTCGCACAAGCTTGTCGTGATGGTTGAGTCGTAATAAAAATATTAGCGGCGTTTACGTGATGTAAAGATCCAACTTAACTTTACTAAAATTTATGTAATTAATTATTTTTTAATTGCCCTACAGTAATCAAGATAGGTAAAGTTGTTTAAAATTAAAACCCATTACAAAAGATTGCGCGGTATTGCACCATAAATAATTAATTTCAATCCCTTCCGACGTAGGTATTAAAAAGCATCAAATGCTCTTACGTCCGAGAACCCTCAGCCAATCACAGCCAGAGGACCCCTGCATATAAGCTGGATCCACCCACCGCGAATCAGCTATAAAAACCGCGGCGCTATCGGAAGAAATCAGAGCGGTTTGAACCTTCAAACGTAAGCCTCTACCTAGCTCTACGAGTACCGACAATTTAGCTTACGCTAAATTATTTTTCCAAAAATAACAATTTGCCTGCGTCGTTATCACGATGCCGCGCAGATTGTGTGAAGACGACGACTCCGACGGGATCTGGATCGACTTCGGAGGGACACCGAGCACCGACGAGCCGTTTTGGTATGGGTCCACCATGCTCAGCCGCCTACCATCCCCACAGCGACAGAAGAGGAGAAGACCGAAGAAGACGCCGCCGACAGACGTCGCCCCGTTAGTGGTGGCCCCATTAACGGCTCCTACGACGTCCGCCGCCGCACAACCCGCACCGATCCGAAAAGAAGACCAGAGTCCAGACGACGACTTCAGGACACAGAAGAAGAAGCCGAAGAAGACGCCGAAGGTCCGCCAGCCTACGCCGCCGCCTACAGACAACGGGTTCGAGGCTCTCGAGCCCTACACGGACAGCCCTGCAGCGATGGAGCAGGCAACTAGAGAAGACGCCAGGGAGAAAGTGCCTCCGGTAATCCTTCGTCAGAAGGAGAACTGGATAGCTTTCTCCCGAGAAATGGACCGACAGCGGATCGCCTTCACGAGGGCCAAGGCCTTCAGCGAGGGAATCCGGATTCAGCCTGCCTCACTCCAGGACCGAGACAGGCTGATCAGGTATATGGATAGGTGTGGTACTTCGTATCACACCTACCAGGCAAAGAGCGAGCGATTTGCCAAGGTGGTGATACGCGGCATGCCCGTAGAGCTATCCGAGGTCGACTTTAGCTCAGAGCTAAAAGCGCAAGGTGTTAATACTCTCTCTGTTTCCAGGATGAAGCAGCGAGGACGCCCGATCCCCCTCGTGATGGTGGAGTTGCCGTCCGAGGACAACAGGAAGAAGATCCGGGAGATGCAGCACGTCGCCCGCCTCCGAGTCACCGTCGAGGATTTGCGGCGGAAATCCGGCATCGGGCAGTGCCACCGGTGTCAAGGTTTCGTGTTGCTGCAGGGCGGCAGCACGCTGTGTCAAGTGCGCCGGCGATCATCACAGCAGTGAATGCACTAAACCCCGTACAGACCGGGCAAAGTGTGTGAACTGCGGTGGAGGCCACCCCGCCAGCTACAGGGGATACCCGAAGTTTCCTCGACCTCCGCAACGGAAGAAGACGGAAGTACAGCAGAGACCGAAGAGGACACCGCCGACAGCGGCGCCTTCTTCAACCCGGACCGGTGTCAGTTACGCCGGAGCGACAGCAGGCAAGGTTGAGAAGGCGGAAGTACCGAGAACGGGTCCCGTCGTTCTCGTTACCCCGCCTGCCCAACCCGCCTTAGGGTTCGACGCCATATTGGGCCTCCTCGGAGGTCTCGATATGGAGAAGGCCCTACCTGTCATCCGTAAGGTGGCAGCGGCGCTCGCTCAGGCGCAAACTGCGATAGACCTGTCGAGAGTGATCCTCACGCACGGTTCAGAGGTGGCTGCCCTTTTCGGGTAATCACACAAAGGTCCGGAACGAAGTCTGGTGCCCCAGATAAGTATATAGTATCGATAATTTAATTTATTCTGTTCTGTTAAAACCGACAATGTTTCGCACAACTAACACATGTTTCTATTTATTTCAGATACGCAGGGCATCATTAACCAGCCACAACCGAGCGACAACAGGACAGTCCACATCTCCAACATCCAACAACACCACATCTCCACAACGCATCTTTTTTTTACGAACGACCAACAATGCTAAGCACCCACAACCCAACAACTCTACAATCCACGCGCTGAATAGGAAGAATATTCCTGAGCAGCGCACCACTAACACAATAATATACACATTTATTATTATTATATTAGTTTTAAGTGTGATATGTACTATAAATGAAATGTTAAAAAAAAAGCGGAAGAAATCCTTCTTCCTACTGCTTTTTCCGCGATTACTCTACTTCAATCGCGACTACTATTTTTGTTATTTCGCGACTCCGCTATCCTGACACGCTCGCGTCTCCAACACCCAGAACCGAGATCCAGACCGCGCGCCTGCCGTAGTTAGTTTCGTTGTATACGTCGCCGACCTGCCGATTACGGCATCCGTTTATCCTGAACCATCGTGCATCTTTAGTCGCGTTACTTCGCCGCCGTCACCAGTAAATCAGCATTATACAATCAAACTGCTGGTTGAGATACGCTAAGTTTAACAGCACGTAAGTTTTATTGCACCACTTTTCTTAAACATTACACCAAACACCTAGAGAAACGACGGGCTGTATAGCCGGAAGTTATCCAACCGTTCCAGTACACACTCTAGAAGTACACGCCGAGCTGTATAGCCTGAAGTTACCTTCTGCATTCATATACACACTAGAAGTATACGCCAGGCTGTATAGCTTGAAGTTGCCTTCGGCACACATAGACACAAACCAGGACGTTGCTACTTCGGGCTAACGCCCAGAAGGCATCTTCCATTTACACCAGCGGCGAGAAGGGTACTCGCTCAAATTCTACCGCTCCACCAGGAGATCCCTTTGTACAGCGGTCGACGGGCTGGACCCAGAATCTTATAAAGGGCTCTCCATTAACCAGATATTACACATATATTACTCATCTAATACACCGACCAGATCCTGAGAAAAATTAGCGATACAAACAAGCGACACCTTGACCTGGAGGTACTCTCAATACCAGAAGCCGCATTTGTAGAGATCACCTGCGTGATTCTCCAGATATATAAAGACGAACCCGTGGTGCGTCTACGCGATAAATTACATTAAACGTACTCCTGTGTCTCGCAATCGCATATAAATCGCTTACTTGAAACACCTGCATTCCGTCGGAAACAATTCTAAGAATTGTTCGATTTAGTATACGCAGTCCTAAAAGGTCGTGTAAACTCGCCTCCGATTAATTCGTTTATAACAATTAATAAAGAAGCAATCTTTTAATAATAACTAACGTAAAAGATCGTGATAAACTCCGTCTTCCCAGTATTTGTTAGAATAAGTTTCGCTCATACGAAAAGTATACGCGTTAGCGTTTTTCTAATAATGAAGAATTAATACCTTTATTTCCGGGCATAATTAAATGTTAGATATTCATTTCATTACTGTAAATACATTCTCCATTAATTAAGAAATCCTGAGATCAGCAGAGTTTAGTTAGGGTAGATAATTAAACGCGTACGTACAATTTGCATTTAAAACATGTCCTTTATAAAGCATTCCAGCATATCCAGTCAGTCTGAAAGGCAAATCACGTATAAGAATAGTCACGCGCACCAAGGTTACTTTAAATTATTGATTTTCTCTTTGACCTGCTTAAAGACACCAACACGATCGTTGCCCCGGCTTATCTAAGATATAGAATTTTACACAGCGCCACTTGAACAAATACCAGGCTACCGTGTACAGGGCAGGCCTGAACGGTCGTAATAAACAAAATTAAATCGTCATTAGTAGGATTTTTGGGTCATAACACACCATCAATTGAACCACAATAATTTATATCTCCACAGAAACGGCTCAGGATCCAGTAATAACCACTACCGCCCACGGGGGACCAGCCAAACGGGCGCTGCCAACCAGGACATCCCGGGTAACACCAAATATGATTTGTTTTGTTGTTGTTGATAATTTATTTCATTTAAGTTATATTTTTTTAGTTTTGTAAAAATAGGTAATATACGTTTAAAATAGTTTTGTTGTATTATTCAAAGTGTACAGAGCGCCAAGATACAAACCACCCCTGTCTTGTTGAGACAAGACCCGATTTGAGCTAGACCGAGGCAAATTAAATTAAACCCTTTTAATTTAATCATTGTAAAAGAAAGGGCGTTACAATGATATGTCGTCATCGGTTTCATGTAATCAAATAATAAATTGAGGTCATCACTATACTTTAATTAGGAAAAGGTACATTGTTATAAAACGAAAGTACATGCAAAAAATTAGGAAATATAAGTTAATCCACCACGTACCAATCTGCCTTGGGTCACCCAAATTTTAATCAAATATCACACTGTACGATAAGATTAATTAAACATTTAATCAAATTAAACAATACCTAACCTAACCCCGCTACGATGAATAATTACTAAGTTCATTTTCACAATAACTAGGCGCTTAACTTCCGTGTTAAAATTCGTCTTTTTGACTCGTGTCAGAGATATAAGGCTATTTACGTATAAGTCACACAGTAAAGAAAATAGATATTATACAGCATGTATCCATCAATATGAATTACATTTAGATACATGTTTAGAAAATAGGTAAAGTCTGCCCAACGGCGAAGATAACGTCGCAACTGATAACCTTGAAAAGTTAAACGTTGCACGAGATTTAAATTTTTACACTTTCGCGCATGTGCCTTTCAAATAAAAAAAGGAGTATAATAAGCTCTTTTAACATTCCAACTTACATATTTAGCTTATACAAGCTACGTTTTTTTCAATATATCTAAATCGACTTAATATGTGCGTGTGTGTGTGAGTGTGTGTGTGTGTGTGTGTGTGTGTGTGTGTGTGTGTGTGCGTATGTGTGTGTGGGTGCGCGTGTAGGTGTGGATGTGGTTGTGGGTGTGGGTGTGGGTGTGGGTGAGGGTGTGCGCGCGGCCCCCCATAATTCAGAAATTATTTGAGATTGACTAGTGAAATAAAGAATCTTATAATATATGTGACCAAGGGAAAATGCTGACAATTATTTTTAATTTCCTGCCATTGCAACAGAAGTGCGTTTCACTGAATTCAAATTGAAATTCCCACTGTTTGGGGATTTTTACTTAGTAATGTATTTAAAAAGATACATCTGTTGTAAACTAGTGATCAAATTGTATAACCTTCTTTAATGAATTCTTATTATTGCTGTCAAAATAAAGGGGGAGGGACTTTATAACGTCTTACTGGAGACAATAGTGCAACTTTGAAGGGGGTTGCTTTAATTTGCCAAGGTTGATCTCGATGTTAACCGAATACCTGATATTATCAAATAGATTCAAAACGACAATAATTTCTGATCCCTCTCTACCAATGGAGGGCGCAACTTCTTGAAAGAACAAAACGGTCGCCTTTCCTAAACAAATTCAAATGATACCAACTTTTTTTCACCGATATTGGAAGGTAAATGAATAAGGTAGTATTTAAAAAAAAATATGTCAGTAGCTCTTATAGTCCCAAAGATATAGCCAAAAATGTGATAATAAACAAATCGTATGTTTAAAATTATAAAGTAGGATATGAAAAGAAAAATGAATTTTTACCACTATGTCAAAGCTGTGAACTAGATAAAAATCGAGCATTTTTCTAAATTGTTTTTGTCAACGACTTTACAGAATTTATCCGTTACTTTTGGGAAACACTGTATAGAAAGGCACTCTAAAGTATGGATATAATTTTCGCTAAAACGTTTACCTATGTAGTTCCATCCGGAAACACTGATTTTCTCTCAAAGTCATCTTATACCGGAAAAACATACAATTTTTAGATTAGTGCCACAATTTTTTTTTCATTTCATCAGTTGCGAACCTTGGCACATAAAAGATATGGAACCAGTTAAACAAATTCTTATAACAAAATAACGATTTTATTCAAATTACACATAAAACGTGTACAATAAGAATTAAATTACATTATACTTGATATCCAAAGTCAATTTTACGGGCGAAATGTGCTGGTAAGTCAAGTCCATGGTTAAGAAGTAAAGAATCTAATTCGGAACGAATAATTGGTACAGCTCCAATTCCAACAGTTTTCCCAATAGCTGGAGCTGCAAGAAGAGGTGATGGTGCAAAATGATCTAGTCTTGCTACTGCTGGAAGTGCTGGTACAGGTAGAAGTGGAGCAATTTGTTCTACTCTTGAGATTACTGGAAGTGCTGGTGCAATTACCGGAGCGGGCAAAAGGTGAGCTGGTGCAAGAGTATCCACTCGTGTAATTGCTGGAAGTGTTTGTGTTGGAAGAAGAGGTGCTGGTGCCAAATGTTCTACTCGTGCAACTGCTGGAAGTGCTGGTACAATTGCTGGTGCTGGAAGGAGAGCAGCTGGAGCTAAATGTTCCACTCGTGGAACTGCTGGAAGTACTTGTGCAATTGCTGGTGCTGGAAGGAGACGAGCTGTAGCTAAATGTTCTACTCTTGCAACTGCTGGAAGTACTGGGGCATGACCAATTCTTTCAATTCTTTCAATTCGTTCAACTGTTGGCAGAGCAGGAATAATAGGTGCTACTGGCGCAATATGTTCAACACGAGTTACTGCTGGTGCAACGCCGATGGTTGGTTGTGGTACGGTGATACTAATTCCAGGTGTTTCCGTATATCTAACACGTGGTGTGATAACATCAGTTCTGTAAGATGATGAATATGATCCAGGGATATAGTGGGTTTTAGTCACAGCTGGAGAAACAACACTGACGACTGGTGGTGGAGCATGGATTGAGACTCTTAAAGCAGATGGTGCTGGTTCCAAATAGCCAGCGCTAACCAAAGTGGCGAATAGAGAAATTACTAGAACCTAGAATTTAAAAAAAGTTTAACAACAAATAAAATATGGTTCTATCAGTTTACCTTAAGAGACATGGTTGTCTTTGATTAGTAGTTGCTACTGATGCATTCTAAACTAACGCTCATCTTTTTATACTGTTATCTGTTACATACATTAAATTGAACAACTTTTTATTACAAATTATGCGTAAGTGATAATTATTATCATTAATTTCCAGTATTTCGTCTTAATTGTTTCTTTATTGGAGTACTCTACATATCTTGAATTGAAAGTGTGGTTTTGTCGAGTATTAATTGTACGAAGTCGCTAATGATTATTACAAATAATTAATATACTAATGGTACATGTAAGAGCACTAATGCATGTTGCGGTTTTTAAATAAGCTTAAAATAAAAGATTTGCGGAAATATTATAAAATGAATAGGCTCTACCAAAAAGAATAAATAAATAATTATTTCTTAACTCTTTCGACGTGCAATAAATTTACATATGCGTTATTTTTAGATTTATGTCGTGATTTAAATGTAACTTATATTAATTAATTTCACAAAATTGTTTCAACACCTTTAACAATTTTACTACTGATGAAGACAACTGTAGGTGGTGTCTAAACGTTTAGATTACATAACTTTAATATACAAATACAACATTAAAAAACCCAAAAAAGATATTTTAAAATGATAACGAACAGATTTTGGTTAGCGTTACAAAACAAATGCAATTTTTTTCCCAAAACAAGTTTAAATTTGTTAATGATGGATATTACTTCCATGAGAAACGTTTAAATTTTTCATAAAAAATAGTTTGGTAATCTAAAGAAGAAATTTATTGATAACACGGCAGTCTTGGACAATTATACATATTCTATAGATGAATAATGTTGGGTAAAACAGTCCTACATTGGATTGATACGTATAATAGTTAAAAATAGAATCATTTGATCATTCTTGAAAAAATAAAATCTAGCAACTGTTCTTGTGATTTTAAAAGATTAATACCCACAATTGTATTGCTGCGGTTTGGGTAAGACAAGTGTCATCCAAATTCACAATCAGAGCAGGAACTAATCCTCAAATAACTGATTCGAATGGCGGATATGAATCCTCAGTAGTGATTTTGATTACAACCGAATCGTTTTCGACCTGTAAAATGATTCGTATTCATACGATTCGGATCCTAGTATTTGAATAATTTTTTTTTTTAATCACGAACAATTTAAGTCGGTTTACTAATGGAAAGAAATTGTTAAACTGATAGACACAAGATCTACTACCGTTCGTGAAAAAACGTAACCATACATCTTATTTGTTGTTAGGTTGAGATTTTACCAATATTTCGAAGTTATCATCGGTTAATCCATTTCATCGTGGTGCATCAACTATTGTTGCAAATCAACACATCCTTTGGACTGATTCGGACGAAGGCACACATGTATTACATTGAATGGACAGTTTTATCATTTAAGCTATTTATACTTGCTCTTTTGTCTTCCAAATATCTCAACAACTACAATTCAACTTTTGTGGTTGTAGACATAGGTTCATGTGCTACACCGACCAGTTACTACCGCCTCCATTAAAGAACTGATAAGAAGGACGTTCGTTCATCGCAATCCACCTTTTCTGCAGCCTCGATAATTTGTTAGCTTCCAACCTACATGCACATATGTGTGCGTGTGGGCGTGTGTGCGTGTGTGCGTGTGTGCTGTGTGCGTGTGTGCGTGTGTGCTGTGTGCATGTGTGCGTGTGTGCGTGTGTGCGTGTGTGCGTGTGTGCGCGTGTGCGCGTGTGCGTGTGTGCCTGTGTGGGTATGTACATGTGTGCGTGTGGTGTGTAGATGAGTGTGTGAGTGCGTGCGTATGTGCGTGCGCAGATGTGGATGAGGGTGTGCGTGTGCGTGTGTGCGCGTGTGTGCGTGTGCGTGTGTGCGTGTGTCCGAGAGTGCGTGTGCGGGTAGCGCGCGTGTGAGTGTCTGCGTGAGCACGTGTGCGTATGTGAGCAAGTGCGCGTGTGAGTGTCAGTGTGTGCGAGTATGTGTACGTGTACATGTGTGCGTGTGCACGCATGCACGCATGTGCGCGTGTGCGCATGTACGTATGTGCGAATATGCGTGTATGCATGTGTGCGTGTGTGTGCGTGTGTGCGTGTGTGCGTGTGTGCGTGTGTGCGTGTGTGCGTGTGAGTGTGTGCGTGTGTGCGTGTGTGCGTGTGTGCGTGTGTGCATGTGTGCGTGTGCACGCATGCACGCATGTGCGCGTGTGCGCATGTACGTATGTGCGAATATGCGTGTATGCATGTGTGCGTGTGTGTGCGTGTGTGCGTGTGTGCGTGTGTGCGTGTGTGCGTGTGTGTGTGTGTGCGTGTGTGCGTGTGTGCGTGTGTGCGTGTGTGCGTGTGTGCGTGTGTGCGTGTGGCGTGTGTGTGTACGTGTGCGTGTGGCGTGTGTGTGTATATGTGCGTGTGGGCGTGTGTGCGTGTGCGTGTGTGCGTGTGTGCGTGTGTGCGTGTGTGCGTGTGGGTGTGTGCGTGTGTGCGTGTGTGCGTGTGTCGGTGTGTGCGTGTGTGCGTGTGCCAGTGTGGGTATCTACATGTGTGCGTGTGGTGTGTAGATGAGTGTGTGCGTGTGTGCGTATGTGCGTGCTTGTGTGCGCAGATGTGTGGATGAGGGTGTGCGTGTGCGTGTGCGTGTGCGTGTACGTGTGCGTGTGCGCGTGCGTGTGCGTGTGCGTGTGCATGTGTGTGTGCGGTGCGTGTGCGTGTGCGCGTGCGTGTGCGTGTGCGTGTGCATGTGCGTGTGCGGTGCGTTGTGTGTACGTGTACGTGTGCGTGTGCGTGTGCGTGTGCGTGTACGTGTGTGCGTGTGCACGTGAGCGCTTGTGAACATGTGCGCGTGTGCGTACGTGTGTATGTGTGCGTGCGCGTGCGTGGTCGTGTGCGTGTATGTGTGTTTTTGCGCTTGCTTGTGCGTGTTTGTAAGTGTGTCCGCGTGCGTGTGTGCACTTTTGCGTGTGCGTACGCATGCGCGTGCATACGTGTGTGGGCATGCCGGCGTGCGTGCGTGTATGTGCATGTATGCTAGTATCCACGATAACTTTAGAACACGTATTAGAATTTGTAGTAAAGCTTGTTTTCGTTTTGCTTTGAGCTGATTAGAATTTGGGAATTCAGCAGCATATTTCAAAGACATAAAAATACCTAGATATACACCTTAAACGTATCGATTAGTTATATCCTACGCAATTGTTTGATACAACTCGTAACTTACACGTAAAAAATACCTAAGGTAGAATTTAAGTGTTAGTTCAAATTTTTTGAATATTTGAATAACGATTAGTTTTATGAGAAATGTGTAGATGTATGTTTTTAAAGAAAATTTAATTCTGCAAAAATTTTCTTTTTAAAGTTTTTTAATGTAAGGCAAGGTAAGTCTAAGGATTAATTAAATATGAACGAAAATGGTTAAACTGTATTATTGATAACTTTAGACGCGGGGGATTTGGAACTTTTTTTTTTGTCATTTATGTCTATTAATCTTTTTTTGTTTTTACAATCTTGCCTGTTTTCGTTATGAACGTATGAAAGAGGTTGCATAGTTACCCTAAAAAAATTATAATTAAAATTATTTCAGTTCTTTTAATTTTTTAATCTACGCCAGTGTCATTATGACATATTTATCATCCTCATTTGGGTATCATTATGGCCTTCATAATAGCACCCAGTGCCATTATGAACTCATAATAACAAGCAAATTTTAAAATAAAAAACAGGAAAAAGAAAGTTAGTTACAACTTTTACTTCATTATAAAATCTTTACCAACATTTATTTATTGGAAACATTAATTATAAAGTCTGTACAATTTGTTAAATTCAGTCCATCAGTGCGTGAAACTCATGTAAAGCACAAAATTGAACGCAAATAATGACGTTGTCAACGTAAAAATTGCAACAATCAACAAGCGCGGTTACTATAACATCAATTAATATGGGAATAGATAAATCTACGAGAGATGTACAGTATTTGTTGACTCTAGCATAGATGGCTATGAAATCTGTTACCTCTAGTAACCGCACTTGTTTTGTTATTTTATTGACAAACAAACTGCCTAATTTGTTTATTCGAGCTTTAATAGTGTCAAAGCTGTACAAGTTGAAAGTAGTTGTTGCACGAAGATTTTGGGAAATAAAGACAAGTGAGCTTCATGCTGTCATCAAGTACCTACAAAAGAAAGGTTTAACACCTCAATAAATTCATACAGATATGATTGGCGTGATTGGGGACTTTACTCCTTCCTATAAAGTAATAAAAAATTAGACTCGCGCATTCAAATGTGGCAGAAAAACCAGCGAACATGAAAAAGGTTCTGGTCGGCTGCATTTTGCGTGTACTCAAGAAAAAACTGATCTTGTGAATGACATGATCAGAGAAGATCGTTGATTGACAAGACGTGTACCGGAGATAACTGGCCTTTCAAATGGTACGATTGAAACCATAATAAATGACTATTTAGGGCTTCATAAGGTGTCAGCAAGATGGGTACCCCGAACGTTAACGCCCGAACAAAGGCGTTTGAGAGTCACTTCCTCAATAGCCAATTTAGCCTTGTTTAACAGTAATCGTAAATGTTTCCTCGATCGCTATGTTACGGTTGATGAAACTTGGGTTCACCACTTCGATCCCGAGTGCAAACAACAAAGTATGGAGTGGCGTTATCCAGGATTTTACTGGTAGACATTTTAGAACGTGGCCACACAATCACTGGCCAATATTACGCAGCATTAGTTACAAAATTTCGTTATTGCATTAAAGAAAAAAGAAGAGGAAAACTTTCACGCGGAATTCTCTTTCATCAAGACAACGCTCCAGTTCATAAGAGCCTTATTTCTATGAATGCAATTCTGAAGTTATGGAGCATCCACCCTACTCCCCTTACTTAGCTCCCAGTGATTCATTTAATTCAAAAGCTAAAAGAAAGTCTCCAGGGAATAAGATTTGAGAACGATGACGCAATTATGGCAGCAGTGCAGGGCTTCTGTGATCAAGAGTTTTTCAAGAAAGGTCTTGCCATGCTTGAACATAAGTGGAACAATTGTGTTCACGTTCATGGGGTTTATGTTGAAAAATATGGTTGTACTCTGTGCTAGGGACATTAAATACTGTACATCCCTTGTATTAATTTTTAAATTACTCGGTAAGGGTATAATACTGAACGGAGCGTGTTAAAATAGGAAATCACTGTTCCTATCTTGAAATAATATAAACGTAACGAGTTATGCGTAATTTAGAAAATATATTCTCTCAAATACTGTTAGAAATTATATTATAAATGTAAATATGAAAACGTTTGCAAGCACGTTTCACCTTGATTCAAGTCGTAACTTTTATTTTCACAAAAAGAAAAAAATTAATAAAAACTAATACGGTGAGAAACAGCCACTGTAAATAAGGCCTGTCAACAAGTTATGTTCGATACGAAATCAAAGCAATCATATTTTTAATTGGTTTGTTTAAAATATATCTAATTATCAAACCAACAGTCATCAATGTAGTCAAAATTAACAAAAAATGTCTTATGCTGAACTTTTGTATCGAAACAAAGTATCTTAGTAGAGTTCCTTTAATTAATCATTGCAGATGTACACACTAGTAAACAATCTGCCTATTAACGTCAAACACTAGTTACAGTTAGGCTGACACCAGCCTAATGGTTCATGTCCTTACGTCCGTCCCTCATCGCCTTCTATCAGTTAGGCAAATCTTAATGTACGCCATTTTTTAATATTTGTAGCCAGCTTAATGCTTAATTCACCAGATTCCTAATTCTCCATAAACTAAACTTGTTATATATGATAACCACTCACATATTTACATCAGCATTAATAATATTTAATGCAGTATTCTTTTTAAATCACAAAATCCAAAACCTTCACTTAATCATAAAGGATCGCTCTCAAAATTTTGTTTACTATCGTGCGAATTTTTTGTATACAGTATTACTACACGTTATTTAATTTTTTGGAAAAGTTTAACTAGAAAAACAATTTTCAACTCAATACCAGGTCAACTACACTTGCAAACGTTTTTCTTAACATTCTATCCACAAAAATGGATTCTACAGTAAACATCAATTTTTTACCTGTACTACAAAGTTTTACAGCTTAAATTAGCATATATCGTTATGTACTTTCTGTTTCGAAATCATAGGCGACCGCGCGCCTAACCGCCCTACCCAAAATCTGGCTGAAATATTTCTCTCTTGTCTTCTAAACTTGGTTTTTTGTAGACACCTACGTCCATATTGAAAACGCCATTAAAGCTGATACCGCTAATTGAAAGCAACCACTTCCAAAAGGTTTAAAGATCACATGGCTTTGCCGGAAAATAATATGAAACGTTTTCTTTACATCCCATCTTCAAATTTGTTAGAAAATCATAACTTTCTGAAATGTCCAACAAAATCGATATTCAAATTTACAAAATACAACATTCAAAACCAATTTTTTATGAAAGAGCACGAAATCTCTTTCCGCAAAATTGACTAAATTTTAATGCTATTTGCCGTTGAATCCTAACTCATTTATATAAGCAGAATATACATACGCACTCATTTCGCATTCTATTGCAACATAATGACATTAATTCGCTCACGCCATCCATTCATAACAGCTTCAACGCACATTCCCAAACATATTTGGAGTTTTCTTTTCTTTGAGTATGTCCGTCGAATTCTTGCTAGAAGAGACCATTAAGGGAGTCCAACAGTCGTCGATGTGTCTGTTTCACGCCTGGTTAAGGCGTTGGGGCGATTGTACTCCGTTTTGAAAACCTAAATCTCAAGTACTAAAGATAGATTCGTCTTTTCTAATTGATCATGATTTTTTGATTTCTTGATAGTAAAAAAAACATTCAATATCAATTACATTAAGTAATTGTGAAAATATTGAAAAATGTGTTGGGTATTCGATTTAAAATAGATGTCGCTAATGGTCTTGAGATTGTTGTAGAATCTACCAAACAGCGCCTGAAAATATTAAAAAAAAAAAGCATAATTTAAGTAAAGTCTCCTGATTGTTTCTCCATACACGTTTTATGCGCTGTCCACCCTGCAAAGATTATGAAGCTTAAAGACGTTTGCCATAATTTAGTTTTAATTAAAAATGTATGCTTTAATTTAATTAATAATTAGTTTGTAAATTATTATAGCGTATAACTATTTTATACCATTTCTATATACAAATTTTGGTCAAAGGCCTACTATGATTAAATTTGTTCGTACTTTACCTTATTTAATTGTACTCGTGGGACATATTAATAAACAACATTTTTTATTATTTAAAGGTCACAAATTCAATGTAGTGCCTATTAGGAAAATAATAGTAAGTACGTAAACTAAAAAGGCCGAGAATCTTTTTGAATTAATTTTTGTTACGTTCATCGGTTGTTTGGTGCATTTATTTCTAACAACAGGAAAATACATAATTAAATCTTTTGTTTTTATTTTTACCTGTAACCAGTATTTGAAAATGTAACACAAACATAAGAAAGGGTAAAGTTTTTTAAGTTGGCTTACCAGTTTCGCCTCTAAATTAAATTTGGCATCATTATGGTGAAATTGGCTATTAACATAGTATTTGTAAATGATCACAAACTATTAGGTCTTGTGTCTTATAATGAGCTTTAAATTGTATAATTAAATAACTAAGATAAGATTTTCAAATTAACAGATGTGCTATAAAAGATGCAGTCAGCCTTAACCAATTAACAGTTTGATTTTTTAGTCTCGTTAAATAAAATGTTTAAGGTAAGGATAACTAAGATTATTGAATCACAAATTTAAAACTTTTTACAGGTTATTTGCTTTATTTTTGCAATCGTAATTGCGGCCAAAGCTACGTATTTGGCACCTTCACTTAGATATGGTATAGCTCCTGGGTACAGTTATGCCGCTGCAGTTCCCGCTGTTAGTTATGACTACCGTTCAGCACCACTTTATGGTTACGGATACGCTGGTTATCCTGGCTATGGAATTGGACACTCTTATGGGCATGGGCGTACATTTTATTAGCCACTGGGGACATGATAACCTACATAATTAATTTATAATAAAATTAATTTCATAATATATTATCTTTAATTATTAACTCGCATTTCCATTAAATTCAAACTCGAATAGTTTAATTAATGCTTGGTCAATTTTAATGATTTGTGCAAACACGCGACTTCTTTGATTGCTGCACCTCCACAAGTATACGCACAAGCGCACATATAAATATAATGACCGAAGCGAAGCGTTATCAGAAGTCGATTTAGCGTTAGTGAAAAAAAGTTTATTGCATAACCTTTTATACTTACATATACCGGGTGGTGAATTGTCGGACGCACCATAGGAAATGCAATGGGAAATCATAGTCTCTCGAATTCCTGCTTCCCTGCATTTCAGGTTAAAACTCTACAGAAACTTTTCTTTAAATTCACTATCGGTTGAAACTACACTCACCGACTTTACATCCGGGACTATCATAATCCTTATTAAGTTGAATTTATCAACACTTTTCCCCTGTTGGCCGATTTTAAAGATTTTTTTTATAAAATGTAGATAAATGTATTGGTTTTAATTAATTTGATTCGATTTTTGAAATTATAATTTACATGGCGAGATATACAGGGAAACAAAAAGTATGGTTTTTACCCCAAGTTTGTAACATCGTGTAGAGCAATTTTGCAATCTAAATTCTACAATATTATGTTTTTCTACAAAACCTGATCTATTCTTAACATTTCACTCTTTTATTCAACTAAATATCTGCTTTGGTTCAAGAGATAATCATTTTTGAAAAAAAAAACAAATTTTTTGCAGCAATAACTGAAAACATTCTATACTGTTCTGTATTTGTCAAATTTGTCTGACGTTTAGAACGTTTTGTTATTATAATTTAAAAGATATTTTTTATTTTACGATGCCCTTGTCGCTCGAAAATTCAGCTAGGGCCCTTCAGGTGTTGGTTATTCCTATAGAGAAGTGGCGGAAATGCTAGGTTTTACAAAATATAGCGTGGCAAGAACCGTGGCAAGGTTTCGTTAGAGTGGAGGTTATGGCAGAAGAAATAGATCTGGAATAAAAGGGGCTACATATGCCCTTAATGATTGCTTTATTAGAGTTTCAGTTTTAAGAGATCGGCATACTAGCACAGTAGATATGAGAAGTGAACTTCAAAGAGTTTGTCAAGTGGACATCAATGAAATGACAGTAAGGAGAAGACTGAATGAAGCTAACTTACTTGCCAGAAGACCGCCAACTGAACCTCAACTTCTCAGAGAGCATCGACTAAATAGACTTTTCTTTTCGCAAGAGCACGATAACTAGAATCTGAAAGAATGGAGAAAAGCTCTGTTCTCAGATGAGATGAAAGTAGACATACTAGGGCGATCTTGGGCCACTTTATCACTTACATTAGGATATCTAAATTTGCCCTGCATCAGTCTTATACAAATTATTAAATCAGAAGGTCAAGGTCATTACATTACCTACATCCAAGTAAAGGCCATCGTGCATCAAAGTATTAGGATATCGAAATTTGCTCTGCCTCAAGCCTTATAAAAATTATTAAATCAGAGTCTTATAAAAATTATTAAATTAGAAGGTCAAGGACATCACATTCCGTACGGCCAAGTACATGGTTTTCAAGGTCAAGGTCAGTGTACACATTACCTATGTCAAAGTGTATGCTTCAAGGTCAAGGTAATTGAAGCTCCCATACACATTCGCCGCGTCCAAGTCAAAGTATTTTTAAGGTCAAAGATATGCTAGGGTAGATCTGGACCACTCTGAAGTTAGTCAAGGTCAAATCTCGCACACATTCCCCGCATCAAAAAATTTTCAAGGTCAAGGTTATTGAAGCACACGGACACTACCTACATTAAAGTATACTCTTCAAATAGCTAGGCGAATCCTACACCACTCTTTCACTATACTTTTTCTAAGTGTTTTTCTCAAGCAATTCTTGTCTAAGCTAAGGTGTTAATTCTTATAAATCAATGCTCAGGGGTCATAAATAGACTTTTGAAGGTGTAAGGGATTCTACCTTTCAGGGTCACCCAAGCAATTCTTGGCGCTGAGTAAAGACGTTAATTCTTAGAAATCAATTCTCAAGATCGGGGGTATCATGCAGATTGTCGTTGTCTATGATAAATTTTAATCAAAGTTCTTGTATTGGCTAAATTGTAATACAAAGATTATGCTTACAGTATGCGGATTCATAATACTGCTGTCCTAAACCACCAGGATGAGGTAGTTTTCCTAAGAACCGGATCAGTTTCCCAAATACAGATAATCGTTTCCCAAATACAGATAACCGTTTCCCAAATACAGATAACTGTTTTGAAGCACAGGTAGCCGTTTCCCCACTATTTCAAGGTCACACCTCTGAGAAATTGATTTTAAAGAACAAAGGCGATCCATTGTTCAAATAATTCTTCGCTAAGTCAGGGTCATAATTCTTAGAAAACACCTGTAGGGCTAACGTATAGATTGTTATCTAGGTCAATGACTAAAATGTGTTTGATGTACTATCACTTAACATTTTGTAATACCTTTGCTGGATCATATCTATTTTCTTTATTATTTTTTTCTCACATTCAACTCCCTTCAATGGATTTTCGTGTAATATGGTTCACGACACGTCATCATCTTCCCTAGTAGATACTTTCATCGCTTTATTGTAATGTTTACTAGCCATACATTCAGCTTTCCTTAAAGTCTTCTGAGATCTGAGATCGTTTTACTTTGAGACCTTGTTCAAGATTTATTACAATCTTACGTCTCCTAAACTTATGTGCAAAAACACCATATACAAACAAATTAAAATCTTTTTATTACACAGCTCCGTAAACATAATACGCAAATTTCATGGTCAATTCCGAGAAATCTGAAAATAGAGTTTTAAAGGTCAAATTTTAACCTTGAAAGCATTTATATAAGTAAATAAATAACAGTTTCATGATAGTCGATACATTGCAAACGTGACATCAAATTACCTAAGGTGTTATGAAGGGCAATTATTATATAATCGCCAGTCTGTGCGTCATATTTTTCACTACAATCGTGATTAGATGTTTTATTGTAAACCTAAAGTGTTGTGAAGAGCAATTAAATATTTGTTAAAAGTTCATTACTACATGTGTGCTTTATATTGTTGAAAGTAACCCATACTCCATACGCACTACTAATGCAAGATTTAGGTGTATACTGTATCCGATTTCATTATGTGCATTGTTCGATAGATTATAAGAAGCATAATCGATTAAGTATTCATTAGCTGCTTAGTTACACACCTCACACTTATGTTGAGAAAGGTCAGAATAACCTTCATCTTATCTCTCTTCATTTTTACTACTGCTACTATTACTATTTTGACAACATGAACAACAAAATGTTAAATTATTATTCATATTGTTACTACAACGGTATGAGGTATCCATCGGTGAACTTCTGAGTTTAGATCGTTCTAGAAATGATTTTATTGCCTCTTGTATGACTACTTGCTCACAATTGCACTACGACTAAACACTGTTTACGAAACGTTTCTAGTTAAAGCATGTTCATATATGTTTCCTCACCCACGCATGCGCAAAGCCAGTTGTCATGCTTATTTTTGCTATTTGACCTTGGGGAATGTGCGTAGGCAATGTGCATGATGGGCTTGAACAAAACACTCACAGAAAAAGTATAGTGGAAAAGTGGTCTACGATCCGCCTAGCTATTTGAAGAATATACATTGATGTAGGCAGTGTGTACGTGCGCTTCAATAACCTTGACCTCGAAAATTCTTTGATGCGGGGAATGTGTACGAGATTGGACCTTGACTAACTTTATAGAAGACCAGAACACCCCTAGCATATCTATGACCTGGAGGCAGCGAATGTGTGTGAATGACCTTGACCTTGAATACTACGCTGTGACATAGGTAATGTGTACACTAATGTTGAAAACCATATACGTGGACGTAGGAAATGCGTACGATGACCTTGAACTTCTGATTTAATAATTTTTATAAGACTGATTTAATAATTTTTGTAACACTTGATGAAGGGTAAATTTAGATATCCTAACACTTTGATGCAGGCAATGTTTATCACGACCTTGACCTTGAAAAACAATGTACTTGGATGTAAGCAATGTGATGACCTTGACCTTCTGATTTAATAATTTTTATAAGACTCTGATGCAGGGCAAATTTAGATATCCTAATGTAAATAAGCGGCCCAGGATCGGCCTAGTATATCTAATGATGGGGTTTTGGAAGAACACGTTGCTATTTTTACACCATTTATCGGTAACGAATTCGTTTTAATGCACGATAATGCTCGCACACATACTGCAAGAACAACGAAATATTTTCAAGACGTTGGATTAAATGTGGTGAATTGGCTTTCTCGTAGTCCTGATATTAAGCCGACAGAACATGTATGGGATGTTAGGTAAACGAATTAGGAAACGATGAGGGCAGTTGTTCACTCTACAACAACTTCGAAACGCTTTGGAAGAAGAATGGAATAATATTCCACAAAAAGCTATCCAAAATTTAATTACAGGAATGAATCGCCGTTTATTAGCTGTTATTCGAGCTAGGGAGTGTAACACTAGATACTAAAATAAAGATTGTTTTCAATTATTATTGCACGAAATTTGTTTTTTTTTCAAAAATGCTGATCTCTTAAACCAAAACAGATATTAAGTTGAATAAAAAAGTAAAATGTTAAGAATTAGATTGTGCAGAAAAACATAATAATGTAGAATTTAGATTGCAAAATTGCTCTTCAGGATGTTACAAACTTGAGGTAAAAAACATACTTTTTTTTTCCCTGTATATCTCGACGTGTAAATTATAAGTTCAAAAATCGAACAAAACTAATTAAAACCAATGCATTTATCTACATTAAAAAAAAAGTTTTAAAATTGGCCAACGGGGGAAAAAGCTTTAATAAACTCAACTTAATAAAAGTGTTGGTTGTCCCGGATTTAAAGTCGGTGAGTGTATTAAAAATATTTTACAGCATACGATAATTTAAAAAATTGCAAAAATTAGAATCAGAACAGCAATGAAATGTCAAAATGAGACAATCTTTGAAACTTCAAATCATTTAAATAATCAATAAAACAAAACAGGTTAATAAACAAAGGAGATTTAATTGCCTAAAAAATTAACCAAAACTATTTATCGAAAGAATTACTATCAAATTTGAAAATAGCGGAACGTTGCTTCCTATGTGTAATTGTGACAAAAATTATGAGGTTAACATTCAAATGCATTTACTACAGTTGTTGACAATCAATAATAATTAACAATTACAAATTACAAAAATTTAAGGAAATAATCAAATAAGCCACCATTTTGCTCTAAGCAATATCGTACGATATCATAAAATTCTTTTCTAATATTGGCAAGAATGCGAGACGTTATTTTGGAACATTCTTTGCTGATGCGTGTCTTTAAAGCCTGTAAATCTGCAAACCTTTCAAAAGTGAAAATTTCAGATTTTAAACGAACCCAGAGATAATAGTCATCTGGGACAAGATTTCCAGATTTTGGAGGCCACTTAATTGCACAATTGACTTCTCGCCTTAAGAAATTACCAGATTGTTTGTCGAGGGCATTAAGGAAATGGGTGTTGCCTCAGAATTCACTATAAAACATCTACACCTAAAGCACAGAAGACATTCTCTGTAGCCGACTGCAACGAAAGTATCATAAAACATTAGACAATTTAGATAATTTAAGACGTGTTCGAGACTAGCTATACATGGAGTGTTCAAATGTTTTAACAAACGATACTATTTGGTGCTTAAGACATTATTTACAAGTAATTTGGCTTTCTAAATTATCAACCTCACACAGAATTCGATGCGTGGTACATATTACCCTTTCACTCAATAGTGAGCAATTTAGTCCGAGTTTACAATGTATTGCCTAATGCGTTACAAAAGTAGAGATCGTTAATCGCGCATTAATACACGAGTTGCTTCCAATATTTTTCAGATAATCGCTTTCTTTAACTTTACTGTTTTTCCAAAGTGCAAGTTTTATGTAGACCAGTTTGCCATCTCGTAATGAAAATACAAAACCCCGGACAGTTCTCGTTTACTTGACGCAATACGTTCCTATTAACTTCCTTTAAACCGTTTATTAATATACTCTATTAGTACATGATTTGAAGTTGCTTAATAATTCCTATTAATCAACGATTCTCTGAAAAGATCATTTTTTATTTTTCTCACATCTGAAGGCGAACTTATAACACATAAGTGGCTCATAATTATTATTCCTTGGATTGTAGTGAAATTAATGTAATAACCAGTACCCGTGTAATAATTCAATAATATGTAACTAATGAAAAGAAAGCTAACATAGTTAATTTGGTACGTGGAAACGTTATAAGAAGGAAGCTTACGTTGCGATAAATCTTTTGAATAACTTTATGAAGGTTAATTTACTTTAAGTTAAAATATTTTGTATGTTTTTTTATGACTTTGGGCAATTGTCTAAAGAGACAGCTACCTAGGCGTATGTCCACCTCTGCCGCAATAGTCACTGGAAAATTGACCGTTTTTGCATCTTCTGGGGGTGTACAAGAACCATACGTATCTATATGAGAAAAACGCCTACACAGTTGTCTCTTCTTATGAACTGCCTACTGCTGTCACTATCACGAAGGTCTCGTGTTGTATCTATTTGATTCATTTTAACCAATACGTTTATAAGCCAAAATTATTTTATTTGTATAAGAGTAGGGGTAAGAAAAGGGCACAACGTTTCTAAAATAATGAAAATTTACAGTTTTATATGAAATACATTTTTTGAAACAATAGAAAACATAAACATTATTCTAGATTAACAAATACAAGGAATGTCAATGACTATGGGTGTTTTGTAATACATTATATTGAAAATCAAACAAAGTTTAATATTGATCCAAAGAGTCAAATCTTTTCTAGCTGTCTAGCAAACAATAAAATTGAAGTTATGTGTGAAACAACGCATAGAATGTTACTAGAATTGGAAATAGAGCAAATGATAGATCTTCAAGGTATAGGTTACAGATAAATGACCGAACCCTTGGTAGTACTAATCTCATTGTTTAATTACTTTGTGTCTTGATACCATGTTTATTCTGCCATGTACTAGACGTTGGTTGTTGGTTTTTAAATGAATGTAGACCATATTGGTTTAGGAACAAATGGAGGGAGGACCTAGGTTGAAAGCTGCGGAGTTTGGGAAAGTAATGGTGGTAGCTCTAACTGAGGAAAGAATGGAGAATTATGAGCAACGAACCGTCTTTCTCTGCTAAATTTGCAGCGTAAACGTATGAATTAAAAGAATCAGCAGAAATGGTTAAAGTCTTAGTTTAGGAGATTCATTGTTACATATGTATCGTTACTATCCAATTATGTCGCAATATTTGTTTTGTTGTTAATTCCCCTTTATTTACTGAGCAAAGATATATCAATTTATTCGTCTGCCATCTTCCAGAAGTCAACCGCAGTTGCAAAGAAATGTATAGGTTTAAAATCATCAAACTAATTCTGTTTCAATTACAGGGTTAACTAGTAGGAAAATAAAACAAAAAGTTTAGATTCGAAAGGTCCTACAATTAAAGAAAGGTATGTTACAAAATGCCTCAAGAAGTAAATTTATCTCTTAAATTTTCAAAGTAATTTTCTTTAAATTATTCGCTTCGATATTCAGTAAAACAAAATCGATTAACCTCAGATTTATCATTTTTGTGTACAAGTAGCTTTAACTTTCGGAAACAAGAAAATAATATTTTTCTAAAACATTTACTGGCGGAGGTACACACACGCTTGCGCATACTAACACAAACACACACACACATGCACACACACACACACGCACACACACACGCACACCTGCACACACGCACGCACACACACGCACACACGCACACACGCACACACGCACACACGCACACACGCACACACGCACACACGCACACACGCACACACGCACACACGCACACACGCACACACGCACACACGCACACACGCACACACGCACACACGCACACACGCACACACGCACTCACGCACTCACGCACTCACGCACTCACGCACTCACGCACTCACGCACTCACGCACTCACGCACTCACGCACTCACGCACACACAAACACACACACACTGTAACGTGCCAATTTCTTGTCTGACGTTACCTTAATTTAAATTTCGAAATTTGCATTATTATTAATAAGTATATTTACATTACCTTAGTATTATTAAGCATTTCTTTTTTCGTTTAATAATTAAATTTTTATATCGTAATATTTTCTCTTCAGTCTACATAATTACGAATGCCCCTGTATATATTTTAGACATTCAGTTTTAGTTCTTTGCGCAACGTGAATTAAATCACATGCTGAGGCATTTCCGTACATCATGTCGTTCCTTTAACACGTTATCTTTTTTTAAGTTTTGCTTCCCTTTTATAAGGTATGTACAGGCGTTTAATTACATTTTCTATATATTATATTTAATAGGGAAACAAGAAATTAGACTAGGGAATTAGAGTCAGAAACTAGAATAAGAATACAGTTTATCTTCAAGAAAAAGCTTTTATTTTGGTAAATTTACGTATCATTGTATGGCTTGGGTAAGACGTCACGTACAGTTACTTAGTTAAAATGGCTGATTAATGCAATGTCATCTTTATGAACATAAATGAAGATACCTTTGTTTTGCTTCAATCATATATGCTGTTAGACATATACTGCGTTCGTCGTTATAAACAGCTTTCATCGTTCGAAGCTGCTTTCGTTATACGTTTATGTTTCGTTTATTTGTACGTTAACTACAAATGGAAATTACCTTTACATTATCGTATATAGTATATTATATTGGAATTGGAAATGAAAATTCTCAAGCTACAGTTCGTTTAAGACGAGATTAAAATATTTATTTTGTACAAGTAAGTACTTATCCTTTTAGTGCAGTTAAGTAAATAACAAATCAGTTAGTGTTATTTTGATACGGTTAAGAAAAGGAACAGTTAGTCCTGCTCCTGAAATAAAAACATTTGAGTTCATAACCTATCACAACTGTAATTTGTTGACATTGGTCAATATACGTTTCATGATTGAATACCTACATGTTGAATAAATTACATTTTGAATTCTAAGTATACGTTTATCTACTGTGTTTAATTTAGTACTTTAAGATTGTAATGCAGTACAAGAAGTATGGTTTAGTTATTTTATTCTGATATTAATCAGACATTTTGTTTTATTAAATATACATATAACTACAGATGTTTAGTGCTTATTCGGATTACCTATTATGTTCTGAGATACAACCTTTCTCAATTTTTGTTGTATTTTATTGGTTAAACCTAGAAATTGAGTGGTGCCCAATTAAACAGATGCTAATACTGATTATATCTATGAAAATATCTCTGCTTTCCTCACACCTGATGATAGAGTTCTCATATTCAGTAAGTTTTATAAGTTTGTACCTCACTGAGCTAGACCGTGGTGCAATTTACCTTACCTTTAATATAACAACAACACCTTTTAAATTTATTTGTTATAACACACACACACACACGCACACACACACATATACACACACACACTGCACACGCACACACACACACACACACACACACACACACACACACACACACACACACACACACACACACACACACACACACACACACACACACAACACACACACACACACACATACACACCCAAACACATTTTCAATGTAATACTGTCAGAAATGTTGCGTGCACTAATCTGAATTTCTCATGTATTGCATGTTTAGTGTCTGGTTTTCCATAACGTCTTGTGTTGCTGACTAAGCATTAATCAAACTGAGTAGTAAACTCCATAAAATAATTTATATTGCGCAGTGATCCGAATCTTTCGTCGTTGTCTCTAAATAACAATCCACTTAATCCAAGCGTTTTCACACGTACAAATACTCTTCGCACATTTTTATCAATAATTTCCTTCTTTATCGAATTGAACTGATTAATCAAAACGGCGTCTTTTACTCATCATTAGAGTAACAGATAGTTTGTGTTCAGAAAAATTTTATGAGCTATGAAAATTCTTCCTCCTCGTAGAACCTACTCGATCCACCAGTAAAAGGGAAACAAGCCCTACAAAAACACATAGAGAGTTCTCGTAATAAATTAGCTACTTTCGCGAAACCTTATCACCTTTCAGAAGCTGGCGTTCAAGCCAGTTAACTGTTACAAGAATTAAACTGAATGTTTGGATTGTTTCCATGATAATAATTCTATGTATTACTCACCAAAACTTCCGAATTACGTTCTGTGAATAATACTGAAAAAACGTTAGTTGGCGCAGTAACACATGGAACGCCATACCTCGGATAGGTCGTGGAAACTCCAGTACATGCAGATATTATACCAAAAAATATTTGCAATTTTCACAATTTTTTAATCACATCGTTTCGTTTTCCGTACTTTGCCGATTTTGCGATACTCTACCACACTTAACCTTACAATTATTTAGGTACTTAGTTTTAAATTTGATAAGCAGGTTTTATGTGAGATATGTTACTCACGTACTCCCTCAATTGGACGCGCACAGTAAGTGTATTATCTAGCGCGAAAAATCCAAACAGCCCGATTCCAAGTCTTACTACAATTGTAAGAATTATTACCAAATTTGAAAATAGTGGGAACGGCGCATCCTTTGTGTAAATGCGCCAAAAATTATGAAGCCAATATTCAAATAAATCTGTCTGAAAATGATAATACTGCAAAAGTATTACTGGCAGCTGTTCAAAATCCTGGTATAAGTTGTTGAGAAATTGCGAACCACTTTGGATTGCATAATACTATCGCAATAAAAATTTTGAAATAGAATTATTTCCATTCGTACAAACTTCAGTGTGTTCAGGAGTTGCTTGATGGGAATTTGGACAGTTGAGCAGAGTTTTGTTACATGATTCTGGAGAAGGCTAATCCAGACCGACAATTTTTTAGGAAAATTTGTTTTACGGATGAGTGTACGTTTACGTTAAATAATGAACCAAACGTGCAAAATTATATGATTTCGTCAAGAGAAAGTCCTGAAATTATTGTTGAAAGTCGATCTCAATACGGTCAAAAATTAATGTTTGGGTAGGAATATTCGGACTACATATTATTGGACCATTCTTTTACGATTAAAATCTAAGCGCAGGTAGGTTTATGGATTTTCTACAAAAGCAAATTTTACGAGCTCTAGCAGAAGTAGCTCACAGGTAGAAGAAATTTGGTTTCATATGGATGGTTGCCCTGCTCACGACAGCCGAGAAGTTAAAGACTTAATTAATAATTGTTTTAGTAAATATATAATCGGACCAAATTGTATTCATGTATAGCTAGTCTCGAACACGTCTTAAATTATCTAAATTGTCCAATATTTTATGACACGTTCGTTGCAGTCGGCTACAGAGAACGTTTGCTGTGCTTTAGACGTAGAGGTTTTATAGTGAATGCTGAGGCAACACCCATTTCCTTAATGCCCTCGACAAACAAGCTGGTAATTTCTTAAGCCGAGGTCACTGTAATGCTCAAAACTGCGGCTTTTAGCCTTCACGTTGCAGTCTGAGGAATGGTATTACTCGACTGTATTTACTATGATTCTATAATTCTTTGTACTTCAGCACTGACTATTGAAGGACGTAACATTTTTCACCAATCCTGAAGGTGTGGAGGTTAATACTTCGCGAGATATCCTCAGCTCTGTCATCATCCCTCTTGCCTACCTTGATTATTTTTGCAAATGGCGTACGTAGTTCACGTCGCGGTCTTAGAAATTCACTACCCTGATGGATTAATTTTTGAAACTGTTGTCTAAGTAATAAGTATAATTATCTTTTTGATAAAACATCTGTATTAGGTGCTTATTAGACAAGATTCAATCGTTTCAATATCAATAGGTGCTAGCGTTGTCAGTTCACTGTTGTTGCAAAAGCTTTTTTCTTTCCAAGGACGGCCCTACTATTTCTCGTTTTAGCGGAATAATAAATATTATGAACTTGAAGGTGTACAAATAAGAAACTCCGTTAACGCAGGTAATGGCTCGATAACATGCACCTCAAACTATTTGGTTTGGAACAGGTAGTATGATGATACTACTGCACTAAGAGGTGCTAAATTAATTTTTAGATTCTATAAATGGTCAGTTTTAAGCATACCATAAAAAAATAACATTTTGTTTATTCTTCATTCGTCATACATCGATATATATCACAAACTGTCAAACTTCGTTCCCTGGTAAAGAAATTGGTGTAATTTAATATTTAGTTGGTCAAGATAAACGAATGTGTGCTTCTAAATGTTTACAAGGTCTATTTATCCACTAAGAAGTAGCATTTCTGGTCAAATAAAGTGCAACAGTTTAAACGTAGCCTACGTAGCGGTTTTTCTAAAACGAAGACTAAGCATAGCATCTTTCCCCCTTCAGAAAGAAGCAAAACTGTATTTCTCATGGGAATGCAACTTTTGAAACGCTACAAATCCCTTACCGAAGGAAGAATTCCATTATTTTGGCGGATATTGATGGACCATAAATACTTGGTGAGCGTAAAAATGCACAAATACACAAAGTATCCATACAGCTCTGGACAGATTAATTAATCTATGCTTTAAATACCCTCAATTTGATTTTGCGAGCGTAAAGCTTTGTTTGCTTTCCAAACAAAAACGTATGTCTTTTTTTTGTTCCATTGGAGCATAAATATATTTTTCTTAAATTTCTTTGAATAATGGGTACAGTCGTCCCATAAGTAGAATAAATTATACAGCATATTGTTTATCATAAATTAGTCTTTTCTTTGTGAACCTTTCCATAATGACTAATAGAACGTACGTCCATACCAATAAGAGTGTCCGTTTGCATAACCAGCATACCCATAGCCATATAGTTTATAGTTATAGTTAAGAAAGTAAGCCAACTTTACCTTAAACATTTTGTTTTGTTCAATAAACGTAGCTGATACTGATGATTTTGTAAAAATGATTTGGTATTTTATAATTTGTCTCTCAACTTTTATCTTAATTTTAATCTTGATAACTAAAAATGATGCTATAATTGGAAACAGATTACATAGCCTTGGAACTAATACTGTAGATTGATCTTTTAATCACCAAGTTTGAGGCAATTATCTAAATTTACAAAAATGATAGTAAAAAATCAGAATTAATTACTATTTCGTTCGCAAGCCCCGTTATTGGATTAAGGATACCGTGCTGTACTAAAAATCAAAAAGATCTAGCATAAACCTCACATCTAGTTCGACACAGACTTCCTATCACAGAAGAGTTACATTATTTACTAATTAATACTAATTAATTAATCATACAAATTAATAGTTATGTATGTAACAAACGCAAAAAGTGAAAGTTTATTGCACGCGACGCGTGTTTGTTCACCAAGACCTATCGATCGAGTTGATCAACACCTCGAGTGCACTGAAGGCTTTTGGACGACTTGCATACAAAAATTTTTCTACCTTCAATAAGTTTTGCTACGTGGCCATAAGTGTGGGTAAGTAATAAGTTACTGTAATACATGTTTTCCATAGTGTTTCTCATTTTCAGCTGTAAACCTATACTTACACGTGGACTTTCTATTTACTTAAACTTTTAATGTGCAGCTAAGAAAGATGTTTGTCATCTGTAACTGATTTCTAGTGAAAAAATACAAATATAGCTATAGAATCGCACGAAACAAAATTCGTACACCCAATGATAAAACCTAATTGTTTTATAAAGAATTCAAATGAAATAAAAAATGGATTGTTTAAAATTTAACTATAATGGTATAATAATTATACAATAGCCTAATAATGTTTCACCTATTTGAACAATATTACTTGAAAACATGAACCCAAAGCGCAATAGCCTAAAATCTTTACATCAGTACAAACGAAATCTGATTCTATTCCCAATTCATATTTTACTGACACTTCTTCATTTGCAGTTGTAACTTTTAAATCAAGTTAGTTCGCATGCGTAGCGCACAAAAGATGTTTGTTACACTAGTGTAGTAAACGATAACTTTTTACGCAAACAAAATACGACATAGGCTCCGTTGCACAACACGTCGAGGGCAATGAAAATTTCTTGCGCAAGTTGCGTACAATAATTTTTCTACGTACATAAAGAAATAGTCATCCTTATTGTGAATTATATTTTAAATATTTATCATTTTTAGCCATAAAACTGGTAAAACACCCGCAGTTTCTTTTTTATTTGTTTACACTGACACACCGGAATAGTTCTTTAGTAGCTAAGAACCCGACTTCCGGTAAGGAAATACTAGAATATAGCAATAGACTGTGCATGAAACAAGGTCTGTACACTCGATCGTAGCAAAACGTAATTTTTTTGGAAAAATTCTAAATAAATACAAAATTTAAATGCTTGAAATTTAACTATATTGAATCGCTTATTAAGTACACAATGATCTTATTACGTTTCACCTAATTAAAAAATATCACTTCAAAAAAGGAAATCAAAGATATAACCTAAAATATTTAACATCAGCGCAAATGAAGTTTAGTTCTCTTGTCAAATCATATTTTAATGGCTTTTCTACATTTGTAGTTGTGGTTTTTAAATAAACTGGGTACGCAAGCGTAGCTTACAATACAATTTTTATTGCATTAAGGTGTGTTTACACCTGGCGAGTAGGCAGCAACTGTCATGCCAATTGCCATGACTGTTGCTGCCTGTACTCGACTGTTTGCACGGAGAGCTGAGAATGTCAGTTGATGGCTAGACACCGAGAGAAGGGTAGAAAATGGTGCAATATGTTGTAAGGATGCATGTCCGAAATTCCTGTTTTTGTAATTAGCGTCAAAAGTTTTCCACAGATTTTCCTCTTATTTATACAACTTCATGAGCTCTAGATTGTGTTGGGAGGACCATCTTCCAGACATGATAAAAAATACAAATCAAATTATTATTATGAATGTTTCAAAAACACTTCTCTATTAATGAGTCGTGTGAACGGAAATTGAACACTGGCCGGGCAGTTAACTCGGCTGTAGTTCACACAAGGAGAGACGCGGGTAAAGCTACTGTCGTGTGATGTGGTGGGGGTAGTAAACGGTAGATTTTTATACTAAAAATGTTGCAAAGGGAATTCGTTTTTGAATAAACGCAGAAATAAGTATTTTAATTAAGGCTATATTTGTAGATATTTTAAGTTTGAAGTACATTCCCACTTCCTTAGAAGGCAGTCGTACAGAAATACCAACATAATTTTGGTGACAAAAACATTAAATGTTTTTTAAAAATGTAATCAAAACAGGACCAAAAACGTTGTACATTACTTCAGTTTAAAAGCATAACGTGACTTGCTTCTACGCCGCTTGTCACCAAATAACTCTTGTTTTTTTCTTCTTGTAATAAAAATTGACCAAACCTAAACCTGCATAAGGGCAAAAGTATAAAATTTAGGTTTAAAACGAGTTGATTTGCAGGGCATTATTATTACCAACTCCGAATTTAATTTTGTGCTCATATTTAAAATTATAAAACCTGTCCATACGTTTAGCAGTAGTTTTGACACTGGTCCTAAGCAAAGTATGTGCGTGCATGTATGCGTACGCGCGTGCTAAAGCACTTTTTTTGAATCTTAACCCTACATTATTATTTTAGACTAATTTTTTTTCGAAAAATTAACTGAACCAAGAAAATGTATTTAGGATATCTATTGTTAGCTTTGGGTCATCGAGGACATCTATTTGGCTGCATACCCAACGAATTGATGTATAAATATATATTTCAGGTAATAATAATATTCATGATCTGCAGAATTTAATCCTTGGTTATTGAGGATATCCAGTATTCTACGCCCATAACGAAATTGGGGTACTAACATAGATTCTCGACAAAATTTATTAAAATTCTGACCAAAACCCATTGGTCACAGAATTTAGTTGTTCGACATGAAAGAGTTTGATTGAAAATGTATTGTCGTACTTTTTTATTTGTTTGTTTAACATAGATTATTGCTTTTGTTTTTACAATGTTGCCTATTTTCGTAATAAACTTATTATAAGATTAATTCATTTCTTTTAATTTCCTTTTCGTAGGTTAGAAGGGCGTATATTATTCCACACCAGATATTTAAAATAGAATTGAAGATGTACCGTGTGTCCCGATTTCGTTGTTTTAGTTCTTTTTAAAGATATCTTTGTTATTATCAAAAATAGAGGTTTGCGGTTTTTACCTTCACGTACTACTTTGTTGACATAGCGAAAATCTAAAATTTAGTATCTTCTTTGTTTCCGACTTATAGCACAACGTCGATATTTCTAAACCTTTTTCAAGGTCTTATAACGCGCTTAATACTTTTACACTGATTTTCGTTAACGGTACTTATGTATTGCGAAGCGCTGAATTCAGTAGCGTGCTTAGAATTCTTATAGCGGGTACGGTTTTTGGGTATAATAAACTTGCATTTTTTAAAAAATGGGAATCATAGTTGGATTGGCAACCATTAGACGCAGTTCTTTCTTAGCTTTTTAAAACTGTAGACATATTTATTTTTAAAACTGACGGATATAACAAGGATGATCTGGGAAAAAGGTAAGATAAGCATCGTAAAGTCAGTATACCATACAAATGGAACAATTTCAACATAAGCAATTGTTTGTCATCCTTTAAATAATTTATTGTTTCTTTTTGCTGCAAACTGTGTTGACCTGACGTTCAAAGTATGTTGTGAACATGTAATGACCCTGAAAATCCTTACTATCAATTTTCCTATTATAGTAAACAATTCCTATCAAAGCTTATTCCCTATTTCCTTCCACAACTGTTTTATCATTGTTAATAATTGGTATCAGCTGTCCTCTCACTTCCCACTCCATCCAATTTAACTATAAATACCAGACACCTAGCTCAGAGATTCTCAGATCCTTTCATTCATTCATTCACTCTCACACTCGACACTCCTTCCCTAACCTTCTTCCTTCACCCACTTCTATAATATATTTTACACAGTACCTGAAACATAATCCTGTCCCGCAGTCAGACTAGCCGGACCAGAATCCTGATTAGCAACTAGTAGCCTGACCCGTATCCTGATAAATAACTACTAGCGTGACCAGTATCCTGACCAGCATTTCCAGACCAGCCAGACCAGTATTCTAATCAGTACTACCAGCGTGCCCCAATCAGACATATCCATACCTATCCCCTAAACTAATCCCGTATTGTTGACGGGATCAGCATCTCGCATTTATTTACTACGATACCTTTTATGTATAACATTCGTTGTGGTCAAAAGGCCCGAGAAAGGTGCATAAACGTGACTAGGGTAAGAAGTCCTTAGCTTCTCGCAGGTGACACCCCAGAAAAACTGAAGATTTATAAGCCGAGAATCAACCCTTTGTCACTCTAGCACCCCTTCAAAAAATAGTAAAACACGTTCACTCATGCATTGCTCTTGGAGGTGCCAACGCTCCGAGATCGGTACTGAATGATTGTTGAAGGACGCTGTTAAGCAGACGGAGGCTGTGCCCTGAATAATTAGCTACTTATACGAAACAGAAGGCTCACTTAACGATATTAACCCTTTAAAGGTTGCCGGCAGTTTCGTCTCCGAATATGATATTACTGTTCCCCAAATATCCAGTAATATAGTTTGCATTTACCCTACACCAGCATTCCAGATAATGGCACTAATTACAGAATCTTATTATAAACAATCCAGACATATATATATATATATATATATATATATATATAAATCGACCTGACCTGTACATAAAATTCCAGTTTCCTGTTATGATTTTATTCATAAGCAATTTACTAATAATTATTACAATATTATAATGAAAATTTCACGTATTACTAAAGCAGCTATTTAATTATATGTTCACATTTATATCCCTATATGGCGATCTTAATCTGCATGACAGCGGCGTACCATAGTAGTCTGACCACCAGGGGCCGCCAGAATCGTTTTTAGATTTAAGTTTATTTATTTAATCTAGTATAATAAAGTTTGCTTATTTTATTATTTCCTTTTAGAGTTTGTTTTATTTTATATTAGAATGGAATAAATTTGTTATAACCTGTTAAGATCTATTCATAAGTTTATTCACAAAGTAGTGACAATCTTTAATCCCGACCCAAGAAGCAAAGCAAGGGCAATAAAAACAATTAATAAATTTGTAAAGCTGGGGGGGGGGGGGGCATTACAAACATATTGCTGTGAATTTAATATTGTTGCAAATTTATTATTGCTGTAACTATAACGGGGAAATATAGTGAGCTGAGACAATTTTTAAAATGTGATATAATAAAGCATTTACAGAAAGTAGAAAAAGTGCAGATGAAGCTTCTTAATTATATTTTAACAGGTATTTCCATATTTTCGCCAATATCGGCACAGTAAATTATTTAAAATATTGCTTATTGTAGGTCAGCCAAATAAAGTAATATTTTCAAGATTGCAAAACAATATCATTTAAAGGTCTATCGTACGCACACAAAGGGGTCTTCCTCCGCCTGATATTATGCTTCAAGCGGTCAAAATTCATAAACGTGGCCTAAGGGCAACTGCTTTTGCCGAACGGGGAACGCCAATCCTTTTTCTACGACAGGTAATACCGTTCTGCCATATTTCATATTGCCGAGGGTAAGTTTTAAGCCTCACTTTTTTAAATAAATTCCACCTGCTAGTGTCGGAGGAGCTAACCCATCTGGTTGGATAAATGAACAACATTTCATCGATTATTTTAAGTATTTTGTCAGACACACAAAAGTTTCTATAGACAAACCAATTGTATTGCTACCTGACAACCACGATTCACACTTGTCTGTTGAAGGGCATGAATAATGGTGTAACTGTTCTATCATTTTCTTCATTGAAGATATATGTAAATAGTGCCTGCGATGCTTGGATGACCAACAATTCTGGCCTTATCATGACCATTTATGACATCCCTGGCATTATGTCTGGCGCCTAACTCTTTGCTGCAATGCCGAATAATATTGCCGCTAGTTTTAAAGTCTCAGGAATTTTTGCTGGCATATGTGTGACAAATAGACCAAGTCCTGGTGATGTAGCCGTCATTAACAATGACATTCCTTCTACCAGCAAAGCAAAACGAATTGGTACCTGTTCGGCTTTTAGATGAGCAAAACCTAACAATTCCAACCACTTTATTTTATACTCGTCACGTTACACCAATTGATGAAATCGTAAACCAGCCAAGTTGCAGCAAAAATCAATCAACGCCTATGCAAATACTAAATCCGCTTCCAAAAGCAGCCCCAAGAAAAGAAAAAACTTCAAAACGAAAAATAAAATCCGCTATTCTAACGGACACATCCGTAAAAGACGAACTAGAAACGCTGAAATAGAAAAAGAGAATAAGAAGAATAAGAAGGTAGAATCAGTTAAGAAAATGTTCTAGCCGACAAAACTAAAAAAAAAAACAAGAAGTTAAAGGTTCGTGTTAATTCTCATTCTAGTAGTGAAGATGAAGAATCCCCATGTTTAGTGTGCATCGAACCATTTTCAAATAGTTCGCCAGGTGAGAAGTGGATGCAGTTCAGAAGCTGTAACCTCTGGTCACACGAACGATGTTGTGATGCTGATGCTTTTTACATGTGTCACATTTACAATTCAGATGATTAAAATTAGCTTTGTACTGGTTATTATTTTCTTTAATTTTTGAAGTTCTTTTTGCAGTTTTTCCTAAATTCGAGTTAATGTTGTTTTATTTGAACAAATACCTTAGATTTAATGTCTATTTGCCTTATTCTTAATAATGTTAAACCTGTACGAACCTGCTTCATAAGCTGTACAAACCTGCCCTGTACATGGGGCTGGCTGGTACACAAGACAGAGGACGATGATTTGCCATTTTGGAGAATTATTTTGGTATTATTTACAATTATAGCCATAATGCTAATAAACAATAAGCCAAGTATAGTACCTACCCATAGCCGATGAAAAATTTTAAATTAGTTTTTTCAAATCAAACGTAAACAGTGCACCAACAATCCACGGTCCACCCTATCCAGGATATTGAAGCGTCATAAGTATTATCCATATAAAATTTGAATTTCACACCAACTTAATCCTGGGAATTACGAGAGGCGAATTAATTTCGGTCAATGGTTTTTACAAAAGTCCGAAGAACTTCCAAATTTTGGTAGAAATGTTATAAGGTCGTATAAACATAAGTAGGCCAATTTGGTTTGATGTATCCTGCTTCATACTTGATGAATAGTATTTCATATTTTCGAATGAAATCATAATGCTGAGGGTTATATAGAAATACTGAATAAACGACTATCAGAAAAACATTTTCCAAATATTTTTTTCAACACGGCGCTGACCCAGCTCATAATGCTTTGGAAGTGAGAAATTACTTAGAAAACTGTTTCCCAAATCGTTGGTTTGCAACGTTAGGTTCGGTGTTATGGTCTCCACGATGTCCAGATCTGTCATTACTGGATTTCTTCCTAACAACATAATTTATCAAAGCCGTCATAATAGTAGAAGGTGTAACCAGTTCACATATTAAATGCCATTATAGCCATTGCAAGAAGAAGTATATTTTTCTGTTTTATTTTGGTGTTCCGTTATTGTTCTTGTTGTTCCTTTATTTTGAAATTGTTCCGTTTCTGTAGTATGCTGATGTTACGATGCTTATCTTGCCTTTTTCCCCGAAAATCCTTGTTATATCTGTCAGTTTTAAAAATAAATATCTCGATTCAACTGGTGGTTACCAAGCCACCTATGATTCCCGTTCAAAATATGCAAGTTTATATTATTACTCAAAAAGCGCTCCCGTAGAAAAACTCTAAGCACGCCACTGAATTCGGCACTTCACAATATCATTTATTTTGCATGTCTAATCAATGGCAATATATAAGTACTGTTGACGAAATATATCAGTATAATAATATTAAGTCAGGTATAAGACCTTGACTAAAGTGTAGAAATACCGACGTTTGGCTATAAATCGAAAACAAAAGAAGATACTAAATTTTCGATTTTTCCATGAACAAAGAAGTAGGTGAATGAAAAAACTGCAAATTTATATCTTTGATAATAACAAAGATGTCTTTAAAAACAACTATAGTTCATCTTTGAACTAAGAGTAGTAAACTCAGAAGACTGATTTACAATATAAAATATCCTAAATTTAGTAACCAAAACTATTTGGCGCTAATTTTGAATTTTTAAGAATAGGTAAACATTGTTCACAGATAGGTTAGGTTATAGTAAGCGCTGCAGCGATTTTATTATATATGTAAGCTGTATTGCAAATTATGCAAAAAATGGAAAACCATTCAATAAAGTTACAAATTTCCTTTTAAATTTACATTTTGCTATAAATTAGAAATTTAGTGAAATATAATACAAAAAGAAATAAGTGCTTTATAGCGAACAAAAAATATTACGTACAATTTCAGTCTTAAATATTTGTTATACAAGGTCCATTACTGGTTACAAGATTTAAATAAAACATCAAATATTACAACGCTTTTAAAATAATTATTATATTATCGGAAGCTACGCGCTATTACCCTAATACTACAAAAAGTTATTCATTTTGTTACAATTTAATCACTGTCACCTTCCGAACTTTGACTCAAGGTGCTCCTATCGTGAGAACCAAGGGTAATTATTAGTGGTTCAGAAAAAGCAAGAATGAAATATAAAAACGTAAAAAAGTAAACAACACAAGTGCAACTGACAGTTAAAATTGTCAATTTAGAAATTTCCCTAGTGTAAACAAGGTGAAATGTGAGTCAAATTGAAAGTAACTTTATATATATACATATATATATATATATATATATATATATATATATATATATATATATATATATATATATATGTATATACGTATTCAGCCTAACAATGAAAAAACAGTAATTTATCATTGAAAATTGCTTTATATTAACTTGAGGTAGCCGTTGCAACCAAGTAAAGTATAAATTAACTAGTAATTGATATCTCTATAAATCCGGTTTTAATAAAACGTAATCAAAAATAATCATCTCAGGTATTAAATTTTCTTCAATAATGTTGATATTATAAAAAGTTTAAAAGAACTCAAATCTTATTCTCTGGAGCGGGTTAAACAAACTAAGGTAGTATCTAAGGGTACTACACCCGTTGCAAATTGAAGTGGGTAAATCTATTGACTATTTTGGAGTTTATACCTTCTATATACAATTCTTTTTATATCAATATGCCACATGATGAAAAAGCACAATAGTAATACATGTACATTCTGTTTTATTTTTATTTGGAAACAAAATTGTGCACGTGACATTTTTGCCTAAAATGAAAGCTCTTTATTTTTTTTCTTATTACTTTCCTAAAAATAAAGTAGTGTACCATTAATATTTTTGTTTATTTAATACAAAAAGTAAAGTGAAATTGTTTTATAAGATCAAAAAAATCTTTCATATTTTTTAAACGGTGTTCCTCTGCATTTTAGAAAATCTGGCCGATGGAATTCAGCAAAACACTTTCTCGTATAAGGAAACTAACTGTTGCCCGCAGCAATTCCTAGATCCGTATAACTTGCAATATAAAAAGATATACTTACCTACAAAATTATTTTTTTCTTATTCACCCTGTATTTTGCAAATTACTGTATATTTTTACATATTTGAATAGCATGAGAAATTTAACTTTAAAATACTTCAGATTTGATTTTGAAACTTTAATATAAAATTTATTATTTTCGGGAAAATCGGAAGCGCTAAATGGCAACATTTTATTTAATCTTAAATATTTACAAACCGTTCGAAAGCATGTAAAAACACACAGACAGACATACCCGAAAATTTTCTTTCGCGAAATCGATGTTTTTCAATTCAGGGACCGCGAAAACGAAATCCGCGAAAAAAATGTCTCTTTTCTCTTAATATACGTAATATATATGAAAGTAAAATGATATAGCCTGTCGCTTCTAACCCATTTAATGTTGTAGACGGAGATACTTAAACCACCATAATGTACAAAACACTAAAACTAAAAGTACATTTAGTGGCAACATCAGTGGTAGGAATCGCGTTGATAACAAACAACATATCTAATTGTTCACATGAGTTTTTGTCTTTTGAGGTAATCAAACCTCCTCCACCCCACTTTATCTTAGTCAATTCGATCACATCGAAATACATTATAATTATTTGGGAATAACTCGCTATTTTGTATGCCCGGAGAAAGTGCTGATTCGGCAAGTGTTAAAAAATAAGCTCAAGAGACGAGCTAAGCGGCGAGACTTCGACCAATGCATTAAACAATTCTCCTCCTTTACGTATTTTAAAAACCAGAAAAAATGAAACAACTCAAATCCTAGTAATCTATAGCTATGAATCGTAATTACCAACTTTGGCAAAATAGATATTCAAGTTTATAAACCAAACCCTTATGAAACCCAATTGAGTTTCATAATAGATTATTATAAAGGAAAAATAGAAAAACGTTCTAAAACAACGTCATAAACGCTACATCTTTTGGTAATTTTTCGTACAATAGAAAACATTCAAAATTTGTCTACTCATATTATTATTTTTATTATAATTTAGTTTAGGTTACACATATTAAGGTTGATTAATAGAATGCACGCCCGTATCCGTAAGAGTGTCCGATTCCGTAACCAGCGTAGCCAGAGTATCCATAACCATAAAGTGGTGCCGCTCGATAACCATAATTAACAGAGGGAATCGCTGCAGCATAACTGTATGCAGGAGCAACACCATATCTAAATGAAGGTGCTAAATACGTAGCTTTGATGGCAATTACCATTGAGAAAATGAACAAAATAACCTATAAAAGATTACTTATATTTATTATTTAGTACTTTCAGTAAACCTTACCTTTAGCATTTTTTTACTTTAACAAATGTAACTAACGAATGTGATAAATTGTTAGAGTTGACTGCATCTTTTATACCCAATCTCTTAATTAGAAAATCTTATCTCTATTACTTAAGTTGGTTTTATAATTTAAAACGCATTATAATACACAGGAACTAATAGTTTCTTTATATTCAATAATTTTCTACAAAAACGAAGGTACATTTTAAATTCTCATCAAGCTAGTAATAGATATAAGAAAAGATTTAATTGCAAGATTCCAAAATACTAATATAAGAAATTAGTAATTATGTATGTACTGTACGGTGTGTCCCGATTTCGTTGTTCTATACTCCATTTTTTAACTAAGAGGAGCGAGCCACTACTTGTATTTTGAGCCTTGGCATCACTGATTGCAGTTAGGCGCCGTTTTACGTTTCCATAGAAACGTCTGACATTGTTGACAATAACATACTTCAATTTTTTTGTCAATAGCGTTATTTGTATTGTTAACGGTTACTTAAAGATTGCTTGTCAGCAAAGAGATGGAGTTAAGTTGTGAAAACTTTCGTGCGATGATATATTACTATTTTTGACGTTATCAAGACAAGTGTGCATCGACAAACTTATTTCATATTTGCTAATGAAGCTCCATCCTTTGCTACTGTGAAACGCTGGTATAACGATTTTAATCGTGGCCGCCTTTCGCTCACTGACGAAATTCGAGAAGGTCGTCTAAAATCAGTTGTTATTCAAGAAAACATTGATGCTGTGCAAAAACTAATAATGCAGGATCGCCATGCGACATACTGTGAAATTGAGAAAACCCTAGGGTTAATTCCACCAGCATATATAAAATATTAGATGAACATTTAGCCATAAAAAGGTTTGTTCTCGTAGATCCGGACATCCGCTACACAGTCCTGATTTGGCACCCAATGACTTCGTCTTCTTTCCGAACGTCCAGAATAAATTGCGTGGACAACGATTTTCGTCGACGGAAGAAGCCGTTGTTGAAGGTTGAAAGTGTCTCAAGAAGATTGGAAAAAATGCTATGACAATTGGTTCCAACGAATGCAAAAGTATATTGATCATAAAGGAGAATATTTCGGAAAACAATAAAGCAATTTTCAATGACAAATCCCAAATTCGCTTCTCTATAAAGGGATCTCGGCTTCTGTTATACTTACGGCAAATGTTAAATGGAGAAAGTTTTAGAGGAAGCTTAGATTATTCGATATCCGGTTTCAGATTTACGATCGGTCAATTGGTTTTGAAAATATCGGCGAAAAACCGAAAATGGCGGATTTCGTTTCTCGCCAGTAAATCCGAAATGGTTAATTTGACAGCTGTCACAATGTGAGATTATTCGGACACTCTTTCAAGACGAATAAGATGGCGTGTATGATTTGTCACAATCGTCTTTTGTTATCCCACAATCTGCCTCAACATTCATTTTTCTTATTGCCGCCATATTTGATTTTTCGATTTTTTGAAAGAGCGCAATATTTCCAGTTCAGTGATGTCTTACAACTGCGTAAAAGATTAGAGTTTGATCGAAATATCACACTTCCTAAAGTTAGGTCTTATTTATTATTAGTATGCCATGATTTATTTGTCGCAAAATTACATTAATAAATAATGTATAAAATTCTTTGAATTTTCAATAAAACATGAAATTAAATAACGACCTCTCAACAAGACTGATGTTTTGGGAAAAATTCCCAGCTATGAGTGTGTTAAAAATAAAGCCAGAAAAATCGTCATTAATTTAATTAACACTTGAACCTTTGAACAACCTACAATAAAATTACAATTACAATTAATTTACAGATTTGCAAAATGACGTCCATTCACATCGAGACATTTTTGACAATTGGTGACTGTTTTTCGTACAACCCTAGCAAGTGTATTTCCATTAACACTGTTTCTAAATGTATCCAAAACTCTCTGTCTCAGGATTTCTATGGTCGCAGGAGGATCAAACTCGTAGACCTCCTTCTTTGTTTGACTCCAGAGGTAGAAATCCAAGGGCGAAAGATCAGGGGATCTATGAGGCCAAGATATTGGACCATTTAATTAAATAATTCTTTCATCAAACTGCTCTCTTAAGAAGTGCCTGACTTGAATGGTGTTGTGTGCCGGACATCCATCCTGTTGAAACCAGGTTCTTCTGAACTCATCTTCGGTGAGAGTAGCTCGTAAAGCCGGTAGAACCTGGTTTCGAAAAAGCTCTAGCTACCTCTGTCCGTTTATAGTCAAATAAAAATGGTCCTATAAGTCGATTTCCTGCAATGATTAATAATTTATAATACGTAGGTGCCCAATTAAAATAGGTAAGTTAGATTAAATTACCAATAATCCCACACCAAACGTTACTTCCAAGTCTGGTCTGTAGACGTCTCTCTGCCACTTCGTGAAGGTTTTCTACAGCCCAATGATGAATGTTGTGCTTATTAAAAACTCCACAATTCGTAAACCTACTCTCATCAGACCACAAGACATGATTAACAAAATCGGGATTTTCATTACACATTCTAGTATACCACTTGCAGAAGCGCATTCGTCTTGGAAAATCAGTTTCCTTACGTCCTTGAAGTATTGTGGGTTTGTATGGATAGTAGTTATTCTTTTTTAACACTCTACCGTTGATTTTGACACACGAATTTCCCGTTCTACCGTTCTTACCGATGCACTGGAGTTTTCGTTGACAGCTTGTAAAATGTTTCTGTCACGATTTTCATTGTCAATATTGTATCCGCTTTTAGGTTGTTCGAAGGCCCCATAGTTAATTAAATTAATTACAATTTTTCTGGAGTGGGTTTTATGAGGCTGCCGTCGTTCGGGGTACATCTCCAAATACCTCGCTGAGGTAATGTCGGCGTTTCTGTTTGACTGCAAGTAAAGCGCTAACATGTCAAACTTTTCTTCATTTGAATAGGGAATACCGGCCATTTTCAACAGGCTTTTACAATTTGTGTGTCACGTTTAATGACAGAAAAGCGTACTACTCATGAAAACACTACTTTTAATTATTTAACGTCAAAGTCAGAGCCACCTTATATGGAAAAAATGAAACCCAATTTTACTGATAAATAAATCATGTCCTACTAATAATAATAAATAAGACCTAACTTTAGAAAGTGTGATATTTCGATGAAACTCTAATCCTTTATGCTCTTGTGAGACATCACTAAGCTGGAAATATTGTGCTCTTTCAAAAAAATCGAAAAATCCAATATGGCGGCAATAAGAAAAATGAAAGTTGAGGCAGATTGTGGGATAACAAAAGACGATTGTGGCATGTCATCTTATTCGACTTAAAAAAGTGTCCGAACAATCTCACATTGTGACAGCTGTCAAATTAACCATTTAGGATTTACTGGTGAAAAACGATATCAGACATTTTCGGTTTTTCGCCGATATTTTCAAAACCAATAGACCGATCGTAAATATGAAACCGGATATCGAATGCTCTAAGCTTCCTCTAAAACTTTCCCCATTTAACCTTTGCCGTAAGTATAACAGAAGCCGAGATCCCTTTATAGAGAGGCGAATTTGGGACACATTGTGTGTATATATATATATATATATATATATATATATATATATATATATATATATATATATTTGTGTGTGTAATGATCAATACACTTTTGCATTCGTTGGAACCATGTCGGCATGTTTTCCAATCTTCTTGAGACACCTTCAACCTTCAACAACGGCTTCTTCCGTCGACGAAAATCGTTGTCCACGCAATTTATTCTGGACGCTCGGAAACAAGACGAAGTCATTGGGTGCCAAATTAGGACTGTGTAGCGGATGTCCGGATCTACAAGAACAAACCTTTTTCATGGCTAAATGTTCACCTAATGTTTTATATATGCTGGAGGAACTAACGCCTAGGGTTCTCTCAATTTCACAGTATGTCGCATGGCGATCCTGCATTATTAGTTTTTGCACAGCATCAATGTTTTCTTGAGTAACAACTGATTTTAAGTTGATCGATGCACACTTGTCTTGATAATCAACGTCGAAAACAGTAATAAATCATCGCACGAAAGTTTTCACAACTTAACTCCATCTCTTTGCTGACACGCAATCTTCAAGTAACCGTTAACAACACAAATAACGCTATTGACAAAAAATTTGAAGTATGTTAGTAGTACTGGGACACTTGCGCCGCCATATTGGATTTTGACGTCACAAGACCGCTCATGTGGACGACCGCATTTTCCTCCCTTATGGTTTCCTTTCGAAGCCCTTTTTCAACCCTTGTCATCCCTAATTAAGGCCTTTTTCTTTTTTATTAGCTTACGTGGGGGACTGCATTTTCAACCCTTGCGCATAACTTAATTTGACGTCAGACTATAAAAATGTACATTTGAGTTTACGTGTATTGGTTTATGTCTATTATGCTAAGAAAATGTTAAGGATATTTCTATTAATTCCCATTTATATGCTGCGTGTGTATATATGAAATTACAACAGCTACTTATTCTACCTTGAGAAAATTCAATGACGAGACGTGCAAGGATAATCCCGTAACATGGCTACAGGTAAAATATACCATTTACTAAAAATTAATCTAATACATATCTTTTTTACAGAGTGCATTCCAAGAACTGTATACATATATTGTAAAGGATGCGGCTCCATCAGATCGTGTCGGTATCACGCTAAGAAATCCAAATTTTCCCGACAAACTAATTGGCCTGGCATTTAGAAGAGTGTACCAGTTGTCGGTGAAAGTGACAATGTCGCTGCTGGAAAAGGTAATGCAAAGCAACGCTGGTTTTTTCTCTAGTGACTTGTTAGTTTTAAATGTGGATAGAGTGTCGGTACCTGTAGGCTATGTGTGCAAAAACTTGACAGGGTTAAAATTTGAAAACTTTTGCAAAGCAAAAACAAAGGGTATTATTGTTGTACCATCAACAATTAATGAAAACAACTGTTTAGCTCGCGCTCTAGTTATAGCTATTGCATTTAGAAATAACGATGCAATGCGTCATGGTATGGTGATGGGTTACCCCTTACTTCAAGAACGAGCTGTACCACTCTGGCAAGACAGCGGTGTAGATCTTAGTCAGGGCGGTAGTTACGAGCATATTCAGGCATTTCAAAATCATTTAGATTCATATACCATTGTAGTTTATAATTCGCGCGCAGGTGATTCAGTTTATTTTGAGGGTCCTTGGGAACGGGGTAGAGTGGTTTTAAATTTAATACTAGAAGACGAGCACTATAACGTCATTATCAGCCTCACTTCAGCATTTACTTGCGGCTATTACTGTGAACAATGCAGAAAACGTTGCAACGACAAAAAATGGCAAATGAAATGTCTATACCAGTGCCCAGCGTGTCATCAAAAACCACCTTGTTCCAATGAAAATGTTAAAATTGTCTGCAATGATTGCAGGAGATTTTTTTACGGTGTAGAATGTCTTAAAAACCACAAGGACACTAAACTATGTGAAAAACTGCGTAGATGTTTAAAATGTCTTAAAACAACTGAAGTAAAGTGTAAATATAGATGCGGATACATGCATGAGCGAAAAGCCTATCGGTCATCTTTGCTACATGCCTGTTAACAAGGTTCGACGTGACCGCGGTAATGGTAAACCATCTATGTTTATCTTTTACGATTTGAAGTGTATACAAGAGAACGTGTGTGGGGGGACGAATGATCGATTTCTGCATGAGCCCAATCTATGCGTGCCCGCGAATGTTTGTTCTCCCTGTATTCAACAAATCGATGATTTGGATGAGCAATGTCCGGCGTGTAGCAAAAGAGTGCACATTTTCAGGGAAAACCCTGTTCAATCGTTTCTGTTGTATGTTGTCGAGAGAGCGCGAAAATTTAAAGTTACATGCATTGCGCATAACAGGAAAGGGTACGATGGATGTTTTGTGCTTATATGCATGCTAGCTAAGAATAATCAGTGGAAACCTAAAGTCATCACCAACGGTCTAAAACTAATCTCCATTCAGTGCGACGCTAATAGGTTTATTGACTCCCTTAATTTCATTCCGTCACCACTCTCGACATTTCCGAAAACTTTCAATTTCCCCGAGTCCAAAGGTTATTTCCCATATCTCTTCAACTCATCCGAGAATCAGAATTACGAGGGTCCATTGCCACCACTGCATAATATTATTGTGCAGATCAGATGTCTGAGAAAGAGAGACAAAAACTAGATTGGCACGCGGCCCAGAGTAATTATGTTTTCAAGATGAGTGAGGAGATTGAAAAATATGGCCTGATGGATGTTAAGATCCTCGTTAAAGCTTGTATTAGTTTCTGGTCCACCTACACGACCCAAAATAAAGTTGATCCGTTTAAGGAGGCCACCACTATTGCTAGTGCCTGTAATTAAGTGTTTCGTAGGCGTTTCCTCAAAGAAAACACAATCGGGCTCATTCCTAAAGGTGGTTATAGACGTGCCGACAACCAATCAAAGGTTGCAATACAATGGTTACGCTGGGTGGAACATTAGCAACAAGTGAGTATACAACACGCAGGGAAAGCTCGCGAGTTTAGAATACCTGAAGGTGTTAAGGTCGACGGATATTGTGCAGAGTCGAATACGGTTTACGAATTTCTTGGCTGTTATTGGCACGGTTGCGAGGAATTCTTCCCTAATTAGGCCAACATTGATCCTAAACTGGGTGCAAGTACTTCCATGCTTGCACGGAACGAAAACACGGCGGCGCGGTCCCAGTTTCTACACGAGCGCGGGTATAATCTAGTTGAGATGCTTGAATGCGATTTTAAAAAACAAATACTTGCTATCGACGAATTGTGAGCGTTTATTCAGAGTCTAGGTGATCAAGATGGCGAACCTTTAAACCCACGTGACGCATTTACGGAGGTCGCACTAATGCTAGCAAGCTTTATCATGAATGTGACGGCATTAGCGAGAAAATAATCTATTATGACGTGTGCTCGTTATACCCATATGTAAATAAATATGGTAAATATTCTGTAGGTCATCCGAAAATTCATGTCGGTTTAGATTGTAAGAACATTTCATTGGACACGGTGGAGGGTTTAATTAAATACAGAGTACTACCGCCCTCTAATCTCTACCACCTTGTTTTACCCTTAGAAATGCACGGCAAGTTGATGTTTTTATTATGTAGGACGTACGGTGTCGAATTAAATCAAGGTGATTGTAGTCATAGTGAAACCGAGCGCAGTGTTGTTGGAACGCTTGTAGCTGACGAGCTGCGTAAGGCTATCTCTAAAAATTATAAAGTCCTGGATGTTTTTGAAGTTTGGGAGTATGAGGTACCCACATGACAAGGCGACTAAACAGGGAGGGTTATTTAGCGGGTACATCGATAATTTCCTGAAACTCAAGCAGGAATGTTCAGGCTGGCCTAGCAACTGCACGTCGGAAGGCACGAAATTGAGCTACGTAACGGAATATTATGAGTAGGAGGGGATTCAATTAGACGCAAATAATATTAAGAAGAATCCCGATTTAAGGCACTTGGCTAAACTAATGCTGAATTATTTTCGGGGTTATTTTGGTCAACGCGAAAATTTAACCCAGTGCAGTATTGTATCTGAACCAAAGGACTTTTTCAAACTGTTTACCGACCCATTGATTCAGGTACAATCCATAATACCTATTAATGATAATGTAGTAATGGTAAATTGGGATAGACCTGAGGGTGAAGGTGATTCACAAAAAACCATTAATGTGCCCATAGCCGCATACACGACAGCTCATGCACGTTTAGAGTTATATAGTTATCTGGAGAAACTAGACCGTCGCGTTCTGTATTACGATACAGACAGTGTCATACTTACCGCAAAACCCGACGACTGGAATCCAACATGTCGAGATTTCCTTGGCCAAATGACCGACGAGATGGAAGCATACGGTGAAGGAAGTTATATAGCCGAATTTGTTAGTGCCGGACCGAAAAACTATAGTTATAATGTGTTTTCTACCAGTGATCAAACAATTAAATCTGTGTGTAAAGTGAAAGGCATTACCTTAAAGTATAAAAAGTCCCGTGTTATAAACTTTGAAGCGATGAAAGATATGGTGCTTAGTAATAGTAAAGACTCTTTTTGTGTATAATGATAGAAAAATAGTTAGAGATAGTTGTTACAATGTATTAAGTAGACCTGAATCTAAACAGTATAGAATAAGTTATTCTAAGCGACGGAGAATATAAAACTGTGATACTATTCCATTTGGGTATAAAGAATAAATAATAAAACAGATAAACAGTAAATTATTTTATTCATAAACCTCAACTCCTTGAGGGCGAGTTCCAGCTCCGGGCCTTGATTCGTTTTCGTGTTTGCGTATTTTTAGTTTTGTGTGTTTGCGTGTTTTCATTTTTCATGTTTCCATTTTGTGTGTTTGCGTGTTTTCCTTTTGTGTGTTTTCGTGTTTTTGTTTTGCGTGTCTGTGTGTTTGCATTTTTGGGTTTTTTCGTTTGGTGTGTTTGCATGTTTTCGTTTTTTCGTTTCGTGTGTTTGCAGATTTTAGTATTTGCGTGTTTTCGTTTTGTGTGCATGTGTGTTTTGGTGTTTGCGTATTTGTATGTTTGAGTGTTTTTGCGTTTGCAGGTTTGAGATTGTGTCCGTGCTTGTGATTGTGTGAAGCGAGATAAGCGAGAGAAACGAGAAAAGTGCGAGAAACGAGGGAGCGAAAGAGAGACGAGAGAGGCCAGAGAGAGACGAGAGAGGCCAGAGAGAGACGCGAGAGAGAGAGAGCGAGAGAGAGAGCGAGAGAGAGAGCAGAGAGAGAGAACAGAGAGAGAGAGAGAGTGAGACGAGAAGAGAGAAGCGAGGGGGCAAAAGAGAGACAGTAGAGGCCAGAGAGAGACGAAAGAGACGCGAGAGAGAGCGAGAGAGAGCAGAGAGAGAGAGACGAGAAGAGAGAAGCGATAGAAACGAGAGAGAGAGAGAGAGAAAAAAACGTGCACGTCAACTTCTATTACAGAAAAATATTCGCACAATGCCTAAAGGTTACTCGCAACGTACCGGTCTTGAGTAAATTTCTCACAGTAGATTTACGCATGGTTTCTGTGTCAAACTCTAATGTATACCTTAGGGCGTATTTATAAATTTTGGATTGATGTATTTTTAAGGAAATAGAACTTGTATGTATGTAAAATCATCTTATGTAATAGTACGGCCCACCCCTTACCGGTAAAATTTTGTTGTATTTTAAAAAGATGGAATTCTAATAATAGTCTAATATACTTAACTTAATTATATACCTTTTTAATTGAGATAATTCAGCTGAGATAGAGCTTGTACGTGGATCGTATATGAGATTTCTTGTTTTACGAAACTGTACATTTACTTTCTGTAATGTATTTTAATTAGCCATTTTAAAAGAATCAGCACCATGAAAATTAAAGCAAATGTAATAATTCAGATTTATATTGATTGATTATACAACTTTTACTAACATTGAAAAAAATGCAATGGTATATTCTAACCATCCTGTCAAAACATCCCTAATAAACATTAAAATCTATCGGTCATCTTAACTATATACCTATTAACAAAATATATCTTATATCAGGTGATACTTTTTATTCTGAATGTAGATTGTAATATAAATATTGATTATGCTAATATTTTCTGGAACATCACCTGTATATGTTAATAATACAAGGTCTGCTTTTAAACAACCTTCACCGCATACTTTAACAGTTGACCTTTCAATATTTAATGGACTCATTAATATGAGCGTTAATAATTTTTATGAGCACGACCGTAAATAAAAATACGCTAGCAAGCAATAGTGTGATAAACTAACGTAGATCGTCTTAATCGTGTGATGTCGTTATAAAAATCGAGTATATAGGTAGAAGGTCGTCTTAATCGGGTTGTGTCGTTATAAATTCGTGTATAGGTAGAAGGTCGTAGCATGTAATTAAAAGAAAAGTGTAATAACATTTTAAAGCTAATTATACATTCGTTTATAATAAAAATCCTATTATAAATTACATTGTAAAATCAAAAGCAGTCATCTATATCAGAATTACTATCCGTATCAGGTAAAACTTAATTTCTGCTTGTTACCTCAGACATCGATAAATTCGAATGCAAAGAACATGATCGATATGTTTTAAGTTAAACAACTCGTATTAGATATTAATAACAATAAACATTTCATACAAATCTATGTAGCTCATGGAAATATGAATAATGGTAGTACTAAAACAGGATCAAGTTACACGTTTTTAAGTGTGTATAATGTAGAGGGTAGTATTTTTTCTCAAGGTAGAAAAGCAGCTGTTGTAATTTCGTATATAGACACGCAACCTACAAATGAGCATTAATAGAAATATCCTTAACATTTTCTTAGCATAATAGGCATAAACCAATACACATCAGCTTAAAACGCAAATGTACATTTTTATAGCCTGGGGTCAAATTCAATCATTGAAAGATCTAAATACAAATCCAATCAGAATGTCTGAGCTGGCACGACAATAGAAAACGATCTACAAGATAATTAGCATAAAAAATAACCCTAACCCTAAATACTACCCTAAGTCCCCAGTTCAAAACCCTAAATAGAGCCCACAAGCCCCAGTTCAACTCCTAGTCCTAAATACAGCCCTAAGTCAGACCCCCAGTTCAACCCCTGGTCCTAAATACAGCCCTAAGCCAAACCCCAGTTCAACCCTAGCCCTAAATACACGCCTCACGTTAGCAGCTACAAAAAAAACAGATAAAAAATTTCTGTCAAAGGACTCTAATACAGCCAAAAGGAAAAAACCATAAAATAAGACCGACAAAGAAATTGCTGACAAAAAAAAAGGCCTAACTGTCAAAAAGGCCCTTAATACCACCAATAACAATAACCAGGGTTAAAAATTCCATCAAGGGCCGCAAAAGGTCGCCGAAAAGAAACCATAAAAAATAAGGGTGAAAAAATACCTTCTCCACGTGAATCTGATAAAAACAAAAAGGTCTTAATTAAGGATGAAGTTTCCATTAAGAGTTGAAGAAGGCCTCCGAAAAGAAACCTATGGGTGAAAAATACGGTCCTTCACGTAAGCGAGTAAACAGTTAGGGGTTGAAAAAGACCCCCGAAAAGAAACCATAAAAAATAAGGGTTGAAAATGCAGTCCCCCACGTAAGCTAATAAAAAATAAAAGAACCTTAATTAGGGATGACAAGGGTTGAAAAAGGGCTTCGAAAAGAAACCATAAGGGTGGAAAATCCTCTTAGTTAAAAAGTGAAGTATAGAACAACGAAATCAGGACACACCGTACAGTACATACCTAATTACTAATTTCTTATATTAATATTTTGGAATCTTACAATTAAATCTTTTCTTATATCTGTTACTAGCTTGATGAGAATTTAAAATGTACCTTCGTTTTTGTAGAAAATTATTGAATATAAAGAAACTATTAGTTCCTGTCTATTATAATGCGTTTTAGATTATAAAACCAACTTAAGTAATAGAGATAAGATTTTCTAATTAAGAGATTGGGTATAAAAGATGAAGTCAACTCTAACGATTTATCACATTCGTTAGTTACACTTGTTAAAGTAAAAAATGCTAAAGGTAAGGTTTACTGAAATTACTAAATAATAAATATAAGTAATCTTTTATAGGTTATTTTTTTCATTTTCTCAATGGTAATTGCCATCAAAGCTACGTATTTAGCACCTTCATTTAGATATGGTGTTGCTCCTGCATACAGTTATGCTGCAGCGATTCCCTCTGTTAATTATGGTTATCGGGCGGCACCACATTATGGTTATGGATACTCTGGCTACGCTGGTTACGGAATCGGACACTCTTACGTATACGGGCGTGCATTCTATTAATCAACACTAATATATGTAACATACAACTAAATTATAATAAAAATAATAATATAAGTAGACAAATTCTGAATGTTTTCTATTGTACGAAAAATTACCAAAAGATGTAGCGAATATGACGTTGTTTTAGAACGTTCTTCTATTTTTCCTTTATAATAATCTATTATGAAACTCAATTGGGTTTCATAAGGGTTTGGTTTATAAACTTGAATATCTATTGTGCCAAAGTTGGTAATAACGATTCATAGCTATAGCTTACTAGGATTTGAGTTGTTTCATTTATTCTGGTTTTTAAAATATGTAAAGGAGGAAAATTGTTTAATGCATTCGTCGAAATCTCGCCGCTGAGCTCGTCTCTTGAGCTTATTTTTTAACACTTGCCGAATCGGCACTTTCTCCGGGCATACAAAATAGCGAGTTATTTCCAAATAATTATAATGTATTTCGATGTGATCGTCAATTCGAATTGACTAAGAAAAAGTGGGGTGGAGGAGGTTTGATTACCTCAAAAGACAAATACTCCGGTGAACAATTAGATATGTTGTTAGTTACCAACACGATTCCTACCATTGATGTTGCCACTAAATGTTTTAGTGTTTTGTACGTTATGGTGATTTATGTATCTCCGTCTACAACATTAAATGGGTTAGAAGCGACATTTTACTTTCATGTAAATTACGTATGCTAAGAGAAAAGAGTCATTTTTTTCGCGGATTTCGTTTTCGTGTTCCCTGAGTTAAAAACATCGTTTTCGCGAAAGAAAATTTTCGGGTAAATATTTAAGAAAAAATAAAATGTTGCCATTAATTACCTAGTTAAAATTGTCCTTTTTCTCAAAACTGATTTCTCAAAACGGCTCCGATATATATTTTTTAAATTTACGTATTTTATAGTCACATATATTATGAGATTTCTCTAACTTATCCAGGGCCGGAGAAATTTTCAAATTTGTAAACTTCAATCCCTCTAACTTCTATGCTTCTGATAAAAATGAAATCTTGGAATTAAGGAACTATATAGTAGACATATATAGCTGCTAAACTGCTATATTGAAATATTTTTAGCACTTCCGGTTTTGTCGAAAATTAAAAAAAATTATTTTAAAAATTTTTGTAATATTTTATATGTTTCATAAACAAATCTTAAGTGTTTTAAAACTAAATTCTCATGATCTCCAAACACGTCAAAATATACAGTGATTTGCAAAATATAAGGTGAATAAGAAAAAAATAATTTTTGTAGGTTAGTGTACCTTATTACATTGCAAGTTATAGTTACTGGCCTCTCAACGAATAGCTTTTAAATTTACATATTTTATAGTCGCATATAACAAAAATATGATGAGTTTTATGAGATTTATACCTAATCCAGGACCGGAGTTAAGAATTTTAGAATTAAAAAATTTAAATCCATATGAAGGGATTACATAGTAGACATACATAGCTACAAACTGCTATATTGGATTACTTTTAGCCCTTCCGGTTTTCCCGAAAATAATACATTTTATATCAAAGTTTCAAAAACAAATCTAAAGTATTTTAAAGTTAATTTCTCATGCTATCCAAATATGTAAAAATACAGGGTGAATAAGAAAAAAATAATTTTGTAGGTAAGTATATCTTTCTATATTGCAAGTTATACGGAGTTAGGAATTGCTGCGGGCAACAGTTAGTTACTTTATACGAGAAAGTGTTGTGCTGAAGTCCATCGGCCAGATTTTCTAAAATGCAGAGATACACCGTTTAAAAAATATGAAAAATTTTATGATCTTATAAAACAATTTAACTTTAGTTTTTGTATTAAATAAACAAAAATATTAATGGTACACTACTTTATTTTTAGGAAAGTAATAAGAAAAAAAATAAAGAGCTTTAATTTTAGGCAAAAATGTCACGTGTACAATTTTATTTCCAAATAAAAATAAAAAGAATGTACATGTATTACTATTGTGATTTTTCATCATGTGGCATATTGATATAAAAAGAATGGTGTATAGGAGGTGTAAACTCCAATATAGTCAATAGATTTACCCACTTTAATTTGCAATGAGCGTAGTACCGTTAAATACTACTTTCGTTTGTTTAACCCGCTCCAAAGAATAAGATTTGAGTTCTTTTAAACCTTTTTATAATATCAACATTATTGAAGAAAATTTAATACCTGAGATGATTACTTTTGATTACGTTTTCTTAAAACTGGATTGGTTCAATTTACAAAGATATCAATTACTAGTTAATTTTTACTTTGCTTGCTAATTAATTTCGGTTTTCGTAAATGAATTTTAAGCTTTATGTTTACTAACTCCTTTCTTAATTGGTTGCAACGGCTTCCTCAAGTTAATATAAAGAAACGATTTCTGTTATCATTGCCCAAAATTATGCTCATTTTGATTTATTTGTTTATCTGGATTCCTACTGGGTCAACCTCTTTTTGCATTTACGTATTCAATAATTGTGTAATCTTGTAGTATTAATAATCTTTAACAATAAAAGTAAATAAAATGGTATACTCATTTAATTAAATTCCAAATCTGAATGAAAATCCAACAATGCGTTGTTTACAAATATTTATATAAAATCAAACCTATAAGATAAGATAACCTTCTTGAAACTAACATATAACAAATAAAATCCTTATAACAATTAAATGATTATTTTCGTGTAATTGTCGTTTAATTGTGGTAATCGAATTTGAAGTTTCGAGAAAATCAAAGGCAAGAAAGTTTTATTTATTAACACAAACAAAAAAGGTTCTTACTTATATTCGTTGCAACCGATGATGTAACGCTAGCGTTTCTTAGTCCGCTGATAAGGGGCCTCAGATAAGTTAGAGCCTGCTCTTTCGTTGATGTTACCTGTCGGCATTCGGGCACCATTTTCTATTGTTGTCTTTATCTTTCCTTATACTTTTGTGTAGTTAGATACGTTTCTAATTTTCTTTCATCAGTTAATGATTTTAGTAAATAATTGTTCGATATATTTACACTATATAGTTTTTATTTAATCGTTCAGTTTTGACTACAAACAGCCTGCACAACAAAATGCAAGCTATTTACAACCCGCGAATGCTCCTTTTTACACATCAATAAATTCGAGTTATTGTCCTTTATACTTCGATTTCCCAATTTGGGTCGATTGCTGTCTATTATATTTATTGTTCACTATTTAAACACAGACATAAAACGCGTAATCATCACTTGTTACGCCTATCACCGTTAATTATTTCTTATTTGTAATTTTAACAGTTTGCAGGTCAGTGTGACTATACAATGTTGCTTACACTGCGAAAGATGTGATAATCAAATCCACAAGAAATGTTTAAATCATTGATATGTAGGAAATGGATCTAATATTTGACATCAGTTGTATGCTTTTTCACCACAGTTTAGCCACTTTTCGAAAAAAAATACATTGTGCTGTCGGGATTCGAAACAACAACTTCAGAGTTATGAGAACTGCCAACCAACAGACCTAACCTAACCACTCGGCTACCTGGAATGCTGTTACTTTCCTGTACATGTATTGTTTTGTTTAAATCCATGGCAACGAATGTTTATAACACAAGAACTGTCATAAATCATCTTTAATTTTAATTTCATTTCAATTTTAGTTAATGTTTAGTAATAATGTTTTGTTTTTATTTTATGTCATAGGCGACTAGAAAAACGACAATTATAACATTCAGTCTTTGCTATAGTTTAATTTTTTTTGCTATAGTCTAATTGAAATACCACCAAAGTTTGTAAAGATAGGCAGAGGAAGACTTTTACAAAAGTTAAAGAGGATTTAATTCCCTGCAAACCTAAGTAATCAATTACAGGGTGTTCCATTTCGAAAATTAGCTTTAAAGTTCGCAATGTTGGCATGACCATATAAAACACCCTGTAGAAATATATTAATCTGTGTTATATTAGGGGGCTTCTGAAATCATTCCTCTTTCCGTTTCCGTTTCCAGTTGGTTTCCAATTATTATAAGTTAAAAAATATTACAGATTTCATTTTTTCACAAATTTAAGGAACTTTTCTATTTAATTGGCAGCGTTGCAAAAATATGCTATACAAATTTTGGTATTAAATACAGAATTTTAGAGTGAATTAAAATATGTAAAATATACAGGGTGTCCCATTTAAAAATATAAAATGTTTACCGCTTCACCTCTTTGGAGTACACTGCATACTAGAAAATAATTTCAGAAGATGAACCTCTTAATGCTTAATAACTCCTGACAATTTTTTTTCGTTATCTTTGATGGTGCAGGAGATATTGACCGTTGTCGCACTATTTGGCCACCCTGTATATGGGTCCAGAATCTATAAGAAAGTAAATTTTATGGATAAAATGGGGTAAATTAATCAACATTCAATACTTCAGGGAACCTTGTACAATTGATACGAATGATCAAGTATTTAAATAGAAATCGATATGTGCAACATAATGGCTACACAATTTCCACTTGTAAATAGACAGTAGAGTGGAATGTACAATTGGTTATCATAAATTCTTTGCCGTTACAACCAGGTGAAACAAATGTAATTGTAAACTAACATGTTTCGATGTCTTCCATGTGAGACGTGAACATCAAAGTTATACCGGTAGTGTGTAGTAGATGGAGTTTACCGTATCGTATAAATTCTTTTCCGAAGTAACCAAAATAATATAACCACAACGTTGATATCATCAGTAGTACAGAAATGGTGCAGCAAAGTCCAGAAAGGAAAAAGTAAAGGTCTATATTAAAAACATGTTCTTGAGATTAACTCGTTGAAAAAGGTGTATAGTATCTCTTATTCAATATAAATAGTGCGACGTTGGATTATGACCTAATTAGCTGCCACACAGTTTACGTCTAACGAATTCATGAAAAACGCAAATGGCCAACGATTGTTTCCTCTTTTACTCATACAGTTATGAACAAGGTGACCTAGAGCATCCACACCACATTTTGTGTTATTATAATATGAGATTATTTCAGGTTTCTTATCGTGATTGGTTTAATTACTGTTGGTATTATGCATGGTGGATAGTAGAATGACACTTTTGCGCCTTTGAGGCATGTAAGACACCAAAGTAGCTTTTAAACCCAAACATTTTTCTTTTCTTCACGATTCTTACTAGGCAACAATTCTCTTGGTATAAAACCTTTATTTTTTGCACTGTTACAACACATGTCAACCCATTGGCAAGTAATGTCTTTGCTAAGCCCAAGTCTGCGAAATAATTAGCAAATATCGCATTTTTGTGTGTTCTAAAATACGGCTGCACAAGTTTTTGCACTACATCACTAGCCAGCCCTTTTGCGACTTTATTGTCCACTTTTCCCGTGTAAGGTATCCCGTTCAACGGATAATATGTCTCGGAATCGCAAACCCACCAAATTTTCATGGTATATTTCTCTGGCTTCGATGGGATGTATTGCCTGAATGGACCTCTTCCTCGAAATGGTATCAGCTGCCCATTTATCGTAATACTGGCACCAGGTGATAGTGCTTTATCAGATTATTATTTGCCCTGCCCCAAATTTCTCGCACAAGTGCCAGTTCGTCTTTTTCTCTCCTTTGGGTTCGTGTTTCTTTATCATCAAAATGCACAAAACGTAATAAAAATTTAAAGCGTTTCAATCCCACACCTGCTCTAAAGATTGGAGGTCATATACCGATTTCCACAGAAAATGCCTTGATCTCTATGGCATCACAAGGATGCCATGTGGTATCTGCCAGGACTGTTGATACCTCTGAATTAGTATGTGATACTATTTTGTTTACCACTTTATCATCCATAAGAAGTTGAAATGCATCAATGGGATCTTCAATGAATTTTCCTGGTGGAATAATAACTAGTTTCGATTTTATTATATTGCAGGAATGAGTCTTTCCATTTGGATATGGTTCACTCCAAACCGTCCTTCGCAGTAAATTTGCAAGTTCTTCGGTTTTCTTCAAAATTGTCATCCTCTTCGTTTTCTTGTTGGATACCTTCGGATTTCGGGGAGCTGCTTATCAGAAAAACTTCTGCCGGGCATTTTTAGATAGTAGCGCTTCGTTTACAAAAATACGAATAGTTGCCTAGTAATAAATGATATATATATATATATATATATATATATATATATATATATATATGAAGTATAAAGCAAGGGAAATATACTAAATGAATTCCAAAGTAACTACCCAAATTGTTGAATAAAATACAATTATAAATAGGTATTCTAAATTCACCATTAATATTTGACTAAAGTAAAACTTAATTAATTCTATATCCATAGAAACTAGAACGGCCTCTTGTCAAAAATTGAGTATTAACCGAAATATGTCAGCTAAACATCTTATACCTACCGCATATCTTAAAAATGGAGACACATCTCCTATAAGCACCACCACGACCTAATCTTATACGGAAAATTATCTTACACTAAGAGGTTAATCTTGTGTGATCGTGGAGTGCAAGATATTCCCTCACTCTGAACGTAAAATCTAAACCTCCTATATAAACCTTGTACAATTGCTTTAAGTACCCTTTGAAAAAATGTGTGTTTTGTTATTTTATTGACAAACAAACTGTCAAATCTGTTTATTCGAGCTTTAATAGTGTCAAAGCTGCACAAGTTGAAAGTATTTGTTGCACGAAGATTTTGGGAAATGAAGACAGGTGAGCTTCATGCTGTCATCAAGTACCTACAAAAGAAAGGTTTAACACCTAAATAAATTCATACAGATAATTGGCGTGATTGGAGATTTTGCTCCTTCCTATGAAGTAATAAAAAATTAGTCTCGCGCATTCAAATGTGGCAAAAAAACCATCAAACATGAAAAAGGTTCTCGTCGGCTGCATTTTGCGTGTACTCAAGAAAAAACTGGTCTTGTGAATGACATGATCCGAGAACATCGTCGATTGACAACAAGGCGTGTACCGGAGATAACTGGCCTTTTAAATGGTACGATTGAAACCATAATAAATGACTATTTAGGGCTTCATAAGGTGTCAGCAAGATGGGTACCCCGAATGTTGACGCCCGAACAAAAGCGTTTGAGAGTCACTTCCTCAATAGTCAATTTAGCCTTATTTAACAGTAACCCTAAATGTTTCCTCGATCGCTATGTTACGGTTGATGAAACTTGGGTTCATCACTTCGATCCCGATTGCAAACAACAAAGTATGGAGTGGCGTTATCCAGGATTTTACTGGTAGATATTTTGGAACGTGGCCACACAATCACTAGCCAATATTATGCAGCATTAGTTACAAAACCTATTGCATTAAAGAAAAAGAAGAGGAAAACTGTCACGCGGAATTCTCTTTCATCAAGACAACGCTCCAGTTCATAAGAGCCTTATTTTTATGAATGCAATTCATGACGCTGGGTTTGAAGTTATGGAGCATCCACCCTACTCCCCTGACTTAGCTCCCAGTGATTTATTTAATTCAAAACCTAAAGGAAAGTCTCCAAGGAACAAGATTTGAGGACGATGATGCAGTTATGGCAGCAGTGCAGGACTTCTGTGATCAAGAGTTTTTCATGCTTGAACATAAGTGGAACAAGTGTGCCCACGTTCATGGGGTTTATGTTCAAAAATAATGTTGTACTCTATGCTAGGGACATTAAATACTGTACATCCCTTCTATTAATTTTTAAATTACTCGGTGAGAGTATAATACTGAACGGAGCGTGTTAAAATAATAAATCACTGTTCCTATCTTGAAATAGTATAGACGTAACGATTTGTGTGTAATTTAGAAAATATATTCTCTCAAATACTGTTAGAAATTATATTATAAATGTATATATGAAAACGTTTGCAAGCACGATTTACCTTGGTTCAAGTCGTCATTTTTATTTTCACATAAAGAAAAAAAAAATAAAAACTAATACGTTAAGAAACAGCCACTGTAAATAAGGTATGTTCGATACGAAATAAAAGCAATCATATTTTTAATTGGTTTGTCTAAAATATATCTAATTATCAAACCAATAGTCATCAATGCAGTCAAAATTAACAAAAAATGTGTTATGCTGAACTTTTGTATCGAAACAAAGTATCTTAGTTAGAAGAGTTCCTTTAATTAAACATTGAAGTTGTACACACTCGGAATAAATCTGTCTATTAACGTCAAACACTAGTTACAGTTCGGCTGATACTAACCTAAATGGTTCACGTCCTTACGTCCGTCCCTCAACGCTTCTATCAGTTAGGCAAATCTTAATGTACGCCATTTTTTAATATTTGTAACCAGCTTAATGCTTAATTCACCAGATTCCTAATTGTCCGTAAACTTGTTATATATGGTTAACAACCACGCACATATTTACGTCAGCATTAATAGTATTTATGCAGTATTCTTTTTAAATCACAAAATCCAAAACCTTCACTTAATCATAAATGATCGTTTTCAAAATTTTGTTTACTATCGCGCGAATTTTTTGTATACAGCATTACTACACGTTATTTAATTTTTTGGAAAAGTTTAACTAGAAAAACAATTTTCAACTCAATACCAGGTCAACTACACACGCAAACATTTTTCTTAATATTCTAACCACAAAAATGGATTCTGCAGTAAACAACAATTTTTTTACCTGTACTATAAAGTTTTACAGCGTAAATTAGCACAGATCGTTATGTACCTTCTGTTCCGAAATCATAGGTGCCCGCGCGCCTAACCGCCCTACCCAATATCTGGCTGAAATATTTCTTTCTTGTCTTCTAAACTTGGTTTTTTGTAGACACCTATCTTGAAAACGTCATTAAAGCTGATACCGCTAATTGAAATCAACCTCTTTCAAGAGGTTTAAAGGTCACATGGCTATGCCGGAAAATAATATGAAACGTTTTCTTTCCATTCCACCTTCAAATTTGTTAGTAAAACATAACTTTCTGAAATGTCCAACAAAATCGATATTCAAATTTACAAAATACAACATTCAAAACCAATTTTTTTTAGAAAGAGCACCAAATCTCTTTCCGCAAAATTCACTAAATTTTAATGCTATTTGCCCTTGAATCCTAACTCATTTATACAAGCAGAATATACATACGTACTCATTCCGCATTCTATTGCAACATAATGACTTTAATTCGCTCACGCCATCCATTCATAACAGCTTCAACGTACATTCTCAAATATATTTAGAGTTTTTTTTCTTCGAGTATGCCCGTCGAATTCTTGCCAGAAGAGGCCATTAAGGCAGTCCAACAGTCATCGGTGTGTCTGTTTCACACCTGGTTAAGGCGTAGGGACGATTGTACTCCGTTTTGAAAACCGGTTTCCTAAATCTCAAGTATTAACGATAGATTCGTCTTTTCTATTTAATCATGATTTTCTGTTGGAGCAATTTGTGTGATATGTGAATGGTTGTAAGTGGTACTGACGTATCGACCGTTTTTGTAATAACGGACGTTAAGTTTTTGATGGATCCTTCAATATCTTGGGTAGTGAGAAGGTCCGATGTCGATATTGTAAAGTAAAAACCAGAATCGGATAGCTTTGTTAATATTACTGTAGGATTACCAATACGGTTTCGCAACCTAAGCTGCGTGCCACCAAGTTGTATAAAAATTTTTGATAGGCAACGGATGCAATACGTTGAGAGTGGGGTTCGTGTAGCGACCGCTGAGATGGATAATGTACGAAGCAGTGTTGGTCGAGTCGACGTGTTTGATTTGTGTATTGCGGTTGCTTTGGTGTGTGAACGTGTGAATTTAGCGGGAATTGTGGATAAAGGCGCCGCTCTTTGGGATCGCGTATATGTGCTGTGTAATGACCGCCCTACTTTGCTGCGAGAAATGGTTGTTTATTATCATTAGTTTTTAATCCACTTATGATGGCTTGTCCCTTGGTTTTATACAACGCACGCATTAGCAGATATTCGTGTCCCGTAAACACTTCTCATTTTTCTATCTTATGCGGGAGGAACAGTAGAGATCTGACGATAGCTCTGCTTTACAGAAACGAACCGTTGCTTATTACTATTATTATTTAGTTCACTTATAATGGGGTGTTGTGCGAACCCCTGATAGTAAAAAAAATATTTAATATCAATTACATTAAGTAATTGTGAAAATATTGCAAAATATGTTGAGTATTCGATTTAAAATAGATGTTGCTAATGGTCTTGAGATTGTTATTGTAGAAGTTACCAAACAGCACCTTGAAAATATTTTTGAAAAAAAAGCAGAATTTAAGTAAAATCTCCTGATAGTTTCTCCATAAACGTTTTATGCGCTATCCACCCTGTATAGATTATGAAGCTTAAAGGCGTTTGCCATAATTTAGTTTTAATTAAAAACTTATGCTTTAATTTAATTTATAATTAATTTGTAAATTATTATAGCATCTAACTATTTTATACGATTTTTATATAGAAATTTTGGTCCAAGGCCTACTATGATTAAATTTTTTCGTACTTTACCTTATTTGAGTGTACTTGTGGGACATATTAATAAACAGCATTTTTTATTATTTAAAGGTCACAAATTCAATGTAGTGCCTATTAGGAAAATAATAGTTCAAGTACGTAAACTAAAAAGGCCGAGAATTTTTTTTGAGTTAATTTTTGTTATGTTCATCGGTTGTTTGGTGCATTTACTTCTAACAACAGGCAAATACATAATTAAATCTTTTTTTTATTTTTAGACTGTCACCAGTATTTGAAAATGTAACACAAACATAAGAAAGGGTAAAGTTTTTTAAGTTGGCTTACTAGTTTCACCTCTAAATTAAAAGTTGGCATCATTTTGGTGAAATTGGCTATTAATATAGTATTTGTAAATGATCACAAAGTATTAGCTCTCATGTATTATAATGAGCTTTAAATTGTATAATTAAATAACTAAGATAAGATTATCAAATTAACAGATGTGCTATAAAAGATGAGTCTCGTTAAGTAACAAAATGTTTAAGGTAAGGATAACTAAGAGTATTGAATCACAGATTTAAAACTTTTTACAGGTTATATGCTTTATTTTTGCAATCGTAATTGCGGCCAAAGCTACGTATTTGGCACCTTCACTTAGACATGGTATAGCTCCTGCGTACAGTTATGCCGCTGCAGTTCCCGCTGTTAGTTATGGCTACCGTTCAGCACCACTTTATGGTTACGGATACGCTGGTTATCCTGGCTATGGAATTGGACACTCTTATGGGCATGGGCGTACATTTTATTAGCCACTGGGGACATGATAACCGACATAATTAATTTATAATAAAATTTATTTCATAATTCTCTTTAATTATTAACTCGCATTTCGGTTAAATTCAAACTCGAATAGTTCAATTAATGCTTGGCCAATTTTAATGATTTCTTTGATTGCTGCCCTTCCACACGTATAAGCACAAGCGTACATATAAATATAATGGCCGAAGCGAAGAGTTATCAGACTTTGAAAAATGAGGTCATAAGTCGATTTAGCGTTAGTGAAAAAAAGTTTACTGCATAACCTTCTATACTTACATATATTGGGTGGTGAATTGTCGGACGCACCATAGGAAATCCAATGGGAAATCATAGTCTCTCGAATTACTGCTTCCCTGTATTTCAGGTCAAAACTCTACAGGAACTTTTCTTTAAAGAATTGAATTCACTATCAGATGAAACTACACTCACCGACTTTAAATCCGGGACTATCATAATCCTTATTAAGTTGAAATTATCAATACTTTTTCCCCTGTTAGCCGAATTTAAAGATTTTTTTTATAAAATATAGATAAATATATTGGTTTTAACTAATTTTACTCGATTTTTGAAATTATAATTTACATGGCAAGATATACAGGGAATCAAAAAGTATGGTTTTTACCTCAAGTTTGTAACATCCTGTAGAGCAATTTTGCAATCTAAATTCTACAATATTATGCTTTTGTACAAAATCTGATCTATTCTTAACATTTCACTTTTTTATTCAACTAAATATCTGCCTTGGTTCCAGAGATAAGCATTTTTGAAAAAAAAAACAAATTTTTTGCAACAATAACTGAAAACATTCCGATTTCGTTGGAATGTTTTGGTTTCGTTAGAAATCTACACTGTTCTGTATTTGTGAAACAAATTTATCTGACATTTAGAACGTTTTGTTATAATAATTTAAAATATGTTTTTTATTTTACGATGCCCTTGTCGCTCAAAGATTCAGCTAGGGCCCTTCAGGTGTTGGTTATTCCTATAGAGAAGTGGCGGAAATGTTAGATTTTACAAAATGTAGCGTGGCAAGGTTTCGCGAGAGTGGAGGTTATGGCAGAAGAAATAGATCTCGAAGAACACGTGTTACATATGCCCTTGATGATTGCTTTATTAGAGTTTCAGTTTTAAGAGATCGGCATACTAGCACAGTAGAAATAAGACGTGAACTTCAAAGAGTTTGTCAGGTGGGCATCAATGAAATGACAGTAAGAAAACTGAATGAAGCCAATTTACTTGCCAGAAGACCGCCAACTGCACCTCAACTTCTAAGGGAGCATCGACTAAATAGACTTTTCTTTTCGCAAGAACACGATAACTAGAATCTGCAAGAATGGAGAAAAGTTCTGTTCTCGGATGAGATGAAAGTAGATATACTAGGGCGATCCTGTGCCACTTTTTCACTTACATTAGGATATCTAAATTTGCCCTGCATCAGTCTTATAAAAATTATTAAATCAGAAGGTCAAGGTCATCACATTGCCTACATCCAAGTCAAGGTCATCGTGCACCAAAGTATTAGGATATCGAAATTTGCCCTGCATCAAGCCTTATAAAAATTATTAAATCAGAGTCTCATATAAATTATTAAATTAGAAGCTCAAGGACATCACATTCCCTACGTCCAAGTACATGGTTTTCAAGGTCAAGGTCAGTGTACGCATTACCTATGTCAAAGTGTATTCTTAAAGGTCAAGGTAATTTAAGCTCCCATACACATTCGCCGCGTCCAAGTCAAAGTATTTTTAAGGTCAAAAATATGCCAGGGTGGTTCTGGACCATCCTGAAGTTAGTCAAGGTCAAATATCGTACACATTCCCTGCATCAAAAAATTTTCAAGGTCAAGGTCATTGAAGCACACGTACACTACCTACATTAAAGTCTTCAAACAGCTAGGCGAATCCTAGACCACTCTCTCACTGTACCTTTTTAAGTGTTTTGCTCAAGCAATTCTTGGCTGATCTGAGGTGTTAATCCTTATAAACCAATGCTCAGTCAGGGGTATTAAATAGACTTTTTAAGGTGTGAGGAATTCTACCTCTCAGAGTCACCCAAGCAATTCTTGGCTGAGTCAAGACGTTAATTCCTAGAAATCAATTCTCAAGATCGGGGGTATCATACAGATTGTCGTTGTCTATGATAAATTTTTAGTCAAAGTTCTTGTGTTGGCTGAATTGTAATAAAAAGAATATGCTTACAGTATGTGGATTCATAATACTGCTGCCCTAAACCACCAGGATGAGGTAGTTTTCCTAAGAACCAGATCAGTTTCCCAAATACAGATAACCGTTTTCCAACTACAGATAACGGATTTGAAGCACAGGTAGCCTTTTCCCCACTATTTCAAGGTCACACCTCTGAGAAATCAATTTTCAAGAACAAAGGCGATCCATTGTTCAAATAATTCTTGACTGAGTCAGGGTCATAATTCTTAGAAAACACCTGTAGGGCTATCGTATAGATTGTTATCTAGGTCAATGACTAAAATGTATTGGTATCAATTTTCAAGATCGACTAATAAATAGAAATATTTTTTTTTATAAAACTTGTAATTTATTAAACTCAATATTCATCTATATACTAAATACATATTTTATCCACACACAAATAAAAATTCGATTTAAGTCAATATACACATTATGGAAGTTTGATGTACTATCACTTAACATTTTGTAATACCTTTGCTGGATCATGTCTATTTTATTTATTATTTGTTCCTCACATTAAACTTCCTTCAATGGATTTTCGTGTAATGTGGTCCACGACACGTCATCATCTTCCCTAATAGATACTTTCATCGCTTCATTGTAATGTTTACTAGCCATACATTCAGCTTTCCTTAAAGCCTTCTGAGATCTGAAATGCTTTTACTTTGAGACCTTGTTCAAGACTTATTACAAACCTATGTCTCCTAAACTTATGTGCAAAAACACCATATACACAAATTAAAATCTTTTTATAATACAGCTACGTAAACCTAATACGCAAATTTCAAGGTCAATTCCGAGAATTCTAAAAATAGAGTTTTAAAGGTCAAATTTTAGCCTTGAAAGCATCTATATAAGTAGATAAATAACAGTTTCATGTTAGTCGATACATTGCAAACGTGACAACAAATTACCTAAGGTGTTGTGAAGGGAAATTGTTATATAATCCCAGTGTGTGCATCATATTTTACACTACAATCATGATTAGAAGTTTTATTGTAAACCTAAAGTGTTGTGAAGAGCAACTAGATATTTGTTAAAAGTTCATTATTATATGTGTGCTTTAAATTGTTAAAAGTAGCCAAGTAGCAGAGAGATAGTTAATTTAACAAGGCGTGTTATTCCTTTATTGATTAATTCTACATATGAATGCTATCGTAGTTCAATCCACTCGTTTATTTCTAATACCACATTATCACAGTTGCCACACTCCATACGCACTACTGGTGCAAGATTGAGATGTGTCTTTATCCGATATGAATATGCCCATCGTTCGGTAGTTTATAAGAAGCACAATCGATTAAGTATTCATTAGCTGCTTGGTTATACACCTCATCCCGATGTTGAGACCGGTCAGAATAACCTTCATCTTGTTTCTCCTCATTTTTATTACTACAACTACTACCATTACTATTTTGACAACATGAACAACAAATGTTAAATTATTATTCATATTGTTACTACAACGGTATGAGGGGTTCGACGGTGAACTTCTGAGTTTAGACCGTTCTAGAAATTATTTTATTGCCGCTTGCATGATTACTTGCTCACAATTGCACTACGACTAAACACTGTTTACGAAATGATTCTAGTTCAAGCATGTTCATATATGTTTGCTCACCCACGCATGCGCAAAGCCAGTTGTCATGCTTATTTTTGCTATTTGACTTTGAGGAATATGCGTAGGCAATGTGTATGATGGCCTTGAACAAAACACTCACAGAAAAAGTATAGTGGAAGAGTGGTCTAGGATCCGCCTAGCTATTTGAAGAATATACATTTATGTAGGCAGTGTGTACGTGCGCTTCAATAACCTTGACCTCGAAAATTCTTTGATGCGGGGAATGTGTACGAGATTTGACCTTGACCAACTTTATAGTCTACCAGAACACCCCTAGCATATCTATGACCTTGAAAATTCTTTGACTTGGAGGCAGCGAATGTGTGTGAATGACCTTGACCTTGAAGACTACGCTGTGACATAGGTAATGTGTACACTGATCTTGAAAACCATGTACTTGGATGTAAGAAATGTGTACGATGACCTTGAACTTCTGATTTAGTAATTTTTATAAGATTTGATGAAGGGTAAATTTAGATATCCTAATACTTTGGTGCAGTCAATGTTTATCACGACCTTGAGCTTGAAAAACAATGTACCTAGATGTAGGCAATGTAATGACCTTGACCTTCTGATTTAATAATTTTTATAAGACTGATGCAGGGCAAATTTAGATATCCTAATGTAAATAACAAAGCGGTCCAGGATCGGCCTAGTGTATCTAATGATGAGGTTTTGGAAGAAGACGTTGCTATTTTTACACCATTTATCGGTAACGAATTCTTTTTAATGCACGACAATGCCCGCACACATAGTGCAAGAATAACGAAATATTTTCAAGACTTTGGATTAAATGTGATGAATTGGCCCTCTCATAGTCCTGATATTAAGCCGACGGAACATGTATGGGATGTTAGGTACACGAGTTAGGAAACGATGAGGGCAGCTGTTCACTCTACAACAACTTCGAAACGCTTTGCAAGAAGAAAGGAATAATATTCCACAAGAAGCTATCCAAAATTTAATTACAGGAATGAATCGCCGTTATTAGCTGTGTTTCGATCTAGGGGGTGTAACACTAGATACCAAAATAAAGATTGTTTTCGATTATTATTGCACAAAATTTGTTTTTTTTTCAAAAATGCTCATCTCTTGAACCAAAACAGATATTAAGTTGAATAAAAAAGTAAAATGTTAAGAATTAGATTTTGCAGAAAAACACAATACTGTAGAATTTAGATTGCAAAACTGCTCTTCAGGATGTTACAAACATACTTTTTTGTTTCCCTATATATCTCACCGTGTAAATTATAAGTTCAAAAATCGAACAAAACCAATTGAAACCAACACATTTATCTACATTAAAAAAAAATCTTTAAAATTGGCCAACGAGGGAAAAAGCTTTAATAAACTCAACTTAATAAAAATGTTGGTTGTCCCGGAATCAAAGTCGGTGAGTGTATTAAAAATATTTTACAGCATACGATAATTTAAAAAATTGCAAATGTATGTACCATTCCTGCACAGCATCAGAACAGCAATGAAATGTCAAAATGAGGCAACCTTTGAAACTTTAAATCATTTAAATAATCAATAAAACAAAACAGGTTAATAAACAAAGTAGATTCTTCGATTACCTTAGTATGAAAGTTGACTATCTCCTGTCTCAGTTTCCTTCTTGCGATATCTCATTTGTAGGCGATTTCAATGTTCATAACTCTAATTGGCTTCAGTTTTCATCTACTACAAATCCCGCTGGCCATAGTGCAGAAACATTTGCTATTTCATGTGATCTCACACAAATGATTTCTGAACCCACAAGAATCCCTGATAACCCTAACCATACTCCACATCTTCTAGATCTCTTTCTTACATCAAACCCTCTTGCTTATAAAACTTCCGTTCTTTCGCCTTTAGGTCTTTCCGACCATTGCCTAATAAAAATCATTTCTACTGTACCTAATTCCACTGTTCACACAACCAATAGAAACTTGTGGTGTTTTAAGTCAGCTCGATGGAGTGATTTACGGGATTTCTTTGCAACCTTTCCATGGCGTGAATATTGTTTTAAGTCGTCCTCTTCTTCGGACGTCGCTCTTTCAGTATCTGAAGTCATCCTCATGGGAATGGAGTTATACATTCCCAAAAAACAGTACCGTATAGGTCATTCAGGTTCCCAACCCTGGTTCAATAAGGCTTGTGCTGATGCAATATCTTTAAAAATAAATGTTACATTAAATGGAAATCTAATAAATCGGTCGACAGTCATGTGGAATACGTTGGTGCTAGAAATATCTGCAAAAGTGTTATCACTAAAACTAAAAAGTTGTTCGAACAACGAAAATGCAATGAACTAGCTACATCTCCTTTAGGCAGTCGTAAATTTTGGTCTTTAGCTAAAGCCATTAGTAAAAACTTTGGAACATCTTTATTTCCCCCCCTGACTGACGTCTATTGACGGATCGGTATTTGCTGATTCTGTAGACAAAGCCAACGTTTTTGTGGATTTGTTTACATCAAACTCGTGTCTCAATGATTCTGGAAAAGATGTGCCCCTAGTCAATTCTTCTTCATACGCTATGAAACCAATTCATTTTCGGTACAAGCTCTTGGAATCGATCATCAGTAGGCTTGATCTCAATAAGGCGACTGGCCCAGACGGTATCCCAGCTACTGTCTTAAAGAAATGTTCCCCCGAACTAGTACCAGTCCTATCTAAGCTCTATACGATATCTATGTCTTCTGGGGAATTCCCTTCGTCATGGAAGTTAGCAAATGTTCAACCTATTCCAAAAAAAGGCGATAAGACCGATCCCTCAAATTACCGACCAATTGCCATCACTTCCATTTTGTCTAGAATCATGGAAAAAGCAATCAATCAGCAACTACTCACGTTCCTTGAAACTAACAAACTCCTTAGTGACCACCAATATCGGTTTAGGCAAAGTCGTTCAACAGGCAATCTTCTTTCATATGTGACCCAAGTTTGGAACAATACAGTAGAGCAGTTCGGTGAAACAGTTGTAGTCGCTTTAGATATCTTAAAGGCATTTGACCAAGTTTGGCATAAGTGTTTACTTGCCAAACTCACCTCGTTTGGGTTAAATGATACGCTCATCAACTGGGTTTCTAGTTTCCTTGATAAAAGACGAATACGTGTCGTAGTTGATGGCTTTTTTTCAAAATAAGTTAGCATTAACGCGGGCGTACCACAGGGACCCGTTATAGCGCCTACAATTTTTCTGCTGTACATAAACGACCTTATTTCTTCAACAACTAACCCCATCCATTGCTTTGCTGACGATAGCACTCTTCACTGTAGTTCATCTCAGTCTACTCATAGTGATAATCCACATTCTATGTCAAATCAAGAAATTAAAGCTGAAATGGCAAATTCAATCAACAAAGACATTCAACGTATTCTCGAATGGGGAAGCAATAATCTAGTTAAATTTAATGCTAACAAAACTCAGTGTTGCCTTATGTCCGCCAAAAAAGATCGATCATTTCCTGTTGTAAGTATGAATGGCTCAGTTCTTAAGTTTTCAGACTCTATTACTCTGTTGGGTATGACTGTATCTTCAAATCTCTCATGGGTCGACCATCTCCTGTCAGCTACCAAAACAGCTGTTCGTAAAATAGGCTTTTTGTACAGATCTAAGCAGTACTTTACCTCTCGACAACTCCTTCTTCTGTATAAGGCCCAAATTCGGCCTCATCTGGAATATAATTCTCACCTTTGGGTTAGTGCTCTCCAATACGCTCTCGATATCGTTGATCGTATTCAAAAGAGAGCGATTAGGCTTATAAATGATCCGTCCTTAACTTCTCACATACAGTCCCTTGAGCATAGAAGGATGGTTTCAGTTCTTTCTTTGTATTATCGTTATTACAACGGCTATTGTGCTGCTGAATTATATTCTTTGATACCATGTCGGGCTATCTTTGCGAGAAACACTCGGTTCGCTCATTCACATCATCAGTATGCAGTAAAAATCTCCACGTGTCGTACCAAACGGGCGCAATCCACATTTTTCTACACGGCTTCTAAACTCTGGATTGATCTCCCTAGTTCCTGTTTTCAAAAAGATTTAACTGCTTAAAAATTAATCAAAACTATTTATCGGAAGAATTACTATCAAATTTGAAAATAGCGGAACGTTGCTTCCTTTGTGTAATTGTGACAAAAATTATGAAGATAACATTCGAAGAAATGTGTTTAAAAATGAAAATACTACAAATGTATTTACTGCAGTTGTTGAAAATCGATAATAATTAACAATTACAAATTACAAAAATTTAAGAAAATGCTCAAATAAGCCACCATTTTGCTCTAAGCAGTATCGTACTATATCATAAAATTCTTTTCTAACATTGGCAAGAATGCGAAGCGTTATTTTCGATCATTCTTTGCTGATGCGTGTCTTTAAAGCCTGTAAATCTTCAAACCTTCTAAAAGTGAAAATTTCAGATTTTAAATAACCCCAGAGATAATAGTCATTTGGGGCAAGATTTCCAGATTTTGGAGGCCACTTAATTGCACAATTGACTTCTCGCCTTAAGACATTACCAGATTGTTTGTCGAGGGCATTAAGGAAATGGGTGTTGCCTCAGCATTCACTATAAAACATCTACACCTAAAGGACAGCAAACGTTCGCCGACTGCAACGAAAGTGTCATAAAACGTTAGACAATTTAGATAATTTAAGACGTGTTCGAGACTAGCTATACATGGAGTATTCATACCAAACGTTTTAATAAACCATACTATTTGGTGCTTAAGACATTATTTACAAATAATTTGGCTTTCTAAGTTATTAACCTCACACAGAATTCTATGCATGGTACATATTACCCTTTCACTCAATAGTATACAATTTAGTCCGAGTTTACAATTTATTGCCAAGTGCCAAATTACAAACTCTAATTAGTAATTGTAGTATTATAATTGTTTAACCATCAAGTGCGTTAATGAAAGCGATTAACAATGAGACGTTAATGAGTTACAAAAGTCGAGATCGTTAATCGCGCATTAATACACGAGTTGGTTACAATATTTTTCGGAGAATCGCTTTCTTTGACTTTACTGTTTTTCCAAAGTGCAAATTTTATGTAGACCAGGCTGCCATCTCGTAATGAAAATACAAAATCCCGGACAGTTCTCGTTACTTAACGCAATACGTTCCTATTAACTTCCTTTAAACCGTTTATTAATATACTCTATTAGTACATGATTTAAAGTTGCTTAATAGTTCCTATTAATCAACGATTCTCTGAAAAGATCATTTTTTATTTTTCTCACATCTGAAGGCGAACTTATAACATATAAGCGGCTGATAATTATTATTCCTTGGATTGCAGTGAAATTAATGTAATACGCAGTATCCATGTAATAATTCAATAATATGTGACAAATCAAAAGAAAGGTAACATAGTTATTTGGTACATGGAAACGTTATAAGAACGAAGCTTACGTTGCGATAATTCTTTTGAATAACTTTATGAACGTTAATTTACTTTAAGTTAAAAATATTTTTTATGTTTTTACAGCAAATAGACGTACTCGAAAACTTTGAAGAGTTTTACCACAAACCAGCGTATGGGATTGGGTGACAATACAATGAATGAATTATTTAAATAACTCGTTCATGTGTCTGTATCTTACTTAATGTAAGAAATAATAATTGCATAGTTTTGATGTCTTAAGAGTATCACTTAACTAATTTATTTTAATTAATGCAAATCAAACCATTCTTGACTTAAGTGTAAATAATGAGATTCTCAAGCAAGAAGTAAAAACCGTATGTCCTCACTTTTTTCCCTTGTGAAAGCAAAGCTTACAGAAACGTCGTATAAGGATGGTACCACCCAAATAGTATCCACAATCAACATCTGTCTAGGACGACTTCTATGACTTTGTAGCAAAGGATAGATCTTCAAGGTATAGGTTTCAGATAAATGACCGAACCCTTGGTAGTACTAATCTAATTGCTTAATTACCTTGTGTCTTCATATCCATGTTTATTCTGCCATGTACTAGACGTTGGTTGTTGGTTTTTAAATGAATGTAGACTATATTGGTTTAGGAACAAATGGAGGGAGGGCCTAGGTAGAAAACTGCGGAGCTTGGGAAAGTAATGGTGGTAGCTCTAACGCTGTAGAACATGAAAGATTGTGGAATGGGTGAACTGAAGGAAGAATGGAGGATTCTGGGCAACGCACCGTCTTTCTCTGCTAAATTTGCAGCGTAAACGTATGAATTACAAGAATCAGCAGAAATACTTAATGCCTTAGTTTAGGGGATTATTTGCTACATATGTATCGTTACTATCCAATTATGGCGCAATATTTGTTTTGTTGTTAATTCCCCTTTATTTACTGAGCAAAGATACATCAACTTATTCGTTTAGCACCTTCCAGAAGAAATGAAATGAAAAGAAATGTATACGTCTAAATCATCAATCTAATTCTGTTTTAATTACAGGGCTAACTAGTAAGAAAATAAAACACAATGTTTAGATTCGAAAGGTCCTAACATTAAACAAAGGTATGCTACAAGATGCCTCAAGAAGTAAATTTATCTCTTAAATTTTCAAAGTGAATTTTCTTTAAATTACCTATTTGCTTGGATACTCAGTAAAACAAAATCATTTAACCTCAGATTTATCATTTTTGTGTACAAGTAGCTTTAACTCTCGGAAACAAGAAAATAATATTTTTCTAAAACATTTATTGGCGGAGGTACCCACACGCTCGCGCATACGAACACAAACACAAACGCACGCACACGCATACACACATACACACACACGCACACACGCACACACGCACACACGCACACACGCATACACGCACATACGCACACTCGCACACACGCACAGACGCACACACGCACACACGCACACACGCACTCACGACACACGACACACACACGCACACATGCACACACACACGCACACACGCACTCACGACACACGCACACACGCACACACACACACAGCACACACGCACACGCACACACGCACACAGCACACATGCACACACGACACACGCACACACGCACTCACGCACACGTACACACACACACACACACTCACCGCACACACACACGCAAACACCACACGTACACTCACACGCTCACACGCACACAGGCACAAACACACACACACACACCACCACACACCACACGCACACACACACGCACACACGCTCACGCGCACACACGCACTCACGCACACACGCACACGCACACACATTTTCAATGAAATATTGTCAGAAATGTTGCGTGCACTAATCTGAATTTCTCATGTATTGCATGTTTAGTGGTTTAGAGGTTTTCCATAACGTCTTGCGTTGCTGACTAAGCATTGATCAATCTGAGTAGTAAACTCCATAAAATAATTTATATTGCGCAGTGAGCTGAATCTTTCGTCGTTGCCTCTAAATAACAATCCACATAATTCAAGCGTTTTCACTCTTCGCACATTTTTATCAATAATTTCCTTCTTTGTCGAACTGAACTGGTTAATCAAAACGGCGTCTTCTACTCGTCATTAGAGGAACAGATAGTTTGTGTTCAGAAAAATTTTATCAGCTATGAAAATTCTTCCTCCTCGTGGAACCTACTCGATCCACCAGTAAAAGGAATACAAGCCATATAAAAACAGATTGTGAGTTCCCGTAATATCTATTTCTTCGTTTTCCTGCACAGCCTCAGGACAGCAATGAAATGTCAGGATGACGTTACCTTTCAAAATTAATATATTATAAATACTATCATGTTGTGAGTCTATTAGTCATAACAAATGTCGTACACAGTTTCAGAAAGAATAGAAATTGTAAAATGTTTTATTCCGGCAATAGCACGCGCACAGCAAGTGACTTATTTAGCGCGAAAAATCCAAACAGCCCGATTCCAAGTTTTACTACAAGTGGAAGAATTATTACCAAATTTGAAAATAGTGGGAACGGTGCATCCTTTGTGTAAACGCGCCAAAAATTATGAAGCCAATATTCAAATAAATCTATTTGAAAATGATAATACCGCAAATGTATTACTGGCAGTTGTTCAAAATCCTGGTATAAGTTGTTGAGAAATTGCGAACCACTTTGTATGGCATAATACAATTTCAATAAAAATCTTGAAATAGAATAATTTCCATTCGTACAAACTTCAGTGTGTTCAGTAGATGCTTGATGGGAATTTTGACAGTTGAGCAGAGTTTTGTTACACGATTCTGGAGAAGGCTAATCCAGACCGACAATTTTTTAGGAACATTTGTTTTACGGATCATAAAAAAAAAAAAAAAAAAGGGTAGCTTATTTATAGTTTAAGAAAGTAAGCCAATTTTACCATAAACATTTTGTTTTGTTCAATAAACGTAGCTGATACTGATGATTTTGTAAAGATGATTTGGTATTTTATAATTTGTCGGGCGGGCGTAAACTGTACACCACTAATGAGTTGTTACCTGCTGTAATTAAGCGTCCTCAAAATCATGCAGGTAAATTGTACACTGGATTTTAAAATTCTCAATGTGGAATTCCCTTAATTACCTCCTCGGGGCTCAGAAATCTCTATATACAAATGTATGTCTTATAAATAAAATTATTGTCACTTACTTACTAGACATAGGTAGTTATCACATAAGTTTCGAGTACATATCTGATCAGTTTATTGTTAAATAAAGCTTAATTTATCAATCAAAAGTACTTTTCAAGAGCTTTCCAGTGATGTATCGCAAGGTGTGGGGGTTCCATTTAAGATTCAAAAATTGAGGTGGCTAGGGGGTGGGAAGGTTGACATATCGATATGCTAGTGGGCCTACTTTGGTTCTGTAGAAAAGGTTTTGAGCAGTTTTTGATATTTCTTATTTAAAAGAAAATATGGCCAATTGAAACTTTCCAAAAGGAGACATTGTATTTACCTAATGTCCATTTCTTTATTTTAAACTAATGTTAGTTATTCCTTTGTCAGTGATACTTTAATTTGGAATAATGCAAACTTAAATATCTGGTGTGGAAAGCAGGACCATCCAACAATGTTCATTACGAAAATGGGCAACATTGTACAAACAAAAACAAGAATCCTTGTCGAACAGACGTTTAAAACCTCATGTCAGATAGAGGTTAATAGACATCTAGATGCTAACTTAAAAACATTCCAAAGCCGCCAACTTCTATAAAAATATCTATAATACAGATTAAGCAATTTCACTTACATTTATTTAATTTTTACATTTATTTCGCTTTATATTAAGAACCTTGGCAAATAAACGTTACGCATGAGTAAATTTTTCTCTAATGAGTTTTACCTTTGGTGTACACTTTACCTGCACCTTTCTTGTAACTATTTTTGTTTGGTGCACAGATTACATATCACAGTTATGTCTCAGGTAGTTTGGTGTACACTTTATATCCGCCCAATTTGTCTCTCAACTTTTATCTTAATTTTAATCTTGATAACTAAAAATGATGCTATAATTGGAAACAGATTACATAGCCTTGGAACTATAACTGTAGATTGATCTTTTAATTACCAAGTTTGGGGCAATTATCTATATTTACAAAAATGATAGTAAACAATGAGAATTAATTACTACTTCGTTCGAAAACCCCGTTATTGGATTAAGGATACCGTGCTGTACTAAAAATCAAAAAGATTTAGCATAAACCTCACATCTAGTTCGACACAGACTTCCTAACACAGAAGAGTTATATCATTTACTAATTAATACTAATTAATTAATACAAATTAATAGTTATTTATGTAACAAACGCAAAAAGTGAAAGTTTATTGCACGCGACGCGTGGTTGTCCATCAAGACCTATAGATCGAGTTGATCCACACGTCGAGTGCACTGAAGGCTTTTGCACGAGTTGCATACAAAGATTTGTCTACCTTCATTCAGTTTTACTATGTGGCCATAAGTGTGGGTAAGTAATAAGTTACTGTAATACATGTTTTCTATAGTGTTTCTCATTTTCAGCTTTACATGCACAGCAGAAAATTGAGTATCTTCTTTGTTTCCGACTTATAGCGCAACGTCGATATTTCTAAACATTTTTCAAGGTCTTATACCGCGCTTAATACTTTTACACTGATTTTCGTTAACGGTACTTATGTATTGCGAAGCGCTGAATTCAGTAGCGTGCTTAGAATTATTCTAGCGGGTACGGTTTTTGGGTATAATAAACTTGCATTTTTAAAAAAATGGGAATCATAGTTGGATTGGCAACCATCAGACGCAGTTCTTTCTTAGCTTTTTAAAACTGTAGACATATTTATTTTTAAAACTGACGGATATAACAAGGATGTTCTGGGAAAAAGGTAAGATAAGCATCGTAAAGTCAGTATACCATAGAAACTGAACAATTTCAACATAAGCAATTTTTTGTCATCCTTTAAATAATTTATTGTTCCTTTTTGCTGCAAACTGTGCTGACCTGACGGTCAAAGTATGTTGTGAACATGTAATGATCCTGAAAATCCTTACTATGAATTTTCCTATTATAGTAAATAATTCCTACCAAAACTTATTCCCTATTTCCTTCCACTACTGTTTTATCATTGTTAATAATTGATGTCAGTTGTCCGCTCACTTCCCACTTCATCCAATTTAACTATAAATACCAGTCACCTAGCTCAGAGATTCTCAGATCCTTTCATTCATTCATTCACTCTCACACTCGACACTCCTTCCCTAACCTTCTTCATTCGCTCACTTCCTATAATATATTTTACTCAGTACCTGAAATATAATCCTGTCCCGCAGTCAGACTAGCCGGACCATTATCCTGATTAGCAACTAGTAACCTGACCCGTATCCTGATAAATAACTACCAGCGTGACCAGTATCCTGACCAGCATCCCGTATCAATTTATTCTGCACTTGCATTATTATCATGACCAGTATTTCCAGACCAGCCAGACCAGTATTCTAACCAGCACTACCAGCGTGCCCCATACATATCCATACCTATCCCCTAAACTAATCCCGTATTATTGACCGGATCAGCATCCCGTATTTATTTACTACGATACCTCTTATGTATAACATTCGTTGTGGTCAAAAGGCCCGAGAAAGGTGCATAAACGTGACTAGGGTAAGAAGTCCTTAGTTTCTCGCAGGTGACACCCCAAAAAGCTGAAGATTTATAAGCCAAGAATCAACCCTTTATAACTCTAGCACCCCTTCAAAAAATAGTAAAACACGTTCATGCATGCGTTGCTTTTGGAGGTGCTAACGCTCCGAGATCGGTACTGAATGATTATTGAAGGACGTTGTTAATCAGACGGAGGTTGTGCCCTGAATAATTAGCTACTTCTACGAAACAGAAGGCCCCCTTAACGAAATTAACCCTTTAAAGGTTGCCGGCAGTTTCGACTCCGAATACGATATTACTGTTCCCCAAATATCCAGTTAATATAGTTTGCATTTACCCTACACCAGCATTCCAGGTAATGGCACTAATTACAGAATCTTATTATAAACAATCCAGACCTATATATATATATATATATATATATATATATATATATATATATATATATATATATGAAGGGACCTGACCTGTACATAAAATTCCAGTTTCCTGTTATGATTTTATTCATAAGCAATTTACTAATAATTATTACAATATTATAATGAAAATTTCACGTATTACTAAAACAGCTGTTTAATTATATGTTTACATTTATATCCCTAGAGGGCGATCTGAATTTGCATGACAACGGCGTACCATAGTGGTCTGACCACCAGGGGTCACCAGAATCGTTTTTAGATTTAAGTTTATTTATTTAATCTAGTATAATAAAGTTTGTTTATTTTATTATTTCCTTTTAGTTTGTTATATTTTATATTATAATAGAATAAATTTGTTATAACCTGTTAGGATCTATTCATAAGTTTTTCACAATGTAGTGACAATCTTTAATCTTGACCCGAGAAGCAAAGCAAGGGCAACAAAGACAAATAATAAATTTGTAGAGGTGGGGGGAGGCATTACAAACATATTGCTGTGAATTTAATATTGTTGCAAATTTATTATTGCTGTAACTATAACGGGGAAATATAGTGAGCTACGACAATTTTTAAAATGTGATATGATAAAAGCATTTACAGAAAGTAGAAAAAGTGCAGATGAAGCTTCTTAATTATATTTTAACAGGTATTTCCATATTTTCGCCAATATGGGCACAGTAAATTATTTAAAATATTGCTTATTGTAGGTATCCTGAACGGCGTCAGCCAAATAAAGTAATATTTTCAAGATTGCAAAACAATATCATTTAAAGGTCTACCATGCGCACTTATAAGAGAAAATCACAAAGGGGTCTTCTTCCACCTGATATTACGCTTCAAGCTGTAAAAGCCGTCAAAATTCAAAAACGTGGCCGAAGAGCAACTGCTTTTGCCGAACGGGGAACGCCAATCCTTTTTCTACGACAGGTAATACCGTTCTGCCATATTTCATATTGCCGAGGGTAAATTTTAAGCCTCACTTTTTTAAATAAATTCCACCTGCTAGTGTCGGAGGAGCTAACCCATATGGTTGGATGAAAGAACAACATTTCATCGATTATGTTAAGTATTTTGTCAGACACACAAAAGTTTAAATTGACAAACCAATTGTATTGCTACCTGACAACCACGATTCACACTTGTCTGTTGAAGGGCAAGAATAATGGTGTAACTGTTCTACCATTTTCTCCATTGAAGATATATGTAAACAGTGCCTGCGATGCTTGGATGACAAATAATTCTGGCTTTATCATGACCATTTATGACATCCCTGGAATTGTGTCTGGCGTCTAACTCCTTGCTGCAACGCCGAATAATATTGCCGCTGGTTTTAAAGTCTCAGGAATTTCTGCTAGCATATATGTGACAAATAGACCAAATCCTGATGATGTATCCGTCATTAACAATGGCATTCCTTCTACCAGCAAAGCAAAACGAATTAGTATCTGTTCAGACTTTAGATGAGCAAAACCTAACAATTCCAACCACTTTATTTTATACTCGTCACGTTACACCAATTGATGAAATCGTAAACCAGCCAAGTTGCAGCAAAAATCAATCAACGCCTATGCAAATACTAAATCCGCTTCCAAAAGCAGCCCCAAGAAAAGAAAAAATTTCAAAACGAAAAATAAAATCCGCTATTCTAACGGACACATCCGTAAAAGACGAACTAGAAACGCTAAAATAGAAAAAGAGAATAAGAAGGATAAGAAGGTACAATCAGTTAAAAAAATGTTCTAGCCGACAAAACTAAAAAAAAACAAGAAGCTAAAGGTTCGTGTTAATTCTCATTCTAGTAGTGAAGATGAAGGATCCCCATGTTTAGTATGCATCGAACCATTTTCAAATAGTTCGCAAGGTGAGAAGCGGATTTAGTTCAGAAGCTGTAAGCTCTGGTCACACGAATAATGTTGTGATGCTGATGCTTTTTACATGTACCACATTTGCAATTCAGATGATTCAAACTAACTTTGTACAGGTTATTATTTTCTTTAATTTTTGATGTTCTTTTTGCTGTTTTTCCTAAATTCGTGTTAATGTTGTTTTATTTGAATAAATACCTTAGATTTAATGTCTACTTGCCTTATTCTTAATAATGTTAAACCTGTACGAACCTGTCTCATAAGCTGTACGAACCAGCCCCGTACATGGGGCTGGCTGGTACATAAGACAGAGGACGATGATTTGCCATTTTGGAGAATTATTTTGGTACTATTTACAATTATAGCCATAATGCTAATAAACAATAAGCCAAGTATAGTACCTACCCATAGCCGATGAAAAATTTTAATTAGTTTTTTCAAATCAAACGTCAAAATTGTACCAACAATCCATGGTCCACCCTGTCCAGGATATTGAAGCGTCATAGGTATTATTCATATAAAATTTGAATTTCACACCTGGGAATTACGAGAGGCGAGTTAATTTCGGTCAATGGTTTTAAAAAAAAATGCAAAGAACTACGAAATTTTGGTAGAAACGTTATATGGTCGGATAAAACATAAGTAGGCCAATTTTGGTTTCATGTATCCTGCTCCATACTTGACGATATAATAGTATTCCATATTTTCGAAAGAAATCATAATGCTGAGGGTAATATAGAAATACTGAATCAACGGCTACCAGAAAAACATTTTCCAAATATTTTTTCAACACGGCGCTGCCCCAGCTCATAATGCTTTGGAACTAAGAAATTACTTAGAAAACTGTTTCCCAAATCGTTGGTTTGCAACGTTAGGTTCGGTGTTATGGTCTCCACGATGTCCAGATCTGTCAATACTGGATTTATTCCTAACAACATAATTTATCAAAGCCGTCATAATACCATTCAAGAACTGCAGCATGATGTAGAAGGTGCAACCAGTTCACATACTAAATGCCATTACAGCCATTGCAAGAAGAAGATTGCAGTTTATGTAGAATATATTTAAAGTATATTTTTCTGTTTCATTTTGTTGTTCTGTTATTGTTCTTGTTGTTTCTTTATTTTGAAATTGTTGTGGTATGCTGATGTTACGATACTTACCTTGCCTTTTTCCCAGAAAATCCTTGTTATATCTGTCAGTTTTAAAAATAAATATCTCGATTCAACTGGTTGCAAAGTCACCTATGATTCCCGTTTCAAAATATGCAAGTTTATATTATTACTCAAAAACCTCACCCCGTAGAAAAACTTTAAGCACGCCACTGAATTAGGCACTTCACAATATCATTTATTTTGTGTGTCTAATCAATTTCAATATGTAAGTACTGTTGACGAAATATATCAGTATAATAGTATTAAGCGAGGCATAAGACCTCGACAAAAGTGTAGAAATACCGACGTTTGGCTATAAGTCGAAAACAAAAGAAGATACTAAATTTTCGATTTTGCCATGAACAAAGTAGTACGTGAATGCAAAAACTGCAAATTTATATCAAAGATGACTTTAAAAAACAACTATACTTTGAACTCTGAAGACTGATTTACAATATAAAATACCCTAAATTTAATAACCAAAACTATTTGGCACTAATTTTGAATTTTAAAGAAGTAAACATTGTTCACAGATAGGTTAGGTTATAGTAAGCGCTGCAGCGGTTTTATTATATCTGTAAGCTCTATTGCAAATTAGTGATTTTTTGGTTTATACTTTACGCAAGTGCGTCTCTTGTAAACCATACAGCTTTGATCGTTTCAATTTTATTTTCAAATCAAAATGTTCGTTCGACATTAAGTACCATTTTACTTACCTCTGATAGTGGAAAACCATTCAATAAACTTACAAATTTCATTTTAAATTTACAGTTTGCTATAAATTAGAAAATTGGTGAAATGTAATACAAAAAGAAATAAGTGCTTTATAGTGAACAAAAAATATTACGTACAATTTCAGTCTTAAATATTTGTCATACAAGGTTGATTACTGGTTGCAAGATTTAAATAAAACATCAAATATTACAATGCTATTAAAATAATAATTATATTATCGAAAGCTACGCGCAATTACCCTAATACTACAAAAAGTTATTCATTTTGTTACAATTTAATCACTGTCACCTTCCGAACTTTGACTAAAGGTGCTCTCATCGTGAGAACCAAGGGAAATTATTAATGGTTCAAAAAAAAAGCAAGAATGAAATATAAAAACGTAAAAAGTTAAACAACACAAGTGCAACTGACAGTTAAAATTGCCAATTTAAAAATTTCTCTAGTGTAAACAAGGCGAAATGTGAGTCAATTGAAAGTAACTTTTTTGTGGGAATTACGAAGGTCACTATATATATATATATATATATATATATATATATATATATATATATACACAGGGTGTCCCAATAGCGCGTATTCGGTCGATAGCTCTTCAGTCATTAAACTTAGAAGATAAGTTTAAATACGAAAGTTGTCTATTTTTATAAGCTGCATAATCTAAAAATAGTTTGGTTTCTACAGGGTGTAATATAAAAGCGGTACAATATAGAACTTTTGATTTTTAAATAGAACACCCTATATATTATTTTATTTTTCGATTCTCCTTATAATTTTACATCTTTTTTATAAGAATTACTTACAAGCTAAATCTTACAGTTTTTGAGTTATTTCCAAAGTTAACAAAAATTCACATTTTTATGTAGTAATTCAAGTAGGCGTATCTCAGTTATTTTTAAAGATAAAAAAATAATCTTTGGTATAGAATTTATTCATACATGAGCTTACTTTAATCTATTGTCAAAATTGGATTTCAATATACACGGTGACCACCAATATTAATTCAATAAAATAAATTTGAAAATGCTATGTCTTCATTTTTTTAAATGGCACACCCTATATTTTTTTAATGCCTTGTCTTCGTCTATTAATCTGCTTTCATTTCTATTAAATATGTTCTATACCTATCTCTAATAGTTTCGGAGAAATCTAGGTTTGTTCAACTTTTTTCGTTGATAACACTGAAGAATAAAATTAGTCGGTCAAAGCAAGCTATGAATACATAAGAAACTAAAAAACATATTAACTGAAATACAAACACTTAAAATTATAATACATGATCAATGTGACCACCATTTTGTTGCTGGCAAACATGAAGTCTTTGAGTAAACGGGTGATCACAAAAATTAATTCAACAACGTAAACTTGAAAATGCTATATCTTCCTTTTTTTAATTAGCACACCCTATATTTTTTAACGCCTTGTGTTCGTCTATTACTCGGCTTTAATTTTTATTAAATATGTTCTATACCTATCACTAATAGTTGGAGATTCTATGATTCAAAATAAGACAAACATTATCATAAACGCTTTTCCGAAAATGCTTCTTAACCGAGATACAGGTTGATTAAAAAATAATTTTTTTAAGATTACTCAAAAACTACAAAAGATATTACACTGAGATTTGGTACACCTAAATGTCTAATTAAGTACAATTAATCAGGTGAGTTTTACTCAACTGGCTCCATCCAGTGGCGTAGAATATGTTAAGCTAATCACTTTAAGTAAAAAAAAAACGCACGTCCCTACTTTTTTTGAAGAAATACTTTTTTGTTAAATTCAACATTTAATTCTGCAAATAAAATCATACTTAGTATTTTTTCGATTCGGCACCCGTTTTTGAAATATTTTGCATTAACATAAACGACTACATTATTCAGTAATAACCAAATTAAATAAATCAGAGATTGCTTTGCATTTGACAGTTACGTATCTTATGTTTGCTAAAATAGTTACGTTTACGCGTGTTTTGTAATTCATTGTTTGTGTGTAATTACTGTGAAAAAATGAATTATTCCAAACGAGAACTGGTCGATATGCATTTATGTTAGAGTAATACTAATTGCAATGCTCGTGCAGCTGCTCGACTTTATGAACAAAGATTTCCAAATAGAAGACATCCACATCATACTACGTTTAGAACCGCTCATCGTAACTTGTTGGAGTATGGAAGTTTAAAAGGAAAGAAAAATTCCGGACGAAATGCTCGTGTACCAGTTGAAATTGAGGAACAAATTTTAGACAGAGGTTATGAAAATTCATCAATAAGTACGCGTGGGTTAGGTTTAGAATTTGGTGTGTCGCATTGCAAGTCTTGGAAAGTTTTACGAGAACAAAATTTACATCCCTTTCACCTACAAAAAGTGCATGCATTGTTGCCTGCTGACCATACTCGTCGAATGAATTTTTTCGAATGGTTTTTAATAAAAATGCTTAATAAGTGTATTTTTTCCCGAAATGGAATAATAAACTTGCATAATTCCCACAAATGGTAAGATGAAAATCAGCATCTAACTGTAGTTACAGCTCACCAACATAGAGTTAGCGAAAATATTTGGATAGGTATACTAGACGATCTACTAATCGGACCTATCCGTTTTCCTCAAAGACTTACTTGCGATTTCTATTTAAATTTTTTGAGAGAAGATTTGCCAGAATTGTTTTACGACGTACCCTTAGATGTTAGAATGAACATGTATTTCATGCATGATGGTACACCACCAGATTCTACACTCTTAAATGCATGGTTCCCTGGACGCTGGATTGGACGAGAAAGTGAAGTATCGTGGCCGGCACGATCGCCAGATTTAAACCCATTGGATTCTTGTGTGTGGGGGTATCTGAAAACGCGTGTATATTCTGTTCAAGTTGATAATCGAGAGCAACTTTGGAATCGCATACAGATGGCATGCGATGAGATTAGGGCTATGCCACAAATTTTTCAGCGTGTTAGGTTTCATTTGCTAAGAAGAATACAAGCTTGCATTCAAAAGGAAGGAGGATATTTTGAACAATATGTACAAAAATAATTATTATTTTGTTTTTGATTCCTTCAATATCTCTTTAATAATGTGTCTAATAGTTAACTGCGTTATTTTTTTGTAAAATAAAACAAATTTTGATTTTTATTGAATAATGTGGTCGTTTATGTTAATGCAAAATATTTCAAAAACGGGGTGTCGAATCGAAAAACTACTAAGTACGATTTTATTTGCAGAATTAAATATTGAACCTATCAAAAAAATATTTCTTCAAAAAAACCAGGGTCATGCGTTTTTCTTTACTTAAACTGATTAACTTAAAACATTCTACGCCACTGGTTGACTCAAACTCACCTGATTAATTGTATTTAATTAAACATTTAGGTGTGCCAAATCTCAGTGTAATATCTTTTGAGGAATCTTAAAAAAAGTATTTTTTAATCAACCTGTATCTCGGTTAGGAAGCATTTTCGGAAATGCGTTTATGATCATTTTTGTCTTATTTTGAATCATTGAATCTCCACTTTTCGTTTGTCGGTGATTTTAAAATACACCCTGTATATATATATATATATATATATATATATATATATATATATATATATATATATATAATATATATATATATATATATATATATATATATATATATATATATATATGAGCCTAATAATGAAAAACCAGTAATTTGTCATTGAAAATTGCTTTATTGTTTTCCGAAAAATTCTCCTTTACGATCAATACACTTTTGCATTCGTTGAAACCATTTGTCATAGCATTTTTTCAATCTTCTTGAGACACCTTCAACCTTCAACAACGACTTCTTCCGTCGACGCTAACGTTACATCATCGGTTGCAACGAAAATAAGAAATAACCTTTTTTGCTTGTGTTAATAAATAAAACTTTTCGGTCTTTGATTTTCTCAAAACTTTAAATTTGATTACCACAATTAAACGAAAACAATCGTTTAATTGTGATAAGGATTTTATTTGTTATATGTTAGTTTTGAGAAGGTTATCTTATCTTATAGGTTTGATTTTACATAAATATTTGTAAACAACGCATTGTTGCATTTTCGTTCAGATTTGGATTTTAATTAAATGAGTGTAACGTTTGATTTACTTTTATTATTAAAAATTATTAATACTACAAGCTTACACAATTATTGAATACGTAAATGCAGAAAGAGGTCAACTCAATAGGAATCCAGATAAACAAATATATCAAAATGAGCATAATTTTGGGCAATGATAACAGAAATCGTTTCTTTGTATTACTTTGAGGTAGCCGTTGCAACCAATTAAGAAAGGAGTTAGTAAATATAAAGCTTAAAATTCATTTACGCAAACCGAAATTAATTAGCAAGCAAAGTAAAAACTAACTAGTAATTGATATCTTTATAAATTGAACCCATCCAGTTTTAATAAAACGTAATCAAAAATAATCATCTCAGGTATTAAATTTCTTTCAATAATGTTGATATTATAAAAAGGTTTAGAAGAACTTAAATCTTATTCTTTGGAGCGGGTTAAACCAACGAAAGTAGTACCCAAGGGTACTACGCCCGTTGCAAATTGAAGTGGGTAAATCTATTGACTATATTGGAGTTTATACCTCCTATATACCATTCTTTTTATGCCAATATGCGACATGATGAAAAAGCACAATAGTAATACATGTACATTCTTTTTTATTTTTATTTGGAAACAAAATTGTACACGTGACATTTTTGCCAAAAATAAAAGCTCTTGATTTTTTTTCTTATTACTTTCCTAAAAATAAAGTAGTGTACCATTAATATTTTTGTTTATTTAATACAAAATGTAACGTTAAATAGTTTTATAAGATCATAAAATCTTTCATATTTTTTAAACAGTGTTTCTCTGCATTTCAGAAAATCTGGTCGATGGACTTCAGCACAACACTTTCTCGTATAAGGAAACTAACTGTTGCCCGCAGCAATTCCTAACTCCGTATAACTTGCAATATAAAAAGATATACTTACCTACAAAACTATTTTGTTCTTATTCACCCTGTATTTTGCAAATTACTGTATATTTTTACATATTTGGATAGCATGAGAAATCCAATATAGCAGTTTGTAGCTATGTATGTCTACTATGTAATCCCTTCATATAGGATTGAAATTTTTTAATTTTAAAATTCCTAACTCCGGTCCTGGATTAGATAGAAATCTCATAAAACTCGTTATATTTTTGTTATATGCGACTATAAAATATGTAAATTTAAAAGCTATTCGTTGAGATGCCAGTAACTATAACTTGCAATGTACTAAGGTATACTAACCTACGAAAATTATTATTTTTTTACTCACCTTATATTTTGCAAATCGCTGTATATTTGTACGTATTTGGATAGCATGAGAATCTAGCTTTAAAACAATTAAGATTTGTTTTTGAAACTGATATAAAATATTACAAAAATTTTAAAAATAATTTTTTTGTTATTTTCGGAAAAACCGGAAGTGCTAAAAATATTTCAATAAAGCAGTTTAGCAGTGTCTACTACATAATTCCTTAATTTCAAGATTTCATTTTTATCAGAAGCATAGTTATGAGGGATTGAAGTTTTCAACTTTGAAAACTTCTCCTGCCCTGGATAAGTTAGAGAAATCTCATAATATATGTGACTATAAAATGCGTAAATTTAAAAATATATATCGGAGCCGTTTTTGAGAAAATAATTTTTGAGAAAAAAGGACAATTTTAACCACGTAAATAATGGCAACATTTTATTTTATATTAAATATTTACAAACCGTTCGAAAGCATGTAAAAACGCACAGACAGACATACCCGAAAATTTTCTTTCGCGAAAACGATGTTTTTCAACTCAGGGAACACGAAAACGAAATCCGCGAAAAAAAATTCTCTTTTCTCTTAGTATACATAATTTACATGAAAGTAAAATGACGTATCCTGTCGCTTCTAACCCATTTAATGTTGTAGACGGAGATACATAAACCACCATAATGTACAAAACACTAAAACTAAAAGTGCATTTAGTGGCAACATCAATGGTAGGAATCGCGTTGGTAACAAACAACATATCTAATTGTTCACAAGAGTATTTGTCTTTTGAGGTAATCAAACCTCCTCCACCCTACTTTTTCTTAGACAATTCGAATTGACGATCACATCGAAATACATTATAATTATTTGGAAATAACTCGCTATTTTGTATGCCCGGAGAAAGTGCCGATTCGGCAAGTGTTAAAAAATAAGCTCAAGAGACGAGCTCAGCGGCGAGATTTCGACGAATGCATTAAACAATTCTCCTCCTTTACATATTTTAAAAACCAGAAAAAATGAAACAACTCAAATGCTAGTAATCTATAGCTATGAATCGTAATTACCAACTTTGGCAAAATAAATATCCAACCCTAATGAAACCCAATTGAGTTTCATAATAGATTATTATAAAGGAAAAATAGAAAAACGTTTTAAAACAACGTCATATTCGCTACATCTTTTGGTAATTTTTCGTACAATAGAAAACATTCAAAATTTGTCTACTCATATTATTATTTTTATTATAATTTAGTTGTATGTTACTTATATTAAGGTTGATTAATAGAATGCACGCCCGTATCCGTAAGAGTGTCCGATTCCGTAACCATCGTAGCCAGAGTATCCATAACCATAAAGTGGTGCCGCTCGATAACCATAATTAACAGAGGGAATCGCTGCAGCATAACTGTATGCAGGAGCACCACCATATCTAAATGAAGGTGCTAAATACGTAGCTTTGATGGCAATTACCATTGAGAAAATGAACAAAATAACCTATAAAAGATTACTTATATTTATTATTTAGTAATTTCAGTAAACCTTACCTTTAGCATTTTTTACTTTAACAAATGTAACTAACGAATGTGATAAATTGTTAGAGTTGACTGCATCTTTTATACCCAATTTCTTAATTAGAAAATCTTATCTCTATTACTTAAGTTGGTTTTATAATTTAAAACGCATTATAATACACAGGAACTAATAGTTTCTTTATATTCATTAATTTTCTACAAAAACGAAGGTACATTTTAAATTCTCATCAAGCTAGTAATAGATATAAGAAAAGATTTAATTGCAAGATTCTAAAGTATTAATATAAGAAATTAGTATTAGGCATGTACTGTACGGTGTGTCCCGATTTCGTTGTTCTATACTTCATTTTTTGACTAAGAGGAGCGAGCCACTATTTATATTTTGAGCCTTGACAACACTGATTGCAGTTAGGCGCCGTTTTACGTTTCCATAGAAACGTCTGACATAGATGACAATAACATACTTCAAATTTTTTGTCAATAGCATTATTTGTGTTGTTAACGGTTACTTGATGATTACGTGTCAGCAAAGAGATGGAGTTAAGTTGAGAAAATTTTCGTGCGATGATTTATTACTATTTTCGACGTTGATTATCAAGACATCGATCAACTTACTTCCACATTTGGTAATGAAGCTCCATCATTTGCCACTGTGAAACGCTGGTATAACGGTTTTAATCGTGGCCGCCTTCCGCTCACCGACGAAATTCGGGAAGGTCGTCCAAAATCAGTTGTTATTCAAGAAAACATTGATGCTGTGCAAAAACTAATAATGCAGGATCGCCATGCGACATACTTCGAAAATGAGAGAACCCTAGGTGTTAGTTCCACCAGCATATATAAAATATTAGATGAACATTATTTAGCCATGAAAAAGGTTTGTTCTTGTAGATCCAAACATACGCTACACAGTCCTGATTTGGCACCCAATGACTTCGTCTTGTTTCCGAACGTCCAGAATAAATTGCGTGGACTACGATTTTCGCCGACGAAAGAAGCCGTTCTTGAAGGTTGAAGGTGTCTCAAGAAGATTGGAAAAATGCTGACAAATGGTTCCAACGAATGCAAAAGTGAATTGATCATTACACACACAAATATATATATATATATATATATATATATATATATGTTTCTATTTAGATTTCCACAAGTATTCATGTTTAAATAAGACAATTTTTCTTTAAAACTTGTGTAAATAAACGTAAAAATTAATTCAACGTTTCGGGAACGTCCTTTGTTCCCTTTGTCAAGAATTTATTTTTTTATTTATTTTTTTTAAATTCTTGACAAAGGGAACAAAGGACGTTCCCGAAACGTTGAATTAATTTTTACGTTTATTTACACAAGTTTTAAAGAAAAATTATCTTTTTATATATATATATATATATATATATATATATATATATATATATATATATATACACAGGGTGTTACAAAAAGGTTGGGCTGCCTATACGTTTTTGGATTTCATGGACAATTTTGAAAAAAAAATCAAGAATAACTTTTTTTCGATTTCGGCTTCATTTATCCGCTAACCGCCATTCTGTATTTTTTTTAAATAAAATTATATGTGTTGTTTTTTAAGATATTACACGGATGTATCTTACAAAGACGCAACATAGGAAAAATATTCATTTACGTAATTTAATTTTTTTAAAAATGGCGGCCATGTCAATTTTGTAACGTGGAATTACGAAAAAACCGTAGCCCAAATGAAAATTTTACAAGAGATTAATTTATCTTCCTAATGACACTTTGTTTGTTGCAATCGGTTACGAAATAAGGAAGATTGTAGTTTTCACGTTACGCGTTACTAGTTAATCGTGGTGCGGGAGTAATTCAAACAACAAGTAGGCGACAGGCTTTGTTCGCACAAGAAAGAACGTGGTCGACTGATAAATAAATACAATAGCGTAAATAATAATAAATAGCATAAATAAATAAATACAACTGTCACTGCAACAATCAATTTATTTACAAAGCAAAATAAAATTACCTATTCAGGCTAAATTTATGTTTTACTAATTAAAAAAGCAACTACAAAAACTTTCACAACAATGTTCGCGATCGCGGGGACTCAGCTAGGTCGCTATTACTGATTTATTTGAAATTTATCTAAGTAAGGTTAGTAAGGCATTTAGTATAAACACATTCAATGTCACCTTATTAAAATTCCGGTATACTGTTATCTAACCTGCTACATTTTCAATGCAATGCCGCAACAATGAAAACATCTGATAATAATTAACGAACAGCTGTTAAATGTAACGAAACAAACGCATTACTACCAGTGACAGTTCCCGTGTTGACTTTTATCTTTAGGGACATTTAAAATCCCTGGTCTACGCAACTCCGGTTGCCAATGTTGGAGAGCTGAGACAGCGGATCGAGCATGGAATGAGACGAATCAGGGATACGCCAGGACTGTTACAACGAGTTAGGTAATCCATGTTACGTCGACTGCGGCAATGTGTTTTTAGCAACGGTGGTCACTTTGAACACTTAATATGAGCAATTTGTTGACCAAAATATTTATTGGATTTGCTTTATGAGAATTGTTGTATTTATTTATTTATTTATGCTATTTATTATTATTTATGGTATTGTATTTATTTATTTGGCGACCACGTCCTTTCTTGTGCGGACAAAGCCTGCCGCCTAATTGTTGTTAGAATTACTCGCGCACCGCGATTAACTAGTAACGCGTAACGTGAAAACTACAATCTTCCTTATTTCTTAACCGATTTCAACAATCAAGGTGTCACTAGAAAGATAAATTAATTTCGAAATTATTTAGTCTCTCTTAAAATTTTCATTTGGGCTACGGTTTTTTCGTAATTCCATGTTAAAGAATTGACATGGCCACCATTTTGAAAAAAATTAAATTACGTAAATGAATATTCTTCCTATGTTGTGTCTTTGTAAGATACATCCGTGTACCGATTTTTATGAAAATATCTTAAAAAACAACCCATAATTTTATTTAGAAAAAATACAAAATGGCGGTTAGCGGCTAAATGAATCCGAAATCGAAAAAAAGTTATTCTTGATTTTTTTTTCAAAATTGTCCATAAAATCCAAAAACGTATTGCCAGCCAACCTTTTTGTAACACCCTGTATATACCTGGTGGCCCACTTAAACAGGATTGCTCCGCTCCATAACTCCCTTACTATTACAAATACGAAAAAATGTTTTATATTAAAGTTGTCCACAGTCATAAGCTACACGTTTTAAAATTATTTTCAGAAATGGCGGACTTCCGGCTATACCGGAAAATCATGCCAACTTCGTTATTTTAAATAGAAGAACCTATATATTATTACATTTTTGAATTCCTCGTTGAATTTAAAGGTCACTTTAACCACCATACTATGGGTCTACGTCGCATTGCTTCTGAGTTATTTGACATTTTGTAGAAAAAATGACGTTTTTAGTGCCTTCGAAAACTTTCAATATCTCGAAGACGGGTACCGGTAGAGAGATGTGGCTTACGTTTTTTACTTTCGAAAAGGATACCGCATCATTCTCATTCATTGCCAAAAATCTTGCTTTTAGAATTCAATAATTTCTATCGCTCCCAAAGTAATTTTTTTCAAACATGGATAACTTGATTTTTTTTTAATGGAACCACCCATATTTTCTTACATCACTGGGTAGGAAATTAAATTTCCTTTCCATTGATGTAACATTATCGATATTTTGTAGTGATAGTTTTCGAGATATTCACATTTTTATCTAATTTCAGTTTTTATTGCGCATTGCCGCGGTGCTTTGGAAAACGTTTGTCAATTGTTTTAAACAACTGATAAGAAACGTCAGTTTCTTGAGCTTCTGTTGTGTTTCTACAAGATATTTCCATTAAAATGTTGTTGTCCGACGCAGAGTTGATCGACATGACTTTCATTCTTGGAGAATGCCAAAGAATGCGTTATTGACGTCAAGGATTTATGCGGTACGGTATCCTGAACGAAGACTTCCCTGAGAAACAGCCTTTCAAAAGTTGTTACAACGTTTTACAAACACCGGATGCGTGCAGTATTAAACGAGGGAACGTGTCAACAGGATAACCTGTATTTATTGTGCATTCCTCTCGTACATCTTCTGTAATCGTTAAGTAATTGTCCTTATGTATTTATTGTGTATTTCTTGTGCACTTCTTCTCTATTTCTTGTATAAGCCTTATGTATTTATTGTTCATTCCTTATGTATCTCTTGAGTATTTCTTTTGAGTTTTATGTTCTTAATTCTTGAGTATTTATTGTTTATTTTTTGTGCATTAAAAAAATCATATTTCATGTTTGAAAAAAGTTATTTTCGGAGCGATAGAAATGATTGAATTCTAAAAGCAAGACGTTGCAACAACTTCTAAAAGGCTGTTTCTCGGGGAAGTCTTCGTTCAGGATACCGTACCGCATAAATCCTTGGCGCCAATAACGCATTTCTTTGGCATTCTCCAAGAATGAAAGTCATGTCGATCAACTCTGCGTCGGACAACAAGACAGCAAAGCACAACAGAAGCTCGTGAAACTGACGTTTCTTATCAGTTGTTTCAAACAATTGACAAACGTTTTCCAAAACACCGCGGCAATGCGCAATAAAAACTGAAATTAGATAAAAATGTGAATATCTCGAAAACTATCACTACAAAATATCGATAATGTTACATCAATGGAAAGGAAATTTAATTTCCTATCAAGTGATGCAAGAAAATATGGGTGGTTCCATTAAAAAGAAATCAAGTTATCCATGTTTGAAACAGTTACTTTGGGAGCGATAGAAGTTATTGAATTCTAAAAGCAAGATTTTTGGCAATGAATGAGAATGGTACGGTATCTTTTCGGGAGTAAAAAACGAAAGCCACATCCCTCTACCGGTATCCGTCTTCGAGATATTGAAAGTTTTCGGAGGCACTGCAAAATGTCAAATAATACAGAAGCAATGCGACGTAGACCCATAGTATGGTTGTTAAAGTGACCTTTAAATTCAACGAGGAATTCAAAAATGTAATAATATATACGTTCTTCTATTTAAAATAACGAAGTTAGCATGATTTTCCGGTATAGCCGGAAGTCCGCCATTTCTGAAACAAATTTTAAAACGTTTAGTTTATAACTGTGGGCAACTTTCATATAAGACATTTTTTCGTATTTGTAATAGTAAGGGAGTTATGGAGCAATCCCATTTAAGTGGGCCACCAGGTATATATATATATATATATATATATATATATATATATATATATATATAATATATATATATATATATATATATATATATTTGTGTGTGTAATGATCAGTTCACTTTTGCATTCGTTGGAACCATTTGTCAGCAGTTTTTCCAATCTTCTTGAGGCATCTTCAACCTTCAACAACGGCTTCTTTCGTCGACGAACATCGTTGTCACGCAATTTATTCTGGACGTTCGGAAACAAGACGAAGTCATTGGGTGCCAAATCAGGATTGTGTAATGTATGTCCGGATCTACAAGAACAAACCTTTTTCATGGCTAAATGTTCATCTAATATTTTATATATGCTGGTGGAACTAACACCTAGGGTTCTCTCAATTTCGCAGTATGTCGCATGGCGATGCTGCATTATTAGTTTTTGCACAGCATCAATGTTTATTGTCAACTATGTCAGACGTTTCTATGGAAACGTAAAACGGCGCCTAACTGCAATCAGTGTTGCCAAGGCTCAAAATGTAAATAGTGGCTCGCTCCTCTTAGTTAAAAACTGAAGTATAGAGCAACGAAATCGAGACACACCGTACAGTACATACCTAATTACTAATTTCTTATATTAATACTTTAAAATCTTGCAATTAAATCTTTTCTTATATCTATTACTAGCTTGATGAGAATTTAAAATGTACCTTCATTTTTGTGGAAAATTTGTGAATATAAAGAAACTATTAGTTCCTGTGTATTATAATGCGTTTTAAATTATCAACCCAACTTAAGTAATAGAGATAAGATTTTCTAATTAAGAGATTGGGTATAAAAGATGCAGTCAACTATAACAATTTATCACATTCGTTAGTTACATTTGTTAAAGTAAAAAAATGCTAAAGGTAAGGTTTACTGAAAGTACTAAATAATAAATATAAGTAATATTTTATAGGTTATTTTGTTCATTTTCTCAATGGTAATTGCCATCAAAGCTACGTATTTAGCACCTTCATTTAGATATGGTGGTGCTCCTGCATACAGTTATGCTGCAGCGATTCCCTCTGTTAATTATGGTTATCGAGCGGCACCACTTTATGGTTATGGATACTCTGGCTACGCTGGTTACGGAATCGGGCACTCTTACGGATACGGGCGTGCATTCTATTAATCAACCTTAATACATGTAACGTACAACTAAATTATAATAAAAATAAGAATATGAGTAGACAAATTTTGAATGTTTTCTATTGTACGAAAAATTACCAAAAGATGTAGCGAATATGACGTTGTTTTAAAACATTTTTCTATTTTTCCTTGATAATAATCTATTATGAAACTCAATTGGGTTTCATAAGGGTTTGGTTTATAACCTTGAATATATATTATGCCAAAGTTGGTAATTACGATTCATAGCTATAGCTTACTATGATAAATGAGGAAAATTGTTTAATGCATTCATCGAAATCTCGCCGCTGAGCTCGTCTCTTGAGCTTATTCTTTAACACTTGCCGAATCGGCACTTTCTCCGGGCATACAAAATAGCGAGTTATTTCCAAATAATTATAATGTATTTCGATGTGATCGTGTGTTTGTTACCAACGCGATTCCTACCATTGATGTTGCCACTAAATGCACTTTTAGTTTTAGTGTTTTGTACATTATGGTGGTTTATGTATCTCCGTCTACAACATTAAATGGGTTAGAAGCGACAGGATATGTCACTTTACTTTCATGTAAATTATGTATACTAAGAGAAAAGAGAATTTTTTCGCGGATTTCGTTTTCGTGTTCCCTGAGTTCAAAACATCGTTTTCGCGAAAGAAAATTTTCGGGCATGCTTTCGAACGGTTTGTAAATATTTAAGAAAAATAAAATGTTGCCATTATTTACGTGGTTAAAATTGTCCTTTTTCTCAAAACTAATTTTCTCAAAAACGGCTCCGATATATATTTTTAAATTTACGCATTTTATAGTCACATATATTATGAGATTTCTCTAACTTATCCAGGGCCGAGAATTTTTGAAATTTTTAGCACTTCCGGTTTTGCCGAAAATAAAAAAATTATTTTTAAAATTTTTGTAATATTTTATATCAGTTTCAAAAATAAATCTTAAGTGTTTTAAAGCTAAATTCTCATGCTATCCAAATACGTAAAAATATACAGTGATTTGCAAAATATAAGGTGTATAAGAAAAAAATAATTTTTGTCGGTTAGTATACCTTAATACATTGCAAGTTATAGTTACTGGCCTCTCAACGAATAGCTTTTAAATTTACATATTTTATAGTCGTATATAACAAAAATATAACGAGTTTTATGAGATTTCTATCTAATCCAGGACCGGAGTTAGGAATTTTAAAATTAAAAAATTTCAATCCCATATGAAGGGATTACATAGTAGACATACATAGCTACAAACTGCTATATTGGATTATTTTTAGCGCTTCCGGTTTTCCCGAAAATAATAAATTTTATATCAAAGTTTCGAAAACAAGTCTAAAGTATTTTAAAGTTAATTACTCATGCTATCCAAATATGTAAAAATATACAGTAATTTGCAAAATACAGGGAGAATAAGAAAAAAATAATTTTGTAGGTAAGTATATCTTTTTATATTGCAAGTTATACGGAGTTAGGAATTGCTGCGGTCAACAGTTAGTTTCCTTATACGAGAAAGTGTTGTGCTGAAGTCCATCGACCAGATTTTCTGAAATGCAGAGAAACACTGTTTAAAAAATATGAAAGATTTTATGATCTTATAATAGTTATTAATGATACTAGTTCGATATGAACGTCATAATGAAACGCGTGTAAAGTTAAACCACGAGGCGTTAGCCGAGTGGTTTATTTACACAAGTTTCATTACGCAGTTCATATCGAACGTGTATCATTCAAAATTTAATCTACGCCAGTCCCAATAGATTTTCTTTGCATAGATTCGATTTGTTTACAATATCAGAAACGTTTTTGTAAATAAAAATTCAAAATTATTAAGTGCCCATATTAATCGATGTTATGGTAACTGCGCTTGTCGATTGTTGCAATTTTTACGTTGACAACGTCATTATTTGCGTTCAATTTTTCACGCGCTGATGGAGTGAATTTAACAAATTGTACAGACTTTATAATAAATGTTTACAATAAGTAAATGTTGGTAAAGATTTTATAATGAAGTAAAAGTTGTAACTAACTTTCTTTTTGCCTGTTTTTTATTTTAAAATTTTCGTGTTATGATGAGTTCATAATGGCACTGGGTGCTATTATGAAGGCCATAACGACACCCAAATGAAGATGATAAATATGTCAAAATGACACTGGCGTAGATTAAACAATTTAACGTTACCTTTTTGTATTAAATAAACAAAAATATTAATGGTACACTACTTTATTTTTAGGAAAGAAATAAGAAAAAAAATAAAGACCTTTTATTTTTGGCAAAAATGTCACGTGTACAATTTTGTTTCCAAATAAAAATAAAAAAGAATGTACATTTATTACTATTGTGCGTTTTCATCATGTCGCATATTGGTATAAAGAGAATGGTATATAGGAGGTATAAACTCCAATATAGTCAATACATTTACCCACTTCAATTTGCAACGGGTGTAGTACCCTTGGGTACTACTTTCGTTGGTTTAACCCGCTCCAAAGAATAAGATTTGATTTCTTTTAAACCTTTTTATAATATCAACATTATTGAAAAAAATTTAATACCTGAGATGATTACTTTGATTACGTTTTATTAAAACTGGATGGGTTCAACTTATAAAGATATCAATTACAAGTTAATTTTTATTTTGCTTGCTAATTAATTTCGGTTTGCGTAAGTGAATTTTAAGCTTTATGTTTACTAACTCTTTTCTTAATTGGTTGCAACGGCTACCTCAAGGTAATATAAAGAAACGATTTCTGTTATCATTGCCCAAAATTATGCTCATTTTGATTTATTTGTTTATCTGGATTCCTATTGAGCTGACCTCTTTCTGCATTTACGTATTCAATAATTGTGTAAGCTTGTAGGATTAATAATCTTTAATAATAAAAGTAAATCAAACGTTATACTCATTTAATTAAATTCCAAATCTGAACGAAAATGCAACAAAGCGTTGTTTACAAATATTTATGTAAAATCAAACCTATAAGATAAGATAACCTTCTTAAAACTAACATGTAACAAATTACATCCTTATCCCAGTTAAACGGTTGTTTTCGTTTAATTGTCGTATAATTGTGGTAATCAAATTTAAAGTTTCGAGAAAATCAAACACAAAAAAGTTTTATTTATTAACACAAACAGAAAAGGTTCTTACTTATTTTTGTTGCAACCGATGTTGTAACGCTAGCGCTTCTTTGTCCGCTGATAAGGGGCCTCAGAAAGGTTAGAGCCTACTCTTCCGATGATGTCACCTGTTGGCACTCTGGCACCATTTTTCTATTGTTAGCCCTATCTTTCTTTATACTTTTGTGTAACTAAATACGGTTCTAATTTTCTTTCGTCAGTTCATAATTATAGTAAATAACTGTTCGATATATTTACACTATATAGTGTTGACTGAATCGTTCAGTTTTGACTACAAATAGCCTGCACAACAAAATGCAAGCTATTTACAACCCGCGAAATTTCCCTTTTTACACATCAATAAATTCGAGTTATTGTCCTTTATACTTGGATTTCCCAATTTGGGTCGATTACTGTCTAGTATATTTATTGTTCACTATTTAAACACAATTGATTACGGTTCTGAGACATAAAACGCGTTATCTTCACTTATTACGTCACTTCTTAATATTTCAATAAGGAAGGTAATTTCTACTTCTTCCCTATCACCGTTAATTGTTTTTTATTTGTAGTTTTAACACTTTATAGGGCAGCGTGACTATACAATGTCGAACTGCGAATTCTGATCGCTTATTTATATGCGACTCTTTCTGTTCGCTTACTTATCGCGACTGTTTTTGCTCGCTCACTATATGCGACTGACTTAAATACTACTATTATTATAACAGCGTCATACGTTCCACCACATTAATACACTTGCAAGTGCCGCGTATTTTAAATGTTTCCAAATTGAATATACAGAGTTAGTATAAAGTATGGAACTCCCTGAGTATTTCCTTAAGGGTTTATTATTTTTAAATAAAATTGGGCATCCCCTTCTAAAAAGATTCAAGGAATACAAAAATGTAATCAAATTTACTGTATCATTTCCGGTTACACCAGAAATAAATATCAACTTTGTCGTTTTAAATGGGACACCCTGTATATTTTTACATTTTTTAATTCCTTGTTTAATTTTGGATATAATGATCCTCTACATTAATATTTTTATTGCCCGGCAACATGCTTTCGAGAAGTGTTGTAATATTATTTCGATTATATCGATGTTCTTGGGTTATTACCAATTAAAACAAATCTTGAAAACTCGGCAACTTAACAATTTATTAATTTTAACAAAAAATAACATGAATTACAAAAATTATAATAAATATTCAAAATAACGACCTTCTGCTATCTGAAAATATCCTAAACGGTCTTCAGATTCTTGCAAAGACATTTGCAAAAAATCGTTCGGCATTTGTAGCAGTAAGTTTCTTATGCGTAACTCTAACTCATTTAAATTTGTAGGTCTACTTCTGGATGCTTTATTTTTCAAATAACCCCACACAAAAAAATCGAGAGGTGTTAGATCAATCTATTTAAAAATAATAAACCATTGAGGAGATACTCAGGGGGTTCCATACTTTATACTAACTCTGTATAGATAACTTATTGAAACAAACTCAAACTTGTTGTCCCAATACTAATTACATTCAAACACAAATAAACAACAACCATTTCTTTATCCAGAAAAATAATCTATAAATATCTAATCTCGTATAATTTAGCGCGAAATTTTGATTTTTCTAAAGCTCCCGTTACAAGTTACAAGATTGGTACAAAACAGTATTTAGTATTCAAACAGTCTGTATTAAAATCATCAGGTTTTCTTGAGACCAGATTTTCAGAGATATGAAAAGGATATTCTGTGTTTCTAGTTACTTTAAAAGAAAAACTCATACTATCTTCTTTTTTGTAACTGAACCAAACAATTTCACGTCATTTTAAGGGGATGCTTACCTTATTTTTTTGGGTCTTTAAAAATTTCATATAAATATTTAAGGGAAACAAAATCACTTTGAATCATTCTTGTTACTATACCTTTCCTGTCGTGTTTTTATAAGGTTAACCCAGTGGTCAGTGTTTAATCCAAAAGACCATGTAAGAATGAATGACCAGATTCAAAAAACTTGTGATCAATGGTTTGAAGATTAGTAAACTGTACAAGAAACATAAGGTGAGTAATTTTTTCTGGCAGCTCTGGAATGTACTAAAACTAAGTGAATTGAGTTTTACCTTTAGCTAGCAGGAACCGAACTCCTGAGATCCCCTGGAAGCTCCAGTTTCATCCCTTACGTACATAAATGGTTTTCCAGTGTATTCGTGTATTCACGGATTGTAGGTCGACAGCTGTCTTAGGTAATATATTTTATTAGTTGTGAGAAGCGGCGTTTGTAAGTAGAAGTAAACTTGTCTTGCTGTTTCTAATTTTTTTTGCAGTATCCTAAATGTACTTTGCACTTTTCTAAGCTGAAGATCCAGTTGCAACCTATAGATATTTTTTGCTTGTTCATCCCTGGTATTGTAAGTTATTTAAGCGGTCACACGTATTACACGTATCTGAATGCGGTTTATGAAACTTTAGATTAAATTCAGTGCAAAAAATGAATCTGTAAATACCGTTGACTGAAATATGATTTTTTACTCAATGGTAAATACCGTTGACTGAAATATGATTTTTTACTCAATGGTAATACTTATATCCCTTTACCACTCTACAGTATTATGAGATAGTTAGAGGGCCTCCTTATTAGACTACTATTTTCAAATTTCCGGCCATAACCGACAAAAAGGCCCCCAAAATGCCGACAAAATGGCCGATAATTAAAAACATAACTGCCGCACAATTTAACTATGACGTCATAATTGAAAACAAAAGGTTTATGGTATAATTTAATTATGACTCATAATTAAAAACAAAAGGGTGATGGGGCAATTTAATTATGAAATATAAAAACAAACTGGGAACGGAATTTAATTATGACGTCATAATTAAAAACAAAATGGCTGCGTAATTTAATTATGACTCATAATTAAAAACAAAATTGCCGAGAGATTTAATTATGATTCATAATTAAAAATAAAATCGCGTTAGAATTTGATTATGACTCATAATTGAAATAATTGGACTCTGATCTGCCCCTCCCCTTGCCCTACGGGTCGGATGACTACCCCCAAAGCGATTGTGGACGCCTACCCTTCCGGGACTGTACTGTCAAATAGGCCCTTAATACAGGAAAAAGCGGTGAGGACCATAAATACGTCATCAAGGGGTTGAAAATGTCATCAAGGGGTTTAAAATGGCGCCGGAAAAAAAGCCGACAAAAAAAGGGCCTGGAAGTGGGTGTGACCACGTGGCCTCCTCCACCATTCACCCACCACTTTTAATTATGACATCATCCAACCAAATAGGCTCATCCTACTGTTTTAATATTTTGCAAAAGAACGTATTTTATTTTAATGTTTTCAATTGATACGTGAAAGTTTATAGCGATTGCGCTTTTTATTAATGTTATGTTTTAAAGCTTATGTTATGAATGATGCAGCGTCTTCTTCTACATAAACAGCAACTTTTATTTTATTGTAAAAGAACTTTACACTATTTTTTCTGCTTCTACAAAGCGTTGGGAAGTGCTAAAATATGTTTCAAAACTAACTTTGAAACCATTCAGTGCTACTAGGTGGTCAAGCATTAAAACCTTTACGATTTCAACTTTTCGAAATGTATGATGCATTGTTCGAAATATGGAAGACGCCAACAGAGATGGAGAAACTAAAGTTAAAGCAATAGGGTTAGCAAAAAATAATAAAAATTACAAGTTTATATGCGGTGTAATTATTTGGCATGATATTCTATTGCAGATAAATTCAGTCTCGAACCTATTGTAATCTGTAACCATAACTTTGTCAGATTGTGTAAGGATGTTATCAGAAACCATACAAAAAGTGAAAAGTAACATACAATCTGGACATGATGAGATAAACATTACTGCTAATGAGTGCAAAGAACCTTGAATGCAATACAGAATTTTCTGTCGAAACTGGAGTTACAGCCAGAATAAAAAAGCGTCAATTTGAATATGAAGCTGCCGCTGAACCCTTAACAGAGGAGAATAAATTTAAAATAAACTTTTTTAATTATATTCTGGACATTATCATTAATTGTCTGAATGAACGATTCACGCTTATGGAAACCCATAGCAAAAATTTCCAGTTTTTATGTGCAATTTTCAAACTCAAGGATATAGATGACAAAATGCTATAAAATTATTGTACCAGTCTTAAGTCAACACTTTCAGTCGAAAATGAATCAGATTTAAATGAAAATAATGTTCAAGAAGAATTACGTGATGTATCCCGAATACCATATTCTATGAAACCATTGGAGGTTCTAAATTATTTGTGCCACAAAATGACTTAATTACTTTGTATCCGAATAGTATTGTAGCTCTAAGAATTTTATTAACACTCTCTGTCTCTAGCTAGTAGGGAAAACAGTTTTTCCAAATTAAAGTTAATAAAACACTACTTAAGAAGATCAATGAGCCAAACTCTGTCACTATTGATAATAATGGGGGGGACATCCAGCAATTTAGTTTGAAAAGATAAAAACAGTATGTATTTTCTATGGTAATTACATTTTTTTTCTGTTTTGTTGAATTTTTATTTGTATCGAACATGTTGCCATAAAAATTTAAATAATTGTGTTAATTTTTTTTATAAGCATATCAAACTATACATTTTTAGAAAGTGGAAGAATGCCTCAATCGAAAAATGCCACATCACACAGGGGGTTCAATTAAAAAAAGAATCAAAAATTTAAATTGAAAACTGACAATTTTTTTTCAACCCTCTGTATAAATGAAAGAAATTGTTTGTAAGTCAGAATAAAACTTTTTGATAAATAAAGCATACCTGAGAAAACCTCTCGTTTCTATCTCAATTGGTTTAAAAGTTATAAGCACTTCAAGCGTGTCACAATATCCTGGGACACCCTATATTGAGGTGCAACTTATGCTTATTTAGTTGAAATTTTGTAGTTTTTAAGTTGGAATGATGCAGTGGATTTGTATATAATAGGGAATACAGGTATGCAATCTTTCTCCTTGTTGTTTATCCGATAGTGTGGTAACAGGTTACAAATCTATAAAGCACTCTAACCAGTGATTAATAGAGATATCGAAGTAAACCTACAAACCCCCGTCTACGACATTCGTGCTAAGCCGGTGTACGGTAAATTAGGGTTGTACGAAACTTGTACAAATAACTACGAGTTTACAGAAAAATAGCCTTACAGTGTATGTAAGTAAGTCACCATTTTTTTCCTTTACCATATCGTTATAGTGCGCCACTGACAAATGTCTCTGTGTTGAAGATATTTACTGCTTTACGGCAATTAAAAGCAGAATATAGAACTAAGCATTAATCACATACTGAAACTGGTATGCCGAAATATCATCAACTTTGTGAAGAAAAGATTCAATTTCATAAGGTGGATAATTCTGAAACATAATTGACCTCCTTAACAGACTAACTCACAAATCAAATTCTAATCAGCTTTAGCTATGAACCAAAATTATCAACTTTAGGATGTTTAATATCATAAATCAAACGATTATGAAATAGTTCATAATGAATTTCTTGTAAACAGAAATAGAAGGTTCTAGGATAATTAGTAGAACAATGAAAAACAAGTGGGGTTTGCTTATCAAAAAATTTTTGAAATGGCATCCGTACTCAATATACAGGGTTAAAAAAAATTCTTTATACACATTTTTTACGATTATGTCGAAACTACTTGCAACATTGTAGTAAAATTTTGTATGAATATGTTTTGGAAGCTGACACATCCCATGAATTTGTTTTTATATTTGGCGCTCATAGAGTGCGCTAGTTACACGGTTCGTAACGAGTGGTATTAAACATAACTTTTTTGAGGTTAGATTTTCTATCCCAAGTTTTAGGTCAACTTAAACATCATTCAATTTTACACCAAGAAGGTACTATTGGTCAAACGCGATACTATGTACCGTTTTCGGAATATTTTGATTTGAAAATGATGATGTAATAACAGATGCTGGTACAAAGTAACTATTCTTATTAAAAACCAAACGCAATATCATTATTCTAAGGTTAAAGTTATTAATTAAACAAAGAATCACAAGGAGAAAATTAAAATAAATTTGACTAAAACCATGAAATATTCAAAATGTCTCAGTTAACCATGGAAAACTGACATTTATAGATAGTTAAGACGGTAATGTCAATATCATTTGATATTGTTGATAAATACCTTAATTAATAATCGAAATGTATTCAGATGTTGAATACACCGACCTGTTATTAAACTTAGGCGTGTGTTTAGGAAACGCTAGTGCAGCGGTTACGCGTATTGAAGAAAAGCTTCCCAGAAGAAACCTACCAAACAAAAAAACGTTTCGACCCGTGGAACGACGTTGTAGGCAGACTGGGAATGTGAGACAAAAAAAAATTAATCTAGTAGGCCCAGAACAACAAGAACCGTTCAGAATATCATTTTAGATTTAGTTGATCAAGATCCAACAATTTGCGTAATGAATGTGACACGACATACAAATACGTCTACTAAGTATTTGGAGGATACTTAGGGAGCAGCAGCTACATCCTTATCACTACAGACAAGTCCAAGAGCTCTTGCCAGACAATCTCCCGGTTAGAGTGAATTTTTGTGAAACGTTACAAGAAACGACAGCCCTCAATCCCAATTTTTTAAAATGTACCCTTTTTACCAACCTTTACATGACAAGGATGTTTAACTATCATAATGCACACTACTGGTGTGATGAGAATGTTAAAAGGGTATCCATTACTAACAATTCCTTAAAGTTAATGTTTGAGCAGCAACTTTACGCAACAAATTAATTAGTTATCACATTCTACCTGGAAATTTAAATGGCAATATGTACCTCGACTTCAGAAAATCATTTATACGAGATATTAGAGGATTTAATGCTAAACCAGCGAAGATCTTTATTTATTATGCATGATGGTGCACCGCCGCACTTTTATAGGTGTCGTAATTGGTTGAGTAATCATTATCCGAATCGATGGATTGGTAGAGGTGCAGAAGCTCCAATTCATTGGCCTCCGCGGTCATAGGTCAATCCTTTGGACTATATTTTTTGGTCGTATCTTAAGGAAAAATTCACATCGAGAGTTGCAAGATCTATCTTGCAACTCTCGATGTGAATTTTTCCTAATAATTCTAATTAAACCTCAATTTAGTGACTTCATAGCTGATCCTCAACACTTTAGAAGACTAATGCATTCTTTACAAAAAAAGGTAGAATTGTGTATTCGCGAAAACGGAGGACATTTTGAACACTTACTCTAACTGATTGAATATTTCATGTTTTTAGTCAAATTTTCTGCTTGTGATTCTTTGTTTAACTAATACCTTTAGCCTTAGAATAATAATACTCTTTTTGGTTTTTAATAAGAATACTTACTTTACACCAGCATCAGTTATCACTTCATAGTTTTCATACCAAAATATTTTTTATCCATAGTACCTTTTTGGTGTAAAATAGAAACGTTTATTGGAAAATCTAACCCCAAACAAGTTTATGTCTAAAATTACTCGTTACGAACATTGTAACTAGCGCTCTCTATGAGAGTCAGATATAGAAACAAATTCATGGGATGTGTCAGCTTCCAAAACATATTCATACAAAATTCATAACAATGTTGTTGGTAGTTTCGATATAATCGTAAAAAATGTGTATACACATTTTTTTTAATACTCTGCATCTTGAATACGGATTCCGTTTTGAAATTTTGTTACTAAGCAAACCCAACTTATTTTTCAGTGTTATACCTATCCTATCAACATGGCCAACTTTTTTTGAAACACCCTGTACAGGTTTCCCATTTTCGTATGTTTTACGGGGTATCTCGCTTATTTTTTAGGTTAGAACCTTGCGGTTTTCGCGACACCGTGCTACTTTTTAACGAAACCAAAGGTGCACTTAGTTTTTGTGCTACAGGGTGATTTTGGAAATATTGCATTTTCAGTCATCCCCTGTAACTCTGTTATTGTCAGATATATTAAAAAAGTAAAAATTGATGTTTGTAGATTTTTTTATGTAGAATCCAGTGGCGTACTCAGAGTTTCTTTAGATGTCACAGTTTTTGAGATATTGACATAACCTACTTTTTTTTAACGGGACACCCTATATATTTTTTAAAATCTTTTTTCCCTTTCCAAGAGCTTTTCAAACATATGGCATAGTCTATATTTATTTTTATAAAAAACGTGACAAAATGATTTTTTTCTATAATTTACATTGATAAAAAACAAAATAATTAATTAATCACAAATATTGTCCAAATTGCAGACCATTATGTCTCCTACAAGTTTCACAAAGTTTATAAATTCTTTTAATAGCATTTCCCAAAATAAATGATTGTCTTCGTAATTCTGCAAAAGCATTTTCCGTTGCAATTTTTAATTGTTGCATGTTGGCATATGGCCTTGAATAAATTTTATTCTTTAAATACCCCCACAACAAAAATTCAAAACCGAGAGATCCGGTGATCGTGGTGGCCATCGAACATGTCCATTTGTTCCAATCCATCTCCTGGGAAAACGTTCATTTAGCCAGTTTCGTATTATTCTAGCATTGTGGGCTGGAGCCCCATCCTGCTGGAAGAATATATCGTTCAGTTGAGCAGTTGAATATCTTCTAAAATGTTCATAGTTTTTCTTGTAGAATTTGTAAGTACCCATTAGAGTTTAGGTTTTCTTCATAAATCTTGTAAACTATTTTTCGGTTAAAAATAAAGCAGGAGACATTAAATCCGAACCTGCCTTGATGCTCTCTAGAAAAAATTACGTGGGTTTTTTTGACTCCAAAACCGCGAGTTGTGTTTATTAAGAATTCCCGAACTTGTGAAATGTGCCTCGTCTGACCAAATTATTTGTTTTTCAAAATTATTGTCCTGAGTTTTTATATTTATAAACCAATTGCAGAACTCCAATCTACGTTCGGCATCACCAGGGTGCAGATGATGAACAAGTTTATACTTGTAGTGTTTGAATTTGTTTTTTCTTAATCTTTTGCACTGTTGTTTTAGACACACCGGTCTCTTCATCTATTTTCCTGCACGAGGTTTCAGGAGTGACTTGAACAACTGCTAAAACGTTGATTTCTGATTCCTCGTTCTCTTTGTTGTAAACTCGGGGTCGAGGTTTGTGAAAACATCCATGTTGGCAAAGATTAAATTTTAATTTTTGAAATATTCTTCTGTCGGGTTGTCTTCTTTCGGGATACCTAAATGACAAAATTGGTATATAAAATAAATACAAATTCTAAGGTAAAGGTTAACTGACCTGTTCAGATAGAGTTCTAAGGCCTGGTCTGCGTTATCATTAAATAATATGAAGCAGGTATTCATATCATATTTCTCAAAGTTTTCAAATTTTTGGTTTCGAGGCATATTAAAAAATAATTAAACAACAACAACAACAACAAGAACAAGAACGATAACAATAAACAAAAACAACGAATAACAATAAATATCAGCACTAAATTTGGGAAAATGTAACCAGGAATAATTTGAGAGAAGCAGAAACTTCAAAAATTAAATACCTAAGTAATGGCAGAACGTTAATTATTTTGTTTTTTGCGTTACCATGGTTACCCACGGCTATCCACTATTATCAATGTAAATTATAGAAGAAAATCATTCTGTCACGTTATTTATAAAAATAAATATAGACTATGCTATATTTTTGAAAAGCTCTTGGCAAGGGGAAAAAGATTTTAAAAAAATATATAGGGTGTCCCATTAAAAAAAAAAGAGGTTATGTGAATATCTCAAAAACTGTGACCTCTAAAGAAAATCTGAGCACGCCACTGGATTCTACGTAAAAAATCTACAGACATCAGTTTTTACTTTTTTAATATGTCTGACAATAAGAGAGTTACAGGGGATGACTGAAAATGCAATTTTTCCAAATCACCCTGTAGCACAAAAACTAAGATGACTATGGCAAATTTGATTAGTGCATCTTTGGTTTCTTTAAAAAGTAGCACGGTGTCGCGAAAACCGCAAGGTTCTAACCTAAAAAATAAGCGAGATATCGCGTAAAACATTATTGAACAAACTCTTTTGTACTTTTTCGTAAAAGTATCATTGAACATTTTTTTAAACTATAATTTTTATTATAATTTAGTTGTGTTACATAATATATTGAGGTTGATTAATAGAATGCACGTCCATATCCGTAAGAATGCCCGATTCCATAACCAGCATAGCCAGTATATCCATATCCATAAAGTGGTGAAGCTCGATAACCATAATTTACAGCGGGAATGGCTGCAGCATAGCTATATGCAGGAGCAACACCATGTCTAAGTGAAGGTGCTAAGTACGTAGCTTTGATTGCAATTATAATTGAGCAAATGAAAAAAATAACCTATAAAGAATTATATTTGTTTATAATCTATGATTTCATAATTTTAGTAAACTTACCTTGAGCATTTTGTTCCTTAACGAATGTAACTAACGAATCTGATAATTTACTGATGACTGCTCCTTTTATACTCTATCTCGTAATTAGAAAACTTTATCTAAATAATATAGTTTTAATAATTTAAAATGCATTATAATAATACATAGGAATTAATGGTTTCTTTGTGTTTACAAATTAATGGTTAATTACCAATTATTTTACATAAATGGCAGTAAAAAGAAAAAGCAAGCTTGAAAATATTAATATAAGAAATTGATAATTGTGCATCAATTCTATTTCAGAATTAAAAAATCCGATGAATTGTCGAAATTTATGATCACAGAGAATAAAAGCATTGATCATTACAGAGAACTTTACTAACATTTTGCATATCCCCAGGGCGCACCATGTAAGTAAAACCCCGCCAAAAAACAACCTTCAATTTTTTGCTTTTTGTAACGTAAAATATATTCTTTAACCATGCATTGTGGAATTCCATACTTTATAACGCTAATGGTTTAAAAAACAATACAATTTCAAAATTTCCTTTTCATAATTATTTATTCCCTACGCGTTACAATACATGTTTCAGTATCAACAGAAAAATGATAACAAGTAGTTATGGTAAACTATTATAGAACTTTATATTTAAAATATCTGTTAAATGTGGGCCTATTAGATCAACATGTTTGTTCATTAAAGTTAATTTCTGTTTATGAATGCTTCTAAAACATGTAATTTGTCTTTTTTGTTACAAACATGTAGAAATTTAATGCTGTTTTGTAAAGTCATAAGGTGATTCTTTACTATTGAATGTTTAGCGTAATCTGATTTATCTGTATGTTTATATCTGTAACATCTAATGTGTTCTTTGTATCTCATATCAAAGTTCCTAAGTGTCTGTTCAATGTAAACAAAATTACAGAATGTGCAGTTCAATTTTTAAATATTTAGGAACATTATTATTAGTTTTGAAAGCTACTTTGTACTTCTTTTCTTTTGCAGTATGTGAGCTACTCTCTCTAATATTTTTCCCAAATATGAAATTGATATGTATTTATTTTCTATAGGTTCTGTGTTAATTGGTAAACGTTTTTGATAGACAATTTGTGCTCTTGATTTTTAATCAGTGTCGATTATATTGGAAATTTAACCGTTTTCTTGTGCAACTTGCTTTATAATTGATGTTTCTTTATTAAAATTGGTTTGTTCTTTTTAGCTATAGCAGTACTGCAAGAGTACCTATTGCTACACTATCTAGCTCTTCATAGAATTTGTTATTTTACTAAAAATAATTAAGACAGTGATGAAGAAGAATCGTTACATCTCTTGGAAAAATATGATGAATATCTTCAATAATTTATTTTAGAGGGACTTTTGTAAATTTTTATGGATCTACCTATTCCTTACTAAAATTAGATTTCATAGTTGTTTTTATAGATTTATCAAAATGTTATGTTAAAGGCAGGCTTATATTTGTGTTTTCACATTTCGTAAATTTGTTTTAACATCTCAAGTAATTCTTAAATATATTAACAATTACTAAGGACGATAACTGTAATGGTTATCCAAACGTTTAAATTTATATAAAATACCAATAGAAAACTACACTATTTAAAAATTGAAAAAATTAGTATTTTAGTGATTGCTATATTTTATTTCCTCTTGTTCATCTATTTTTTTGCAGACTATTTCAGTCATCGTGCACTTAGATATTATTGCATTAATGTACTTACTGAAAGTCAACAATTGCGAACTTGCAGATCAAGTGCAAGACAGGCATGTTCTCTACCCATTAGAGAACCCTCACAATGGTTCAATTACTCGAAAAGAAACCCGAGGGTTATAAAGTTGGAAAATTTGACGTTTTTGGTTTCCTCGCCCAATAGAGAAAATGGGTTGTTATCGTGGTTTCATCAATCCAATCATTGCTTTCCAACACGTATATTATATATTAAACTGATTGTGAAACTTAAGGCTAAGGAAAAAGCTTTCGTACTTACTAACGTTCACTTTTATTTTCTAGGTACACACTATTAGGTCCATCCCAAATTTTGCTTAAAAATGCTGTAGCATATAAATAAAGGATTAGGGTTAAGAAACGCCAAGCAGCAACATAAAAAATTATACAATACAGTTTTGATATTATCATTTGTGAGTAAAATTTATTATACCAGAATTATTCGACAACTATATGGCCTAGAAAAAAAACGCAATTTTTTTCGAAAAAATAATTATTTATATAACGAATGCAAAAAGTGAACATTCATTGCATGCGACGTACATTTGTCAAACGAGACTTTTACGTCGAACTGGACAACAGTTCGAATGCAATAAAAATTTTTTGCACGAGTTGCATACAAAATTTTTTCCACGTTCATACAGAAAGAGAAAAAATGGTTTGATTAAGTAGCCATAAGTATTGGTAAATATTTTTTAATTTAGTTATGATTGATTATCGTTGTTTGCTGGATATTAAATTTAAAAACCCTCTATTTACCAGTACATTAATTTTTGGTTTGGTGTTAAAAAAATATGCATCGCTACTGTCATTCATATTTTCAATAATATTATTCATTTTAAACTATGAAATTATTTTTGACCTAACATTTATTTTATTTAAGTACATTGACCAACAAGAGTAATTTCTAATTAGCAGTGAAGATACCCGTTTGTTACACGTATCCAATTTTCGGTAAAAAAATACTTAAATGTAGCGATAGAGTGCACACAAAACAACCTTCATAAACAGATCATAACACAACGAAATTTATTTTGTAAAAATTTAATGAAATGAAATAAAGAGTTTGAATGCGTTAAATCTAATTATAATAGTTTATTAATTATACATTTCCAAAATGTCTGCCAAAATTTCTAGAACACATTCAGTGTGTAAAGTTAAGCTAATTTTGTAAAATGGTCCAAAGGCCACCACTTTCGAGAAACAGGTGCTAAAGTTTCCAAAAAAGGAACGTTTTCTTGTCCTTCCTAATGAACTATACACACAGATTATGTACATTACCCGCACTCTACAAGAATTATACATCGATGTTCGCGATACTCCATTATACGGCCAGATCGAAAGGGGTTTTCAGGTTCACCTTCTCCGCCACTGGATGTACTCGAATGTTGTTTACATTTGCGTATTTACCTACTGAATATACACGAATAAGATCTCCTGCGATTTTGTGATTTGGCGGCTCGGTCCCAAGATAAAAAAGGAAATTTTATTTTATGTATTTCATAGCGTACGCCACTGCCACGATCTAAAAATCTGTGAAGATGAGGAAAACATCAAGGTAAGAAAAAATTTCAAATAGGATTTTTTTAAATCGCTTCGTTTCATTTGTTTAATTATACGTATTTGGTTATCACACCTTATTTCACGTTTTCTTATTATGTATAACATCCTGTATCTCTGAAACAAAGCGATTTAAAGAAAAATCATATTTGGAAATTTTCTTTGTCTTGATGTTTTATTCACATTCACAGATCGAAATAATGAACTAGTGGCGTCCGCTATGAGGTACATGAAATCAAATTTTCTTGTTCATCTTGGAAACGAGTTTTCAAATCACAAAATTTCAAGTGACCTTATTTCTGTATATTGAGTTGGTAAATACGAAAATGGAAACAAAATTCGAGTACATCCAGTGGCGGCCCCGAGAAACCCTTTCGACCTGGCCGTATCTCAGCCACTACACCGAATAATTGAGTATCACGATCATCAGTGTATGACTCGTGTAGAGTGTGGGTAATGTACATAACATCAGATTTTCTGTATGTATAGTTACTGAGAAATCAAAAGAAAACGTCAGTTTTTTTCTAAACTTCAACACCCTGTATTTCGAAAATGATGGTCTTTGGACCAAATGTTCATTTGAAAAAATTAGCTTAGTTGCATACACAGTATACGCCGTAGAAATTTTGGCTGACATTTTTGAAACACCGTGTATAATTATTCCATTACGTTTCACAAAGGTAATTATCACTTCAAAAATTGAAATCTAAAACGAGAAAACCTGAAACCTTATTTCTAGTTCTGTATTTGCAGTTGCACGTTTTAAATCAAGTTAGTACGCATGAGTAGTGTGCAACAAAGGTTTTATTCCACTAGTGCACCACACAATACTTTTTACGTTACAAATGATGCAAAAAGCGTTCGTTTTTTAATGAACGTAGGTCTATAAGTCCAAGTCCTCGAAATAGCTATTTACAGCAGCGATTACCTCGAAATTAGACGAAAATCTCATACCGAAAAGCAAATTTGGTGGATATGAAAACCGATGATAATCTCTGGGAGCTAAATCTGGCGAATAAGGTGAATGAGGCACTAGTTCAAATACAAATTCGTGAATTTTAGTGATTGAAATGGCAGATCTGTGGATAGATCCGTTATTCTGAAGGAAGAGTACTTTTACCAAATGAAGTGTTTTCTCTTTGATTCTTTCGCTAAAGTGCTGCAACAAATTGGCACAATACTCGTCAAAGAATAGCTGCCATATCACTTTTGCTGACAAAACCGTGTTTTCCTGCTTTGGTGGCGGAGATATCTAGTATGTCCATTATTTGGGCTGTTATTTTCTTTGGGAGTTTAACGTTGAGCCCAGTTTTCATCAATTGTCATGAAATTCTTTGAATTGTGTCGAAATCGAGCCGAAGGGACGCAAAAAACTTCCAATCCTTTCAGTTGTTGCATCCTTGAGACCAACCGCGGCGCTCAACGTGCCAAATATTTTTTTATTTCCAATTCTTCAGTTAAAATTTTGTTACCTCTCATTTGAGACATACACTGTCTGCTAGCTCGCGCACTTTTACTTGACCGTCATGCAATAGAATACGATGGACTATTTCAATCATAACAGGAAAGTAGCAATTTTAACGGATTCATTATTTCAAACGAAAGTACTATATCACTGTTCTCAACTCAGTTTTTTTTTATTATTTACAAAATCACACGAGACTTTCAGTTTGGCGAACTGTCAAAACATACCAACTTACACATCGCTCTCTACTAAAATATAATTCTACAGTATGGTAAAGAAGATTCCTCCGAATTTGCGACATCTTTGTGTTGATTGACGTAGTTACCGAACGGCGAACATTCCTTATACATGAAATATGTGGAACGTCTTATGTACTATCCCTGTAATTGGTTAGAGTATTTTTTAATTCGATCTGTAGCATATATTACATGTTATATTTTGAAATAGAAACTAACGTGACAAGTCTGGGAACTCGTATTTTACAGTACGAATGCGATGTTTGTGGACGAGGCGACGAAAGATCCGAGTCCAGAAACTCGCAATGAGTACTGTAGAATGAGTTCACGAACGCGTATCGTTATGTATTTCATTTCATACTGTTAAATAATTTTATTTAAAAAAATACATATTATTTTATGCATCACTTTGAATCTGCTTTAATTTTTAAAGAACACGTGCAGCTGCAGTGGTTCTGTGGGAAGAGCGTTCGCTTTGGATGTGAAAGGCCCCGGGCTCGATTCCCGGCATCTCCTGTTTTTCTTACTTTTCAGAAAAACATTATTTTTATATTTTCCATTGTTTCATGAAATTGTCCCTGTATAGGCTCTGATGTTGTAAAGTGCACTTTACCGGACCGAATGAAATAAACATGCTTTCGATCGGCTTCTTTCTGATTGTGTAATAGGTTTTTGGAGTCTATAACGAAAAATGAAAATACAAAGTGGTTTTATTTTTCATTTTGATTTCCATAGGGATAAAATGGCTGTATAATAGTAGGAGAAAGTTTTAAAATTTTGAACACAAAGTTTTACGCTTTAGTAATTAATCACATTTAGATATAATCATGAAGAAATTAAACATACGTTCTTACAATTATTTAACATTGATATTTTACAATTATTTTGATGTGTTAAAATAGACGACTGCTTTTAAATTGGTAATTAACAGATAAACCTACAATATTAGTCCGAATGGTATATAATTTATTTTACATTATCACATCAATTTTAGTTATCAAGACTAACATTAAGATAAAACTGCGAGAAAGTATATATAAAAGACGAAGACATCTTTACAAAATTATTGGCATCAGCTACGTTCATTGAACAAAATAAAATGCTTAAGGTAAAGTTAGCTTATTTGGTTAAACAGTAAATAAGATAAATATTTACAGGTTATTTGCTTTATTTTTGCAATCGTAATTGCTGTGAAAGCTACCTACTTAGCACCTTCACTGAGGCATGGTGTTACTCCTGCATACAGCTACACACCTGGTCTTTCCGCTGTAAGTTATGGTTATCGATCTGCACCACTATATGGCTTTGGATATGCTGGCTATGCTGATTATGGAATCGGACACTCTTATGGATATGGACGTGTATTCTATTAGTTATTATAAAAATGTTCACAAGGATCAGAATAATTTATAATAAATAATTTACGGTGAAATGTTTTTCATATGCAAGATGTTATTTTTCACCTCACGCAGTGACCGCAAAATGTTATTTTGCGTCCGTTGCCATAGACTGTGGACACAAAATACCTTTCTGGCCGCTCAATTACTTCCCGTACTGTGATAGATGGCACTTTCTACGGATTTTTATTTATTAAACCCAAACAGTTAATAGTAAAAAAGAACTACAATTAAATGAATTAGTAGTTATTTAACGGTTGCATACAAAATTTTGTGTACGCCACGGATGCAAAATGTTTTGACGGCCTCAAGATTATCGGTCTCGGTAGCAAGCGGCTTTACCTGCCAATTCTCCTTTCGGCCGTATTTTAAGTACTTATTATATAAATAACTTATGATTTTATGTGTTCTACGAGGTCTTAAATACATAAAACGGAAGTTTTCTGCATGTTTTGCACCGATTTATGTATTTAAGGCTTTCTAGACTACATAAAACCATAAGTGTTACATATGGTTGAACCCCTATTGAAGAGGAGATTCCAATAATGACTAATACAGAGTGACGTATTAAAAAAACCAAAGTGACTAATAATATCAGAGAAACGGCAAATTTGGCAACATTGAAAATGTCAAATCTTGAATCTGCGTATCCCAAAATAGGATTATCCCAAATTTTGTACAATTTCGAGTAGCAATTTACGTGATAATTGGACGTTTCCAGACTGTACTATTATAAAAGATAATTAGAAAAAGAAAAGTCCCACTTAAAACTGTTGGCGAAATATACAGGGTTAGTTAAAGGTATGGAGACGGCGATCTATTGTCGTTAATATTCATTTTAGTAAAATTATGTTCAATACAAAAGTTTGTTATGAAACTATTATCTACATTTGAGAATACTTGAATTATTTTTTTCTTCAATTGTTTTTAAGGTCATCGATATTTTTTTTGAAATGTCAACCTATGTTTCTGATTATTGATTTCGATAGTAATTCTATTCTCTTTTCAACGGTATACAATTTTCAATATGTTACATTTGAAAAAAATTGAGAAAAAGTGCCTTAATGTTCAAATATTAAAGACCCATTAAATTAGCAGAATTAATTAACACGGCAACTAGACTCATTTATTTGCAATAAACTTATCAGTCACAATATTATCATTAAAAAAAAATTAATAACTAACTAAATTAAAGTAAGTGTTCAAATTGTTCTCCATTTCTAATTTGACAATGACTCAATCGATTTACAAAACCCTGAATAGAATTTTGTAAAAATTCTCGGGGAATTTCTTCTATCGTTCTGGTAATTCGGATTTTTAAATCTTCGACATCGTTGGGCTTATCTTTGTAAACCCTGTTTTTTACGTATCCCCAAAGAAAAAAATCTAAAGGGCTTAAATCAGGCGAACGAGCTGGCCATTCAATACTTCCTCGTCTCCCAATCCATCTGTTTGGAAAGACGTTATCCAAATATTGACGAACATTTACACCATAATGTGGTGGGGCGCCATCTTGCTGAAACCAGATACTGTTATTGGGAAGGTGTTCATTGTTTTCATCTGGATACAGCATAGCACAAGCAGGTATAATTTCATTTTGCAATAACTGCAAATACAGAGCCGAAGTTAAATTGCCATTGATGAAAAAGGGACCGACAATATGACCCCCTAGAATGCCAACCCAAACATTAACCTTTTGGGGGTACTGCGTATGGTGCTCCATAAACCAAAAAGGATTTTCCGATGACCAATATCTGCAATTATGTCTGTTTACTTCACCGGTAAGACAAAAGGTAGCTTCGTCAGAGAAAAGAATATTGTTGACGAAATTTGCATTATTATTGCAAATATTTGACATTTCTTCACAAAATTGTAGTCTCCTATCAAAATCATCTTCCGTCAACTCTTGTAGAAGTTGTACCTTATGAGGTTTAGACTTTTCACTTTTTAAAATTGAAACGACCGATGACTGTGTGTAATTGATTGGTTGATAAATGGGAATCTTCAGATACGGCCAATAGAACATTCAGTTTTTTATCATCGCTTTTCGCTGTTCTAGGTCTACCACTCCTTGGCAAATCTTTAACACTACCGGTTTGTTCAAAGCGTTTTAAGGTTTTACCAACAACGGATTTAGAAGTTGGATTTCTGTTTGGATGCGTGTCATTAAATAAATTACAAGCGTCTTGTAAACTTCTGCGTCTATTTCCATAACCCAGCATCATAAGTATTTCAATCCTTTCACGTTCACTTAAACTCGTCATTGCTAATATTAACAGCAACAAATTGCACAATTGAAATATGTCAACTATTTGACATAAACAATAACCACTGATAAAGTTACCACGCTCGAGTTTGTTTATCGCCTCGCTTTTGTCTATCTAGATTAATTCTGCTAATTTAATGGATCTTTAATATTTGAACATTAAGGCACTTTTTCTCAATTTTTTTCAAATGTAACATATTGAAAATTGTATACCGTTGAAAAGAGAATAGAATGTACTATCGAAATCAATAATCAGAAATATAGGTTGTCATTTCAAAAAAATATCGATGACGTCGTAACTTAAAAACAATTGAAGAACAAATAATTCAATTATTCTCAAATGTAGATAATAATTTCATAACAAACTTTTGTATTGAACGTAATTTCCTAAAATGAATACCAACGACAATAAATCGCCGTCTCCATACTTTTAACTAACCCTGTATAAAAATAGAACGTAGCTATACTCAGTTCTATCTCATTTTGCATTAGAGCAAGCTTGGAAATCTAGAGAGAGTCTAGTAGAACTGTCAAAGGAACAAAATGTTACTACCTTAGCTTGACTTTTGAAAATTGTGGGTTATATTTTTAAAATGAAACTAATTACTTACATTAAACGGAAATTATACATTTATTACATTGGTCATAAGTGACAACATCGTGTCTAATCTAATACGAGACGTACTTTTAAAATAAGTGCCATTTTGAAATTCCGCTGCTCAGCGCTGCGGTTGGTACTTGGCGCATACGTCCTGAGTACCGTTATCTATTGGCAAGCCACAGACGCCATTACAGAATAATTCAACCGTGTTTACGTTTGTTGTGAGTATTTCCAATGTCTCCTCCGATTGAGAATCCCGCCGACTGTGAAACACGCTCATATCCATCGTCAAATCAGTGAAGTGTATGGAGAAAATATTTTGAGCAATGAGATGTTACGGAACTCGGCGAAAGCATATAAACACGGCCGTACGAATGTGCATCATGAGGAACAAAGTGGCCGAGACTTAATCGTTACTGACGACTTGATGCAGAAAGTTGATGAAAAGTGAGAGAACGATTTACGATTTTGTCGTTGTGTAAAGAGTTTCCTGTAGTATCCAGAGGTATGCTTTATGAAATTATTGTGACAGAACGTTTAAATTATCGAAAGTTATGCTCACGCTGCCTACTGAGGTACACAAAAGCAAAAGGTGCCCAGTTTCTAAGCCAAATTGTCATATGCCACTAAACATGGGTAGCTTACGTTACATCAGAATCAAAGTAGCAGTCCATGGAATGACGGCATTCAACGTGACCCAAAAAATGAAGTTCAAGGAAACAATTTCAGCCAGGAAAATCATGTGTACTGTCTTTTTGGGACAGGAAGGAGATGTTGCTTGTGGATCCTTTGTCTCGTGATGACACAACAAATTATACGACTTATTGTGGGACCTTAAGATAGCTACTCTATGCAATTCAAGACAAAGGGCGTGGCATGCTTATTAAGTGAATCGTTTTGCTGCATGACAATGCCCATCCACACGTGGCCAATCAAAGTCAAGAACTGATCGAATCATTTGGTTGGAAACTACTTGATCACCCTCCGTACAGTCCAGATCTAGCGCTCAGTGACTACCATATGCTTCTGCATTTGAAAATTCATCTGGCTGGTCAGCGCCGCGACAACGATGAAGATGTCAAAACAACCGTGTTGCACTGGTTGTCCAATTCTACGAGGATCGTATTCACAAGCTGGTTATGAGATACGATATGTGCCTTAATATTGGTGACAATTGCGTAGAAAAGTAGATTAAAGTGCAGGCTTTCATGAAAAACAAAACTATTAAGAAAAGTCTACTTGTTCCCTTTTCATTTCAAAACGGTACTTACTTTAGAAATACACCACGTACAACGACATGTTTTTTTACTAAATTTACGTAAAAACTAGTAAAATTCCGTCTCCTTTTTTTCATTCTTCCAAAATAAGAAACAGTGGAGAAATATGCAGGAAATCCATAACGCAATGTAATAAGTAATCCAATGTGAAGACTAGCTTTGTTAACAAAATTTACATACTGCATATTTCGTTTTCCCTTTTGGCTATTAAACATGATGTAGGGGTACGTTTATACGCAAACTTAGTTTTTCGGTCGAACAGTTAATCAGTACCGAGAACATCAATATGTATCAATTTAATTTAACCTATCCAGTAAACACACAGAGCTTTCCCATAAGTAATCTAATGTGAAGATCTGCTTTCGTGATGAAATTTTCTGGCTCGCTTCATGAGTGTTACGTACGCATGAAATAAGACAACCGGAAATATATCCATTTGAGTCGTAACTAAATGGAATTGATCATAAGATTGCCGCTTTCGTGTCCGCGGGCAAGACCTAACGAAACTAGATACTTAAATGTATTTTTAATAAAATTTTTATGTCAAGTAGTGGGGTCTTATTCCAACTGCATTATACCATCTTAACAATCTGGATCCATATCACTGTCTGAATCTAAATCAGATTCCTCTAGTGCTAAAGTAACAGGTGGAATGGTGAACACAAGAACTCACGGAATATAGAAAACATACAAGAATACTCTTTAATCGAAAACTACAGGAGATTGGGAGACCTACAGGACATCCCTCACTGAATGCAATAGAGCATTCAGAAAGGTTAAAAGGGCATCCTGGAGGAAGCACTGCGAAGAGATCGAAAAGACTCCAGAGAGTACCAAACTGTACAAAATTTTTTCCAAAGAATCCCAGTGCTCGATAAGCAACATCCAGCTAGACGGCGGTGAATACACAAAGGTAGGAAAAAAGACTATGACCGAACTTCTTCGGGTATACTTTCCTGGTTCGGAACTACCATTAAATCGACTCTTTCAAGCCATACAAACCACAGGGACCTGACAAAGTATTCCCGGCGATGCTACAAGAAGGGCCAGCACTCCTAATTACTATATTCTTCTCTATTCTAAGAGCCATCTAGCAATGAACTACCTTCCTTGGAGACGGAGAATCACTAAAGTAATCTTAATTCCAAAGACAAGCCGAGCCGACTACTCTCAGCCAAAGGCATATCGTCCCATGTGTCTTACGTCATGCGTTTTTAAGACAATGGAAAAACTACTCGATAGACACATTAGGGAGGAATTATTAGTAACTAATGCACGTCGCCAGAGTCAATTTGCCTATAGAGCAGGACTTTCAACAGAAACAGTACTTCATCATCTAATAAGAAGAGTTGAAAACACCTTACAGCACAAAGAGATCATTCTAGGGGATTATTGCACATGGAAGGAGCTTTTTATGAGACGTCATTTACCTCCAATACCTTGTACCTGAGAAATCTTGGACTAGAGGAGACCTGCTGCAGGTTGATAAACCAGTGGTGCACATGGAAATGCTGGGAGAGACCTTGGCGGCCCGAGGATATCCGTAAGGGGAAGTTTTATCTCTCTTGTTGTAGAGCATCGTCATGGACGGGGTACTGAGAGAGCCAGCAGCGAAGGATTTATATCTTTAACCTATGTAGATGACCTGTACATCTTTACGGAAAGAAACCGCGTATGCCAACCACCGTGCATGTGACGTTCAAGTGGTTACAAAGGGAAGGCCTAAAAGTTAGTCCTCAAAAAACCACAATAGTACAATTCACGCCCAAAGGGAAGTAGAGAACCCCGGCCCTCTTCTTCTTTGTAGGAAGCTTGTCAATTGGTTCGTAAAAGTAAAATAGTTGGGAGCTGTTATCGGCTCCTAAACATACCTGCAACCATCAGTAAAGCAGCCATCATACTCGCTGTGATAACACGCACCTATAACAAAACATAGTATACTGGCTACACTCCAGAGTAGTCAGACCTGCAGTAAGATAGGCAGCACTGGTTTGGTGGCCAAAAGCCATCCAGCAAACAACAATACTAAAACTATGCAAGATACAAAGACTTGCTTGTTTACGAATTATGTGGGCAATGAGTTCAACGCTTACCGCCACAATCGAATCTCTGCTGAGCCTTCCCCTCTTTATTATTCAGGGAGAAGCAGGGATGAGACTTCACAGGGTTTAAAACCTACGGGACAAGACACTTAGAACGAAACACGACCTTTCGTGTTCCGTTCTAAGTGCCTTGTTCGAGATCCCCATCCTCTAAATGGGAGCGGACAAAAGGATAACCAAGCACATTCAAATCGGACCTTCCAAGATCACTATTGGTATTCGTTTTCGAGAAAAGGGGTGTAAGTAAATCCATGAAATATGTGTGGGAAACCTGGTCTGGTACACTGATGGGTCAAATTCCAAGACAGTTGCAATTCCAAGCATGAGAACTACAACCTCGCTTGGAAAATATGTTTACGTATTTTAAACGGAGATTAGCGCTGGAAAATAAACGAAAGCACTGTACACACGAGTGCATTTTATATTATCAGATAGCCAGACAGCTCTATCAAGCTATAAATCGTCATCACTACTGGTCTGGGAATGCTACAAACAACTTAACTACCTGGCGGGACGTAACAACGTCGCTCTAATATGGGTTCGAGGACATTGGCGAATTGAATGAAACGAAGAAGCGGACGAACTCGCTAGACAGGAGGCACTAAAACCGTTTTACGGACCAGAACCTGTTCTGGGAGTAACCAGAAATGCTATCCGCAGATACATCAAAGAAGGGATGTCGTAGCAGCATAAAAATTACTGAATTAATAGACAAGGGTTAATACACAGTAAGGTTTTCATAGATGGTCCATGCTTAAAAAGAACCCTCAGTGCGTCTTGAGAGGATAGGAAAACGAAAAGGGGCCCTCGCATGCAGATTTTGCAGTGTAGAACCAGAAACCGTTACGCACATTTTATGCAATTGCGGTACGTTGTCTAAGATAAGAGCGAATTTTCGGATATACATAAATGGAACCAAAATATTTCAAAAAACTTACAGTGAGAGACCTGCGGGATATGCTGCAGGGACTCAACGTTACTGGCAGGGTGTGGAACCAACCATGGAAAACACAATTAGCCTGAATGGTTGCAGTGGATGTTCAGAACTTATTTTCTTATTGTAATATTTTTTACAAAATCCTCATGCCATTTTAATAAGGTTATATTGACAATGGTTAGTAAGTAAACTTTTTACCCATGCTGAGTCAATATACATAATTTTTCATTCTGGTCCTAAAAGGTTGAATGTTGTTCCACAGTTGTTTTTTTTTTGTAATTTTCTCCTCAATCTTGACCCCATACGTAACCAACCACTTCTGCAGCTAATCTTTATTACTAGAAAATGCGAGTCGCTTGTGTAACTGTATCGAATAATACAGTGTGTTATCTATAACCGGCACACAATATGGGTAGTTTAGACAACGCAGGAATCAGCTGTTTACTCACCCAATTTTGAAACGGATCCCCATTCGTACTTTAATGATAACTCCGATCCTCGTTTCCCGAACCGAATAGGTAGTCGCAATTTTCCAAAAACCCTAAATTACGCCCCGCATGTAACATTGGTATACTTTTTACCTTCACTTTTAATTTTGGATGAATTATTATTGTTGTCACAATAGTTCACCTAACGATGGATATTAGAACCATTTTGATAAATCCAAGTTTCGTCAAGATACACAAATATGACATGTGAACTTTGCAACTGCAGAAATTTTCTCAAAAACTTAACTTTGGAACAACGTGTTCCATTTCACAAAAAATGTTCTATCAACTGACACGTTTGTGTTTGTAACCCACTGATTTCGAAATTCTAAATAATTTCGTTTAACCATTAAAATTGAAATATGTCTTAACGTGATGATACAATTTGTCCGAAGTAAAATATTCGTTTTTCGAAGTAAATTGCTAAATTAGTCGTAGTTCTTTCCGAAAGGTGAAATGCCAAAACTAAGATTTCGCGGTTACCACAATATGTCGACTTTGAATTTTGAGGTGTAACCGTTATGATTTCTTCGATACTTCGCTTTGAGATTTAAGTCCTTAGTTACTTGAAATATATCCGACACCATTACAATAGGTTCCCCGTTACGCAATTTTCAAGGTGCTTGTAGCACGTTAAAATTTTGAACTTTGTACGCGATAGTAAGAGAAACCTTTAAAATTATCGCTTATAACTAAGTAAAGGTTTTGAATATCGTAAATTGAAATTAAGACTGCGTTCAATAACTATTAATGCTGATGTAACTATGTATGTTGTTGTTAACAACATTAAACCAATTAAGCTTATATACAATTAAGAATTTCGACACGAAGTGAGTTAAAATATTAAATTCGACGAACATGTGAGAAGGCAAATAGTAAACAAATAGCCCAATTAATACAAGCGTTAAAGGACGTGAATGAAGTCGAATCATTTAAGTCTGCACCGGCAAATAGAAGGCCTATTGTGCGCATGTATATGCCATCGCAAGCGTTGACTAAAGAATTTCCACCCCGTTAATTATAATTGCTCATTATAGAAAGGAGTAACCATTATTTTAGGTATTGTCGAGTAGTGGACGATTAATTGTTCTATAATGGTGCCTTTGCTAGTACTGTACATCTTGGTTATGGAATATGAGCAATATATTCCCATCACTACCTTCGTGGGCTTAGTTATAAGAACAGGATAAGATCTAGTATGGAAAACAATAGAAGTATAATTCTTTTGAGTGGTACGTCATTGTAACAGTCATTGCATAAGTAATATTACAAATTTTTTTCAATACTAGTTATTCAACTCATTATTTTGTTTGAGTTATAGTCCTCCTTAGGAAACAATTTGATTGTGAGACTTAAAACAAAGGTTTGTTTATGTATTATAGATCAATAGTATTTTATTAGGTTTCTTTGTCTTTTATGTGCAAAGTTACACCAAGGATCACAAAATTCAGTACAATATACTTGTTATTTTTGACTATTTTTGTGTAGACTCGATAATTGAGTTTGTTTAGACAAACCGATTACAAAATTACTAAGCTTGTCATAATTTTGAGATAGGAGTGAGTAGTGAAAAATGAATAGAGTTAATTATTCTTTTCTAAGCTGGGTAGTATTTATTTTTTCAGAATATTGATAACACAAATCTTAGTTCATATTTATAAAGGGGTAAATTCAAAAGTATTCAGACGTCTTACTATCTTGGTTTACGACTTATACACAGTGCAAATATAATTTTCTGGCGACTTTATGCTACAAAGTTTCCATAAGCTTTGGGCGATTTTGTTTCTAATATTAATTGAACTTAAGACTATTATCGTAGGGACGAAATTTAATGTACCTTTTTAAATCGAAACGCTGTTGTACGTATTAAATGTTTGTGATTGAGTTGTGTATTATTTCATCGAGTAGGATACAATTCTACCTTTCACAGTCGGGTACGATTAAACTACGAACTCGCCTAGGACAACTTACTTCGGCGCCTAAAGGCAATTTTCTGGGAATAAACTTAGTTATTTATTGTGTTTGTGGTAAGTGTAAGGTTTTTGAAGGAAAGTTTTAATTTCTCCCCTTATATATCATATCGAATCCGCCTACTGTGGTTTGATCGTGTAATATCACTTGTTGATGAATTAAATCTCGGGGGGATTGAAACCATCCCCTTTTTATTTTCTTGCAAACATGGGGTAAAAATAACATCTAAAATGAAAACTCGTTAGTAATTGTTTCACTGAAAGGGAAAAAGACTATGTTGACCTTTAAGCTATTTAAAAAGCTTGGCCACGAGTTAAACGTTAGTAAAGTTACGTATAACTAGACGGTTAATTACCACCACCACTTAACCTCTTTTTACACTTGTGATTAATGAAGTGATCGTTTTGCTTCGTAAAATTGGTGAACCTATTGTTATTGTAAGATCCAAAGGTTCATGCCACCGATTAGTTAAGGATACATTCTTCGTGTGTAAAAATTAGTTTGCGTAACCTATCAACTGTACCTCCAGCTTATTAAAAATGTATTAATAAATTAGATAATAATTTTCCTGTACTAATGGCCAGATTATAAAGCCAGAAACCACTACTATTAATGTGAAATTGTTACCACTAATAACATTCTCTGGAAGCGTAATAAACCTTCGCTTTACAGTTTATAGTTAGCTCGTTATGTTTCTATGTGTCACAAACGCATCACGGTAATGTGTTGTCGGTCCGTATGTCCGAACGTAATTTTTATGCCGAACGGTTTCACGTAGAACGATGCTGTTTCTTTCACACACTCCTTAGGAAAAAAGTAACGACGACTACTAATATGGTTGACATGGAGGTCACTCGTCAGGATCAAAATCTAAAAAACGCGTACAGATGCATATCATACGCTAACGTTTTCACGTAGAAATAAGCGGTATTTGGTGAACGTTTCACCATTATTCTTCTGTACAATAAGAGAATATCATATTCTAATAAAAAATCGAATGAGACGGTTCGCCACCAGCCCTAATCCCTTCGAGCACCCTATAAGCGAGATCGGTCATAGTTCCTAAATGGTAGATCGTAAATACGTCATGCAACCAATCGTTGAAAAGGCTTCGACACCTTAATCACTCGCGGGATTTTTCCCTTCCGTGAGAGAAATGGCCAATTTGATCTGTGCAGAAACGGGGGTTAATATTACCCAAACAAAAGGCCTCGACGAAACAGCAATTTTTTTGCCAACTCTTATCATATACGACCCCCTTTAAGCGAGAATGGTCATAATTCCGAAACGATAGGTCGTAAATATGTCGTGCGACAAAGTGAAGAGGACGTACGGAAATATTTAAAGAAAGGAAAGAGGAGAAGATGGACACAAACGGGAATAAAAATAAATGAATGGGAGAGATATTTCAAGACCATACTGGAGGGGCAAAATATACAGGAACGAGAAGGAAGACAAAGTAAGAGGCCATATGAAACACATGAAGGAGGAGAAGAAACAAAAGAAGAGGAAGTAATAGAGGCAATACAGAAGGTGAAAAAAGGTAAATTGGCAGAAGACGGGATACAAGGTGAGTAGTGGATATATGTAGGAGAAAAGGTAGCAAGAAAGATGACGGAAATAGTAAATAAAATATGGAGAGGGGAAAGATTCCCCGAGAGGTGGAGAGAAGGATATATATGCCCGGTGTACAAAAAAGGGGACAAAAAACGGGTGACAAATTAAAGAAGAATTACACTTCTGAACACGGCATACAATATATACGCGACTCACTGGAAGAAAGGCAGCAGAAGGAAACAAAGGAAAAGAATCTGAGACCAGATAAACAGGCAAGATTTAGTAAAGGAAGAAGTACAATAGATAATGTATACATACTGAAACACATGGCAAATAAGGAATTAGAAAATAAAAGGGGGAAAAGGTAGTAGTATTTGTTGACCTAGTAGCTGCATTTAACAGGGTAAGCAGGTAAATGCGGTGGGAGTACTTGAGGAAAAAGAAGATAAACGAGAAACTAATAGAAAGAATGGAAGAAATATACGAAGAAACGAGCAATAGGGTAAGGGTGAATGGAGAATTAAGTGAAGAATTTGTAACAAGGGAGGGACTAAGGCAGGTATAAACGGTGAAGGGAGGAAGGAAAGAAAGAAAATGATAGCAAGATTTAGGTGTGGATACGAAGAAAGAGGGAACAAAGATTGGAGAAGGGACGAAGGTTGTGTGGGGAAAGATGGAAACGATCAACCATATGTTGAAAGAATGCAGGGAGTTAAAGGAAGAGGATAGGACTGCAGAGGAGTTACTGAGGGAAAAAGGAAGGGGAGTCGATTGGATGGAAGAAATACGGAAAAAAAGAAGACAGTTAAGATGAGAGGAGACAATAGAGAGGAAGACAGTGCAGGTGGAGTAACGAAAGGAGACCCAGTAGATAGACAATTGTAAATTGTAAGTAGCGTACAATATTTTTGTAAATAGGCAAATAAAGAATTATGTATGTGTATGTATGTATGACGAAATAATGACCGCAGATTCAGACGAAGCAACTCCAATTGAAAGTTTATGGGAAAATTGCAGAGCAGCAATAAAATACGACCCTGAACAAGATTTTGACGATTATCATTGCACAGTAAGTGTTGTAGAGTCTATATACCGAGTAAGTCAAATCGGTATGGCATCAAAATATTTGTCATAGTCGATGCAAAGTTATTTATGTGATCAAATTAGAAGTTTATTTTGGGAAATAACCAAATGAGTATTTTGCTATAGACAGTTCCAATCTTGCATTAATTTGCTGTTTATGCGAATCTTTCCACAAGTATGGACAACTTTTTAGAAGTGCAGTCGTTGCCGACATACTTTCAAATGAGTCGTTCAGACCTCATCACAATACGAAGACCAGAAATCAATTCAGGTTTCAATGTTTGCCTTCAATGAGACATCTACTTTTTTATTATATGTACCACATAAACATAAGAGCGTCGTTCTACTTTCAAGCATGAGGATAAATTGGACAACAAAACTAATAACCCCGACGTTGTTGTAGACTACAATCACACCAACGGAGAGTTGTAGTGGCCCAAACGTGGCCACTTGTTATTTTCTATGAACTACTGAATATAACAGGAATCAATCCCACAAACGGGTTGAAAGTAACTGTGACCATTTCAAAAGGTAGGAAAGTGTCGGGCTTACAGACCGACGTTACAAGAAATTTACTCCTGAAGCACGTTGTAGACGGAGTGTTAAAACAGTGGCATGTTGACTGCAAGAACCTGTTAAAACCTATTAAGTTTATAGATAATTAAGAATTTGGACACGAAGTGAGTTAGTATATTAAATTGTTCGAACACTTGTGAAGACCCAAATTGCCCAATTAATACTAGCGGTAAAGGGCGTGAGTGAAAGCGAAACATTTAAGTCAGCACCAGCAAAATCAACGGCCAATTGTGCGCGCATGTATACTATCCCAATTAATGGGTTTCTACCTCGTTAATTACGATACCTCACCTTTAAAAGGACTAGGAAGTTATCAGTAGGTACAATACTATATATTGCTAAGTTGATTGTATAAAGGTCCCATTGCCAGTACTGTAACTTTAATTAGGCCATAAGAACAGTTAATTCCCACGACCTTCCTGTAAGGTGCTTAGTTAGGAGAATACAATAAGACTTAGCAGGGAAAACCTAAGTAATACGATTCTGCTTGTGTGTTAATTAATTGCGACAGCCACTGTATAATTAATATCGATAATTTGTTTCAATAGAACTGGTTGTTCAACATATTCTTTCATTTGAGTTGTAATGGTCCTACCCAACAACTTTATTGTGAGAAAGCAAAAAGTTTATGTATTGTTGATTAAAAGTGCTTTACTGCATTTCCTTGATTTTTATGTGGAAAAGTTACACGAAAGACCACAAAGATTTAGTGCAATAATCCTTTTGTTATTTTTGTCTATATATATGTGGGCTTGATAACTGAGTTTTTCTAGACAATCCATTACAAAATTTGGTTGCTATATTTCGTTAATTCAATCAATCAAACTATATTGACCTTAGTTGCAGCCACTGTTTATTACATTACTGCTCATTATTTACTCAGTTTTTTTTATGAAAATAGAAGTGACAGTTTCAATGAAGGTGAAATATAATTGCAGATATTAAATATATGACCATTAAAATTTCAGACGATTGTTGGATGGATTATAAATTCCAAATTATGCACAGATCATTACGCTTTTTTTAATTCTGAGATAGGAGTTAGTGACTTCGTGGTTAACAATTAATGGACTTAATTATTATTTTCTAGGTTGGGTGATATATTTATTTTTTCGGAATATTGGTGACAATTATAAATCTTAGTTCATATTTATACGAGGGCAAATTTAAAAATATGCAGACGAAGTCTTACTACCTTGGTTTTGCGAGTATACAAGTCGCAACAATAATTTTCTAGAAACTTTTATGCTTCCCTTAAGCTTTGCGCGATTTTACTTTTAATATTAATTAAACTTTTCTCAATTTTGAATTGACGTATGTCTTTGTTGTTTTTGGATAAAATTGTTAAGACCATTAGGACGAAATTTAACGTACCCTTTTTGAAGCAAAACGGTGTAGTACGTATTGCACGTTTGAGGTTGAGTTGAGTACTATTTCATCGAGTAGGCTACAGTTCTATCATCCACAGTCGCGTAGGATTAAATTAAGAATTCGCCTAGTACTACTTATTTCATAGAAATTTCAGATTGTGGTGGAAACTAAAGACTACTTTCCCAGACTGAGCCTTCTTAAGGGTAAATTTGAACTACTTTACGTCTTATATCAAACCCGCTCGTCTCCTTTATAGTTAGTTTAGCATCCCGTTTACCTTTGTAAGCCTTTACGATGCCTAGTGCTGTTTGATCGTGTAATATAACTTGTTTAAATCTCCGCGGAATTGAAATCGTTTTGGTAAAACGTCTGGATATATATATATATATATATATATATATATATATATATATATTTGGGGTTTCGGGCGTACAGGATTGGAAAATAATATCGGCACTGTTGCCAGATTTTCTAATTTTGCGCTACACGTAGTCATTTTGTTTTCTTAAATAGAATGCCCTGTTTATTTTTATTGCAATCAATTGGGCGTCTCAAACTTATTATGATCTCAAATTTTCAAAATTTTATCTCTACTAGTTGCCGAGATAAGACAACACCGCGTTTTCAGTAACAAGTACCGAAACGCTTAAATATCTGCAAAACCGCTAAAGCTATGATTACAAAATTCGGCATTTGGGGGTTCCTGGGCATGCGAAATTGGAAAATGATATCGACACTCTTGCGAGATTTCCCAGTCTTGCGCTACACATAGTCCTTTTGATATCTTAAATGAAATTTCCCATTTACTCTTATTGAAATAAATGACTTGAGTTATTAAGGTTATTTTTTTATTTGTGATTGGCCACTTTCCCTTGCACTTTAACTAATAACAATAATGCTAAGATAAGAAGGAGATTAAAAGCCAATGGACTAAAACAACAATAACTTAATTAATGAATTAACAATAGAATTAATAATTAACGACACTAACTTTTAATTAAATGCTCGAAGTGGGCTCCATTATTTGCCAGACAGTATCCAAGTCGGTCATAAAATTCTCGCAATGTGTTGCTCAACATATCCGGTGTTATAAGTACAATTTCGATACGGATTCTTTCGCAGAGTTCGTTCAAATTTTCTCGACAATTTCTGTAGACACGGTTCTTCAAATGACCCCACAAGAAGTCCAGTGGAGTCATATCAGGGGATTGAGGTGGCCATTCTAATGCTCCACGTCTTCCAATCAGCCTTCCTGGGAATTGGTTGTTTAGAAATTGCATGGCTTCTCTTGAATAATGGGGCGAAGCACCATCATGTTAGTACAACATTTCACCTATATTTCTATTTGTTAAATAGCAGAAACTATACTTTCTCTAAGGAGCTCCAAATACTTTCGCCCTGTTAATGTACCTTCTATGAAAAAAGGTCCGATAGTATTGTGTCCCAATATTCCCGCCCAGGCGTTAACTTTCTCAGGATATTGGGTATGAAGTTCTTCCATCCAATGGGGGTTATCGCTAGACCAAATTCGGCAATTGTGCCTATTAACTTGGCCGTTCAAGCAAAAAGTAGCTTCGTCACTGAATTCAATTTTGTGTGCAAAATAAGGATCTTGGCTGATATTTTCCATCATGATTTCGGAGAATTCATTGCGGCGGTCAGGATCATCCTCTAAAATCTCTTGAGTGTAATGGATCTTGTATGGCTTTAATTTATTTTCCTTCACAATAGTCCTTACAGATTTTTGACAGATTTCGGTATTTATAGCTAACTGGTTGGTGCTTACTTTTGGATTTTCCTCTATTTTTAATAAAACGTTTTTCATCACCTGTAGCAGTTCTTACGCGTCCGGAATTAGGTAAACATTTTATGGACCCTGTTTCCTCGTAACGTCGACAAGTTCTGTGTATGGTAGACTTTTTAATGGGTTTATTAGGATAACGATCGTTAAACAAGTTGCAGACTTCTTGATATGTCTTTGTTTTATTTCCATGTCCACGAAAAATCAAAATATCAATACGTTGGGTTTCTGATAGAACAAAAGCTATAATCAAATTATAATTTTATAATCGATGCAATATTCAGCGGCTTAACTGACAATGATGTGTTTAATTTAGCATTGCTGTAACATGGCGACGGCTAGAGTGTTGAAAACAATTGAAGCAGTGCTTACTTATTCCAAGGGTATTCATACTTTCGGGCATCTCCGATAAATTTAATGCATACTCATTCTAAAATAAGTAACTATCCCATAATATTTCTCACTAGTATTTAATAGTATAAACAGAATTTTGAGAATTTGGTATCTTCCATTTAAGATAACAAAAAGACTAAGTATTGAGATCTTAATAAGTTTGAAACGCCCAATTGATTGCAATAAAAATAAATAGAGCATTCTATTTAAGAAAACAAAATGACTACGTGTAGCGAAAAACTGGGAAATCTGGCAACAGTGCCGATATCATTTTCTAATTCCGCATGCCTAGGAACCCCCAAACGCCGTATTTTGTAATCGTAACTTTAGCGGTTTTGCAGATATTCAAGCGTTCCGGTACTTTTTACTGAATATACGGTGTTGTCATATCTCAGCAACTAGTAGATCAAAAAAGTTTGAAAATTTGACATCTTACTAAGTTTGAGACGCCCAATTGACTGCAATAAAAATAAATAGGGCATTCTATTTCAGATAACAAAACGACTACGTGTATCGCAAAACTGGGAAATCTGGCAACAATGCCGATATCATTTTTCAATTCCATGCGCTCCGAAACCCCCAAATGCCGAATTTTGTAATCGTAACTTTCGCGATTTTGTAGATATTTAAGCGTTCCGGTACTTTTTCCTAACCCTATATATATATATATATATATATATATATATATATATATATATATATATATATATATACATATATAGGAATAAAAGCATGAAACAAAGTTATGGGGTTACGATTTTAAAAAAATGCCAAAATACTTTTCTGGCAAATGCGCATTATTTCGACAAACAACTTTTGTCTTGAAAGTTTGGTGATAAAATGTACGGTTGCGACTGCAGAACCATTACTCCATACATTTTGGTCACCCTGTATATTACATCTAGTAGATTATACACTGTTTATTTGTCACGTGTGTCCAAGTTTCTATCGTGTATTTATATTAGTTTCGAATTAAAAGATATTCATTGGTAACAGACAAAGGAATGTAGTATACTTCCAGAAAATGAGCGTGATAAAGCATAAATTTGGAAGTTTAACGTCTTTCTTTACGTATACGAAAATGTTTAAAATTATTGCAAATGGTAATCGCATTTAAAATCCACATTTTGAGAACGAAATATAGTTTTGGTTTGTTTATTAGGATTAGATTGGAGTTTTAAATTAAAATTTGGTTTACAGCAGTTGGGCAATTGCGTTATAGAATCATCATACATCGTCTTAAAATTGTTTTGTATTGAAATATAGCGCAGGAAAGCATACATTGCAGGATTAAAAACGTTTCGATGACGGCGGGCGAGAATTTTCGATAAAAGTTGTGGGCTTTAAATAAAGAGTTTTGCTTTTAAATGAATTTTAGGGTTCAGTATCGAGAGGGAATTATCAACGTTTGGGATATCGGTTTCAAGACAACAGGCAGGTTTATTTTTATGATGCAATTTGTCCCGCTAGGCTCACGAATTTCAATTCTTTTTTTGCGCAATTTAAGATTTAAGTGATAAATGGTTATGATTGGTTGATAGAGATAAAATCCAATGTGACGAAAAGTAAAAGATGTGTGTTAGAGTCGTATTTCTGATGCTGTAGTGTCAAGTCGAATTGACGTAACGTTCGTGTAGGAAGGGTGTTCATAAAACCCGTGTTGGTATAACTTCCGTTAGGGGCAGTTTCCTCCATCAACCCTAGTGAGAGACATTAAGTAGTTTCAACCAACACGCGATTAAAGTATCGTAAAGTGTCGTTTATACAGAGGGGCAATGTTAAGCGTCCTTAGAAGGGGGTTAAGTTAACTAAAAAATAAAATTAAACCTCACTGGCCATTCTCAGGTCTTGTGTTACTTGAATAAAACTGTTCGAGTTGTGCGAGTAATACGAACAGCGAATAGAAGACTTAAGAATGGCCAGGTAGATTTGGTCGAAACGTCGTCGAGGAGAAGTAAGAAGAAAAACGTGGGATAATACCCGGAAGAACGGTATATCATATATATATATATATATATATATATATATATATATATATATATATATATATATATATATATATATATATATAATTAATTTGGTACCATTAAAGCTATCCATTTAGGTAGAAATTAGGTACAAAAATTCTTTGCCATAAAATCTAGATCATATTCGTTAATGAGCAAAATCCAACCAGTGGCGGGGTATTTTTAGTGGATTAGAAAATTAAAAAAATTAATTGCTTCAAATTTTAAAAGGTTATATAATTAAAAAGCTAAAAACTGATACTTTTTATACAATTTCAAAATAAACAAAATATATAACCAATGGAGCGCGGTTTTCAGGGTACAGAATTGTGTATTTTTTAATTTATGAACCGATTTTTTTGAAAGTTGGGAACTCGGGGTTTTTAGGATCGCTAATCATTTCTCAAAACGACGGATCAGAAATGGAAGATTCTCGTGTTTAAAATCTGATGTGACTAAAATTCAGGTGTTGTGGGCTAATGATCAATTTTGCAACTTTGTTAATTTGTAAAACATTTAAATAAAAAGAAATTAAAAAACTGCCAGTGTCGCATCGTTTTTATTATGCTATTTTTTTAAGATCGCTAAGAATAAATCCTTTGGCAAAATTAAAAAATTCAAAATGGCGAATCAAAAATGGGGAGTTATGGAGTTTAAAAACCGATATGACTCAAATTCAGGTATTGTGGGCTTTGAAGTTATTTATTTACATATATGGGAAAGCATTATGGCAGATAGCTGGGCAGCCGTTTTTGACAAAGAAGTCACTTCTTACGTGTCACGTGCTTTACAGAACCATCTTGCGAACACACCAAAGCTCTTATGGTAAAGACGGTCATAATTTTTTAAACACCATTTAATGGTAGTGGTGCCTTTAACTTAGTGCCGTCGGGGCTCTATGTGAATTTATTTACAATATAATAATTTAAATAAATTTTAACTGTACTGAAAGAATTAAAATGTTCGTAAACGCTCCACTATTATTATCAATTATCAAAATGTAAATAAATCGTTATGTATCAAAGAAACCAGAAGCCGTGGTACAGGGTACTAAATGGTATACTATCATATATATATATATATATATATATATATATATATATATATATATATATATATATATATATATATATATATATATATATAGTATGTCCCCGGATCGACTTTAAAAGAGGGAAAATTCTCTTATTTTTGATTTCTCAGAAAATTTCATTCTTGATGATTTGCCCTGCTTGTTTTCAAACCCCCGAAACACAAATTACTTTCTATTTTACTCGTACGGTTCTCGAGATAATATCATTTTTCTTGAAAAATTGGACTTAAAATGTTTTTCCTAATTTTCAGAAGTAACTTTAGTAGGCGGATTTCATTGAAAAACACCACTGACAGAAATTGTCAAATGTGATAATTCTGTTGAACTGCAAATTAATTCATGCTAATTTGAATTGTATGCTATAATGTTGACTTTACAACAAAGAATTTATCTAATTCAATGTTACGGAACTGGGGAAGAGTGGTACCGAGTTGTTATCAGAAAATTCAACCAAAAATACCCGGAGGTTGCCATTTCGAATGCCGGAGCAAACAACTTCGTTACTAAATTCCTTCAAACAGGCTCGGTTTTAAACCTAAAGAAGCCAAAGAAGTTGTTCGATGAAGAAGATGTTGCTACTGTTCTCGCCGTTCATTCCGTAACAGAAGTTCCAAGGTTGTCTTTAAGAAGGAGGGCACTACGAATTGGGATAGGTAAATCTCATTTACAAAGAATCTTCAAGGAGAACAAAATTTTACCATTTGAGCTGCAATTTAGGCAAACTTTAGAGAACGGTGATGAAGCCAAACGTCTGGATTTTTGTTTGGAAATGGGCAATAGAGTTTTGGAAGATTCAAATATTCATAAACGAATAATGTTCTCCGATGAATCGACCTTTTCAACTAACGGAGTCGTTTCCTCCCAACATTGCCGTTACTGGAGTAGGACGAATCCAAACTTCCGAATTGCTAGTCGCAGACAATGTTTGCAAAAAGTTAATGTGTGGTGCGCGGTTTCGTACCAGGGAATTATTGGCCCATATTTTTTTGATCAAAATTTAAACCGTTATTCATATTTGGAAATGTTGCAAAATATTTTAACTGATAAACTGGATGAATTGCCATTGAACTACCAAATTGAAATGTTCTTCCAGCACGATGGGTGCCCTGCTCATTATGCCGGTACTGTTCGCCAGTGGCTTAATACAGAGTTCCATGATAGCTGGATAGGAAGAGATGGTCCCATTTTATGGCCGCCGAGAAGTCCTGATCTCCCAATAATGGACTTTTATCTGTGGGGTCGTTTAAAACGAATTGTGTACAGTGAGCCATTAGACAATGATGAAGAGCAATTGAAAAATAGGATACGGAATGCTGTCCAGTCCCTTTCAATCGAAGAAATAAGGCGCAGTTTCAATGAATTCAGAGCTCGCATTGAAATCTGTGCGGAAAAAGGAGGAGCATTATTCGAATAGAAAATTAATAGTTTTTTGAGAATTTCATTTCATTTTACCATCAATTGTCAAATTTATTAATTAAAACTTGTGAGACCAATTTGATTTTTCCATTGAAACAAATCAATTTGCTTCAAAAAATTACGAAAAGCTCGAATTTTTCAAGAAAAATGATATTATCTCGAGAACCGTTTGAGTTAAATAGCAAGTGTTTCGGGGGTTTGAAAACAAGCAGGGCAAATCAGCAAGAATGAAATTTTCTGAGAAATCAAAAATAAGGGAATTTTCCCTCTTTTAAAGGCGATCCGGTGACATACTGTATATATATATATATATATATATATATATATATATATAATTATCGAAGACATAGCTTGTAAAAATAAAGATTTTCTATTTCGGCTTAGCGCTTTATTACACTGAGACGTCTGGAATATACAGATGTTTCTTTCTAACATTTGACTTTCAATAGAAACGTACGCGCCTTTAGTCAAAGCGTAAATTAGCTACATGAATTAAGAAATACACTGTAGGTTTAAACTATTTATCATAAGAACCGTCGAAGTAGAAAGCGATAGACACGCAAACGTAAGCGATATTTCAAATGACTTGAGACCGCCCGCTAGAGGTAAACACAATGGAAATGTCATCCTTGTCCAGAAGTTACCAAACGTTTTGAAGGATTTTGAATGTTAACGGTGCTCCTTTTGAAAATTGTTTTTTTTTTGTGTGGATGCAGAGGTTTTTTATTTAATATAATTCATTTATTTTCAAATGTGCAACAACGAAAAAATTAATAGCTAACTAAAAAGGAATTGATATTCATAAACTAGTTTCTATTCTTTACTAATAAGGACACATAAGGTACACTCCTATAAATAAAACAAAACAAAATTAGAACTGACTAATGAGGAATTGATTACCACTTTGTGTACCATTATAAGCGCATTCCAATATAATATTTGAATTAGTCTTTGCTTTTACTGCGACAAGGCAACGTGTCCTTATTGAAATCTGAGAACGATGCCCGGAAGCTGTTTTAATAAAATTTTCCAACAACTTATAATTTCTATCAACGTCAATGAAGATTGTAGTGACGATTCTGATTTCGAGTCTTAAAGTATCATTATAAAATTATTAGCAAACATTTAAAAAATAATCATTACCTAAAACCAAGAAATGCCACGCGTGCAGAAAATAAATGAATTATATTAAGTAATAAAACCTCTGCATTCACACACAAAAAAAAACTTTACAATTTCCAAAAGGAACACAGTTAACATTCAAAATCCTTCAAAGCGTTTGGTAACTTCTGGAATACGATTATAATTCCATTGTGTTTACCTCTAGCGGACGGTCTTGAGTAATTTGAAACATTGCTTACATTTTCGTGTCTATCGCTTTCTACTTCGACGGTTCTTATGATAAATAGATTAAACGTACAGTGTGATTCTTAGTTCATGTAGGTAATTTACGCTTTGACTAAAACGCGTACGTTTCTATTGAAAGTCAAACGTGAGAAAGAAACGGCTGTATATTCGAGATGTATGAGTGTAATAAAGTGCTAAGCCGAAATAGAAAATCTTTATTTTTACTAGCTATAGCAGTACTTATCAACTTGGTAACGTCAATTTACATCACGTGCTAATTGAAAATATAAATGATTAAACTACTAACACAATCTAAAAGAAAGAACAACGGTCGGGTGGAGGGGAAACCAAAGCTTTATTTTCTCAACACATACCTACTATATGATTTATCAAATAGGCAAAGATTTTTATAACCTAAAAAGTTCGTTAGTTACGTTAGGCATGAATCATCAGTTTCTACTTACCCAATTATAAATACTTAACTGTTTGAATTGTATATTTTAATATAAATCATACGTGTCGACTACAATTGCAAGCAACAATCGGTGTCCGTAAATGTTGAACATACATTTGATGAAAAAATTGGACCTTTGGTAAGGAGAGTGCAGTATTACTTACTACAAGAAGATGAAAAGAAATGGTGTAATCACGTTTTGAGAAGGCATTATTTGTTGAATGATGTAACGGGAAGGAGAGTGGTAGGAAATCAAGCATGGGAAAAAGGAGGACGAAGGTGACAGATGACTTAAAAAGGAGGAAGAGAGGGAAGGTTATTTAGTTCCCATGCGTAGCTACTTTCTATTATTATTCTATTACCTACTGTAATAATTACATTTATATTTAAATCACTCTATAAGCTTTACCTAAAAAAATTGCAAAGATAGCAATTTTTATTACCTGAATGCGTGAGAAATGAAAATTATTGAAATGAACAATTTAATTATTAGTATGAATTTAATAAATTTTATTTACTATTTAGTGGAATTGCGAAACTTTCATAAAACATATTCTTTTAGGTTTAGGTTTCATTCCACATTTTTTAATGTTTTCATAAGCGATTTAATTAAAAACGATAGGTAAATGTTTGATGTTCATCTTTTATAAGAGAATTTAATTTGTACAACGGGAATAGTTATTAATTTCTAACATACAACATAAATTTCTTTTTTTAATTATATTTTACAATTATGTTTTGTAATTTTTATGCTAAATCAGGAATGAGCATGAAAATATAACATAAAATTAAATTATCTCTAGTCTACAATGTTTAAATTAAAAATAAAACTTGTTCAATTGCTGATAAAACAAGAACCAATAACGGCAGAGAATTAATTGTAAGATAACTAATATGCGTAATAGACAATCAATACAATACAAAATTATTATTTTTACTATTTGAACCATTTAATTGGTAACACAATATCAGCAAATAGTGACTACAAAATAGTGCTTCATAAATTTGTAATTAATTGTAGATGTGTATGTCTACATTTTACTTTATGCCTTTCACTAATTAATATACAGCGTGTCCCAAAAGTATAGAAACGCTTAATTATCTCAGTTATCCGTAAAGTAACATAGATGAAAATTGGGACGCTTACATCAGCAATCATGCTCAATCGAACTAAAATATTTTCAGTAATGCAGTGTCTGCTAAATATTAAAAGCAGCTGTAATAATTCAAACGGAACCGTGTAATTATTCAATTTTTTAATGCCCGGAAATACATCTTATGTATGAAGTCCTTTACCTATCTTCAACCATTTACGAAATAATTAACAGACCATTTCGACACTTTGATAGGCTGAACAATCTAAACCTTAAGCGATCAAGAAAAACAGATTGCACATTCCTATCTCACTTTTTTATAGATTGACAAATATAAAAACATCCAATGCTCTAACAAGGAAGTACATGGTTTCAGCAGGATGAAGCTCCTCACCACTATGCTCGTACAGTGCGGGAATATTTGAATACAACTTTTCCTAACAACTGCATAGGCAGAAGGCTTTCTGTGGAGTGGCCAGCGAGGTATCCCGACCTCTCACCATTAACTTGATTTTCTGGGAGCATCTAAAAAATGAAGTATACGCTACAAAACCAGAGAATCTCGACGATTTAAGACAACGCATACAAATTGGTCTGATCATATTACCGAAGATATGGTTCAAAAGGTTATCGAAAAATTTTATCACCACCTAGCCTTTTCCAGAAAGTGCAAGGAAAACATTTTGAAGATTTAATTTAGTACACAGTTTCGTAATTTTTTTAAACAATCTTTCTCTAAATTCCTTGTTAGAGGATTAGATGTTTTTGTATTTGTGAATCGATAGCTTAAAATGAGATAGGAATGTGCAAACTGTTTTTCTTGATCTCTTAAGGTTTAGATTGTTCAGCCTGTCAAAGTGTCGAAATGGTCTGTTAATTATTTCGTAAACGGTTGAAGATAGTATACGACTTTATACATAAGATGTATTTCCGGGCATTAAAAAATGGAATAATCACATGGTGTTCCGGTTGAATTATCAAAGTTGCTAGTAGATATACTATGGCACTTCTGTCCCACTTTTCTACTATACTTTTTCTACGAGTGTTTTTGCTTAAGGTCAACTCACGCACACATTGCCTACGTCCAAGTACATGGTTTTTCAAGGTCATCATACACATTGTCTGCATCAAAGTATATTCCTCAAGATCAGTAACTAGATTTGAAAAAGGCACTAGAAAAGTTACTAGATTGGTTGTCAAGGTCACTGACGCCTCCATACGTATTCTCCGCTTCAAGGTCACGTGGAAATGGTCGCTCCCAATGGTCTTAACGCACATCCCGCTTCAAGGTCGTCTTAGGATGTCAAGGTTATGTATAGGGATCAACCTCATTTGTCAAGGTCACACACAATTGGGGGTATATAGGAAGATTCTCTTCAAGGTCACCACGGCCACGTGGTAGGTTGGTAACCCTGTCTCTTTAAGGTCACCGATTCAACGCCACGTGGTAGGAAAGGTTTGTAACCCTGCAGAGTCTCTTCAAGGTCATGATCCCACGTTTTCTTCAAGGTAACATGCTCCGTGCATTTTTCCTCAAGGTCAGTAACTAGAAAAGTCACTAGAAAAGTTACTAGATTGTTTTTCAAGGCCATTGAAGCAGATTGTCCACGTCAATTGTAGGTTATCGTACACATTACCTGCATCTATCTCTCTACGTCTAAGTACGTGGTTTCCAAGGTCATCACATTGCCTAAAGCTAAAGGCCCTAGTCTTCAAGGCCAGGGTCACCAACCAATTCTCTGACTGAGTGTTAATTGGCCACCACATGTATATTTTGTGAATGTATGTATACTGATGGTTAAAACCAAACAAGTAACTAAGGGCTTACAATTATTAAATATAAGTTATACACATAGTGTATGAATATAGAATACGTGAATAATTTTTTTATGTAGAATTGGTTCGTTTAACCAAACATTAGTATTTTAACTAACGTACAACTGGCACGAATAATTAAATAGTTAACGGAAACAATTGTACTAAGTATGCGATCTACAGTTTCCATTAGCACAAACTGGTGGTTGATTGATGTTATATAATCGGTTAATATATCTTAAGGAATGAATAGGCAATTGATGGAATAATGTAAATTTTCAACTAACCTTTTACAATGTCTCTGGAGAGACAGACAACAGCTAGATGTACATCGATAGCCTATAGATGGTCAGATTAACATTTACAGTAAGTAACTATAAGCGCAACCACACATCGATAGATTATACTGTCGATATCATCAGTAGTACAGAAAATAGTAACGGAAAAATGGTACAAAGAAGCGTGAAGCAATTTAGCATATGACTGATGTGTGTTTCAATAAAATGTAATACATTATCTACTCACTAAGTTGACACCATATTTTACAAAAAAATACTTTACTTCCGAGCCATGCTCGTTATAAAGGAATGTATAGTAATCTTTTATTCAATAAATCATGCACTAGAACATATTGCAGTTTAATTTAGTTTGTTTAATTACGTTAAACTTAGTCAGCTCCAAACTTGTGTCTTTAAATTAATCTGATTTTTTCGGAAACGGTAACGCATTTTAAGGTAGAGTATACTTAATTATGAATATCTAATAAGAATTATATACAAGTGTCAATGGCGTAATATAGGGTTTTATCTACGATAGCTTTGCAATGTACATTTACCCAGAAACTATAAAACTATGAACGTGGAGTAACATTCGAGAAATTAATCTACGAACGTCACAAGTTAACCAACTAGGGGATAGTTAATTTAGTAGACTTAGGATGGTTAATGTCGAAAACGTACTTTACAGAGAATCGTAAAACTGCATTATATGGCGCAAAATCAGAGAGTGCAAATTAAGAGGTTGCTTATTCCCGCTTTGGGGACATATATCTTGTTCATACTGTAACGTTGTCACGGTACAATAAAAACTACTTAAAAAAATGATCTTACATGAAAATAGCAATGCTCCGAGTGGTGGATACCGGAAAGCTGTAATGGGGGTTTCCTCTTCTTGTATAAGACGTAAGTTACTTGACACATTTCTGTTAACATCCAGTCTACTATTGCTTAACCTTGAAAAAAAAACAGCTGTTGTATACTTGGAACTTACCCCTATGGTATATCCCACACATTTACAAGAAAAGGAACCTACGCAACGATGAGTTAAAAATTTATTTATACTCACAAAATAGGGAATTACAATGTAATTAGAGAATACATGATAAGAATAATATACAAGGGTCAATGGTATAAGATATGGATTATACTTAGAATAAAATTATCTATGTTGCACCATTGATTGTGTAGTAGTACATGCATAAACTATGATTGTACAAAACCCTAAAAAAATTGTGAGTGTGGACTACAGTAACCGAAATTGAATTACGCACATCAGACATTGTCTACTATATACAAAATCTGCAGATATACTGTCCTCCGCATCGACAGTTGAGGAATCATCGAAAATCTCCTCTATCGGTAATTGCGGACCAGTTTAGATGTTGAAGGAGAGCTTCAAACATTCGTTCGATAATCGCAACCTATATGGAACGAAGCAAAATTTTATTTTCGATTATGGAAATGTACTGCTACGAATAAATCAGATCAAAATATTATTCCTCTGTTTTTGGTCTAACTTGGAACAGAAAAACACAGACACGTTAGAAATATCATTTTGTGATTTTGGATAATTTGGTAGTGATAAGGTAACAAAGCGACATGCGTTGTCTGTCACTAGCAGTATTTTTGATTTCATTTGTTTTATTTCTCCTATGTTATTACTGCTGAAATTATTTTTGCTCAAGCGGAGACCAAAGTTGCACCACTAAAGGAAATTACTCCTTAAATCAGAACTGCTTACTGCCACCACAGGTACGAGGTTGTTAGGAAAATCGCAACATAAAGATATACTGCTGGACTAAGTCAAGCACAGTTTTAAATTGAACTAAAAGAGAAGGAAACGGGAAACCCTTTGTTGGACATCGTGTAGATGAAATTAAAAAGTACGCGTTTCCTGATTCTTATTACAATGTTCTTGGATTCATGAATAAAGCAGATCTTCCATCAAAAGCATGTTCAGTTTAACGATTATTAGATACTTGTTGATGGGAAGGATCTTCTAGGCTGTTAGAAAAGCAAAATGACCGGCATTGTCAAACATATCAGACGAACGAGGAGCATGTTTTAGCTGAGAAAAACAAAGCAATTATGATTAAAATAGTTTCTTCGTTATTTCTTAAAATATGAAAAATTATGACTCTGGTAGCAAATATATGAAGATTTTCTGTTAATTACACAAATCTAAAAAACAATAAGAGAGGGTTGCTGTACGTCAAGAAAATGAAGATAGTACAACACTATGTACTGAAAATGATGCAACGTAACAGTTTTGAAAGAAAGAATTACAAAAACATTGCATCGCCATATCCATTAATTGAGTTTCAACGATTTGATGAAAATCAGAACAAAACACTACTGAGAAAAGAGAGAAAAATTTGCGATTTTAGGAGAAAGGAAAACGGTGAAAACTGTGCTTTCAAAATGTACCATTTCTCACAAACTTGATAGCAAAAGGTTAACATACCAACCACCACAAGATAGAGTAAGAGATACAGCGGTTTTTGAAGTGGTTGGCTTGGACTTTACAGGTTCACTTTCCGTATGGAATTCCGAGAAAATCGGGATCTACATTTTTACGTTGCTGTATACCGCAAGGTACCTTCTGAACTAGCCTCTTTGCTCTCCACTAAATGATTCTTACAAGTGTGTGAACGTGCAGCTCTAATTAATGTCAGACCATTAACATATATTTTCGGAGACGTTAATGATCTGTGTCCGTGAACACCAGCCATTTTCATTTAAGGCATTCCGAAAACAGAAATGGCGGATATTCAAGAGTAGTATATCTACCCCACTTCTAACGCCCTTTTGTCACCAGAAAAGTAACAAGATTTGAAAAAAGTCACTATAAAGGTCACTAGATTTGTTTTCAAGGTCAAGGTCGATCATACCCCACTTCTAATCCCACTCTTGCCACTCGAAAGGTACCTAGATTTGAGAAAGTAACTAGATTGGTTTTCAAGGTCAAGGTCGCTCACATTATCCGTATATTCTTCAAGGTCACGTATAGATAGACGGATCCTAACCCACCGTCCACCTACGCGCCCCCCTTCAAAGTTTATTCAAGGTCACCAAGCAATTCTTGAAATTTGGTTGGGTCAAGGTCACATGTTAATTCATATGTACGGGTATCGTATTACAGTGGTCAAGTTCATTGAATGTGTGGGGGAGTATGGCTCACGTGGGAGGAAATTTTCAAAGTTACATTGTTCAAGCAATTCTGAAAATCAAAGTTCTGGTTGAATTGAGTCAGGGTCATGAAGGGATATCCGATCTTTCCCGATCTTATTCCACCTTATCCGAACTTATCCAAACTTATACGACCTTACACGATCTTATCAAACCTTATCCGATCCTACTCTTCAAGGTCAAATGCTTGGAAATCAGCATTCCTTATCAATGAATTTTATAACTGCGCATGCGCGGGTATGAGCAGGGGAAATTCTTATAAATCTAATCAGTTCGTGGATACATGAAGAATGAATGCTATTATCCGACCATATCCGATCCAACCCCATCTTATCCGATAATATCCGACCTTACCCGATCATATCCGATATCATATCCGATCTTACCCGATCTTAGCATTTTAACACAAAAATTATACGTATATTTCCAATGATATGGTAAAATTAAATAGTTATGCTTTAATTCACTAAAATTTGTAAAAAAAACTTTATAGGAAATAAATGAAAATGTGAAAAATGGTTGAAGCTCCTGTAATTAATTACTTTTGAATTATTTATAGCTATTAAGCCCCTTGAGAGTCAAAGACGCTACACTGAGGTCGAAGGTTAATAGTTCGGAGCACGAAAGACGGCGTCCCAGAAAAAATATCCCGGGATATGCATTAGCTAATCCCCCAGTACACATAGGTTCCCTAGGAAACATTTTGGTATCGAATGTTTCTATGAACCGAGCACCACAGGCGAAGCGCAAACGCCTGTTCTATACATTTGGGTTAGCTCTAGGACTGACCTACCTCTTCAACCGATGTAATGTTGTTTTATTAAATTTTAATAAACAAAAGAATAATTGATCTACCAGTGCAAGTAAATTAAAAAAGAATTAAAACACACCTTTCAGATAAATAATAATAATAATAATCACGTTAATCCCAAAGGCAAACAATTCACTCGCCTCAATATTGTATATAACCAAAGAGACAAACGAAAAACTTCACTCACGTCACTGTTTTATTATATATATCCGAACCGACTAAATGCTTGAATAAAAATTATTTAAGCTTATATGTAATAACATATGTTAACCTTAGCAAAAAATTGTGAGTGATTGAAAAGGAAGAATGAAACACCTGCAGAAAGTAATGTAGCATAATCTAAATTACAACCTATGCATCTAGAATTGCATACTTGATTTTACTTTAAAATTATTCAACCTGTTTGTAACGAAATAACATCGGGTTTCGCTCTCACCAAAAGGAGCAGACCTTATCATAAAAGGTCTTTTGGTACTGGCTGTGGCTCAAAAACTTTTTCTATTTCACTCACACGTACAGATACTATCTATCTCACTTATCCCTAGCGTAAAAAGCATTGTCAGCATTTTCTCATATATGAAACAATATCCGTAATTATTATCTCTCTTTTAGGTAGGTGTCATATTTATAGGACTATAATTTTTTGCTAAATTATAAACAAATACAATTTATATAATATAAATATAAAAATACAATTTATTTTGTTTTAATGTAAAAGTAATTGTATTTGACTTTAAAAACATTATATTTTAAAGGACAAAAAACTAGAAATGTTTTAGTAGGATAAAAAAAAATTGAAATGAGGCGTTCCAATGTTTGATTAGTTTGTATATATATTACATATGTATTACATTTACCGGTTACCAGTATTGTGGTCCTGGAACAAAATTAGAGAAACGACTCGCACGCGGTAACCCCGGTATTAATCAATTGGATGCTCAGTGAAGACTGTATGATATCAGTTACAGAGACTACCGAAATTTAGAAAGTAGACAAAGAGCAAATAAAATGTTGGAAGAAAAAGCTTGGGGACGCTTTAACATAAGGTGAACGAGCTGCAGCTTTAGCAGTCAGTACCACCATGAGAGCAAAGCGAAAATTAGGAATGGGGTGCAAAAGTGGATCCAAAAGTAGGAGAATGGTGGAAATTTAAATTTGATGCCCTGCACTATTATACAGTCCCCGGTTTTCCATTCGATGCTATGCTTAACATTACGCAGGTAAAGTTAGAACTATTTACAGACATTTATAAGCTAATGTTTATTGAGAGAGGAATTAGAGGTGGTGTAGCTCAATGTTCCAATCGGTATGCGCAAGTTACCAATAAGTACATGGGTGAAAAATTTGATCCCACCTCCGAAAATGTGTATTTAATGTACTACGACATAAATAAGTTACATGGTGCCGCCATGTCAGAATTACTAACTATTTGGCGCTTTTTTTTAATTGATGAAGCTGATTTTGAAACTTTGGATATAATAAACCACCCTGATGATTCGGAAATTGGTTATATAGTCGAGTGTGATTTGGAGTATCCCAGAGAATTACATGAGAGGCATAGTGATCTACCGCTGCCTCCCGAACATATGGTTCCACCTGCACTTGATTCTAATATGAAAAGATTATTGCTTACATTGTATCCAAAACGGTATTATGTAATTCATTACAGAAATTTGAAAGTATATTTAAAATATGGATTGAAGTTGGTAAAAGTACACCGTATATTACGTTTTAAACAGTACCTGTGGTTAAAAACATATATCGATTTATATACCACCATGCGTCAGCAATCCCAAAATTAATTCGATAAACATTTCTATAAATTAATGATTAATAGTGTTTTTGGGAAGTTGATGGCAAATGTACGTGAACATAAGGACACACGGATAATAACGAAATGGGAGGGTCGCTATGGTGCTCGTGTTTACATAGAAAAGCCTAATTATCATAGTTGTACAATATTTGACAATGATATGCTTATCATTCAAATGAGTAAGCTAGAAGTATATTTCAATAAACCTATACAAGTAGAATTCAGTGTTTTAGATGTTTCCAAAACTTCTTTATACAATTTTTATTACTGTTACACGCTACCAAAGCTTGAGAATAATGCTAATCTCTTGTAGACAGATGCGGATAGTCTCATATACGCCTTTTCAGTTCCAGATATCTACGTATGCATTAAAGAGGACATTGATAAATTCGGCACATCTGATTAAAAGTCCTGAAAATATGTTTGAACATCTATTAGTAAATAAAAAAGTCCCCGGGTTAATGAAAGACGAAAATCATGACAAAATTATGTTGGAATTTGTACGACTTCGTGCAAAAATTATGCTTACACGATTGATGACAAGGTTGTAAAAAAATGAAGGGGTTCTACCCGAGCAAGCGTCAAACAGATTACAATATATGATTATAAACAGGTTTTGTTTGATGGTAACGTAATAAGGCGATATCAACATCTGATAATATCAAAGAAACATGATGTGTTTACCATCAAACAAAACCTGTTAATCAATAACAATACTTGATCCCTATGATGATAAACGTTTAGTAAATTTAGATTTCACTGATACTAGACCTTGGAGGTACAACTTTTAGTCTTGCGTTTCAGAGAACATTTCATTATGAGCAGTCTTGAAAACGAGATGTAGGAAGAACTGCGGTACAGTAGTAATCAAACCTATATAAAGCACCTGAAGCGTTCTTTGATGGGAAAGTCCTCTCCTGAAAGCTATTTATTTATATCAAATATCTTGCAATATATTATTATTCCTGATGAGTGCTTTAAGTGTTTGCTATAAACTCAAAGTGTTCAAATGGAGTTTTTATTAAGACATTATTCAATAGAAAAATTAACTTAGACAATACCATTAAAAGGTTTATGAAATTGTGTGCTGATAAAGGTTCACTAACCTCTAATCATGTAGATAGGATCTTAGACGATATGAATTTACTTGGTGACATACCTCTTAAAATGTACATGTACAATGTATTATGGTGTGATTCATTTTGTACTTCGACAAATGTTAGCTTAGAAAATGTTGCGTATAAAGACACTTTCTCTATTATAAGTGAATGTATAGAGACAGCAGCATATTATGCTAATTACAAGTGCTTCGATATTTTGATGGAAATATTATTAGAGCATAACATCACATATAAGTTTCAACCGTGGGAAAATGAGGAGCACACAAAATTTACCGCTGGATATTGGAAAACATCGAGATAGTTGAAACAAATTCATGCTTGGGATGGGCATGTGAAACAGATTCGGGAATATGACATCCAGTAATTTAAACGATTATAGAAATACTTTAGGTTTACTACATAAGATGACGTAATATTTAAAAAATTAAAATGCAAATATCTTTTTTATGTGTTTTGATTTCATCTAAAAGTTACAAACTATTCCTATAGCTATATAAGTTAAATGTTATAAGATTAAATCGTCTTTTTTGATCCATGATCTTTCAACCAATCTCCACCACTATACGAATAACTTATTATTCTTGGAGCGAAGCACTTTTTTCACCAGGTACACATCGGGATACTTTGTTTACTGTAATTCATGTTCGTAAACTCCCCCCAGTACAGGTTTTTCTTTCATGTCCTCCAACATGTACGTAGCGGGGTTAGTAATGTGAACTTTCACAATCTTAAATAGTTCACTAGACCAGTTGGGTGTATATCCTTTGGCGAACATACTTTTAAATTTACTAATTCGTACTAGGTCACCCACACAATATCGATTCCTATCGAATGTTTTTATGTCAGTGTAAGCCTCCAGATTTGTATGATTACCGACGTCTTTGAGCCTCATTTCTGTAGTTCTATGCTTACGATTGTTATAATCCATCGTTACGGTATCAATTGTATGAATCCATTTGTATTTACCTTGTAGACTGAACGACGTGTATAGAGCACGCTTAATGGTTCTGATAACACGTTCCGCAATTTCAGCCTTGTTTGTGCTACAGGTGGAGTAATGATTGACTCCATTACGCTGCATTAGTTTAGTAAAATGCTCATTGTAAAATTCTTTTCCTGCATCTGTCTGTAAATTGGTAGGTTTCCTGCCTGTTTTGAAGATTGCTTGCATGGCCTTGGTAACTTCTTGACCTGTTTTCGTTTTTAATCATTTCGACCACAGGTATTTCGAAAAACAGTCGATAACCACTAATATGTACTTATAGCCCTTATTTTGTTTGACATATGTGTTAAATTCAGCCAAATCTGCTTGCCAAAGGTCATCAAAACCTTTAATTATTGTTCGACTTCGTTCAAAATTTCTTCTTGCGGGTTTGTGCAATTCGTTAACGAGTTGTAATTTGGACATGGTACTAATTTATCCACAATTCCTTTAAGTTGATCTAGTTTTTGCTCCAACACTTAATAAGCGTTATAGTTTCCTTTTTTAAAAGCTTTATGAAATACTTCTAGAGAAAAATCAAGATATCCTTTACTTATAGCATCACCATCTTCTTCGGGGTCCGCCAACTGTGTCAAACGGTTTCCATCCAAATTCATCCTTGTCGATAAATAATATTGCTTAGTGATGACATCTTGAGGATCTATGGGATTGGCAACCTTGCTGAGTCTCTTATTCTCGATATCGAATAAATTATCATCAATTAGTTTAAACTGAGGGTTAATTTCTTGAATCGATACTAAGCATGTGAACGTCCAAATTTGTCAAGGGGCATTTTAGTTATAATATGTCGTCATGAATGCATTCTCATTTATACTTCGTAGAAAACGACTGGCTGGTTTCTCAATGTATCCATCTTCAATAGTTCTACAATTAGTAATGTCATTTAAGACACCTGTGTTTCCCGGCAATTTTTCTGCCCACAATACTTCCAGATCAAGAATTAGTTCGTGTAAATCATTCCAATATTTATATATTTAATCGGCCTGTTTGCTAATTCCTTAAAAAACATAGCTTCACCTCCTTTAGCTATGGGCGATGATGATAGCAAGGGTTTGATTATTTCTGTATACTTTTTGCTGCGGCTTCCTCGAATCTGTCCACTTATCCACTTATCATTGTGGACTCCATAAGTGTGATCAATAGCACCTTCAAGATCTGTCATAATACGCTCAACGAATATACGAGGTAATTCGTGGTACTGCTCGAGAAATTCTTCTGAGATGGGTTCATTACGGGAATCATCTGTGGTACTAAGAGATTCTTCTTCTTCTTCAGTATTAATCTCTCCCACGACAGATGTATCTACGAAAGATGGTGTACGAGGACCTGAAGGGGGATTTCTTTGAAGCAAACGGAAGCTGAGCTAGGGGACTAGAGAGTGAAATGATTCCTGGGGTCCTTTGAGCTAACAGGCTAGTGGGAGTAGTAGCATGCTTTCTTCAAAATATGAACAGGGGTGGGTTTTAGGGTTTAACGTCAATGGACTCCGTTTTTTTATTAGGAGCGATTTTATTTACTATTTCAGTTAGAGGTTATATTAGAGGCTTATAAGTACTTTTAAAAGTTCTCTCATTATTAATGCGGGTAGTTTCAATACTGTTATATTTCCGCCGTATTATTTTACGAGCCTGAATAATTTTTCGCTTTAATATCATCCATTATAGCAAAATGGATTTAGGTTTACCCTGAACAGGTAGTTGTTAATACCTAAACGGATGAGTAACTACTAAACCACTGAAAGCAGTTTAAAGTATTATATAGTGCGTAGCCAAATGGGTTTACCGAACAGGTACAGGTTTACCCTGAACAGATAGCGGTTTACACTAAACAGGTAGCTGTTAGTATCTAAACAGATCAGTAACTACTGAAAGCAGTTTAAAGCATTATATAGTGTGTAGTAAAACGGGTTTACCGAACAGGTACCGGTTTACCCTGAACAGATAGCTGTTTACACTAAACAGGTACCGGTTTACCCTGAACAGGTAGCTGCTTACACTAAATAGGTAGCTGTTAGTATCTAAACGGCGTCAGTTAAGGTATTATATATTCGTCAAACCTTTTCCTATACCGAACATTATTAACTTCGGCATCCTTGTTTATGAACATGAAACCGAAGGGATCTACCTAGCACTTTGAACACATATCCCGAAACAATTTCAAGCTTATGGTGAGACTTATATGATCCGCATACACTTATTTTAGGTTTAATTCGTCTTGCTCAAATAATATAATTAGATTTGCATTATCACGAAATAATTGCTTTGGAATTTTACTGTAAGTTTGACCCAAATAGAAACAGTTAATATCGGTATTTTGCTTTTCACAAGCGGTATCATCGAAGATAAAAATAGAGTTCGATTTTGTACAATTAGGCTCAATCACATCGTGATTATCACTGAACGTAAAGTAACCTATATCCTTCATCGGAAGTAAGATTTCCTATAAAAGTTTGTACTTGTTCTGGTTCAATGACTTAGAGTGTACGTGTACATGTTCAAATTTCAAGCTATTTTCTCGGTAATCAGACTGATCATTGTGTTTGTTTTACCGTAATTGGAGGGACCGTATTATTAGGAAGTAAAATCACCATGTTTTGGAGTACTAAACTTTTTCTCATCAATGTTATGATTTTGAATTGGAAGCTTTTGCTTCTGAGCAACTACCTTCATCTTTGGTTGGTGACATAAAACTAAGTGAATAATTACAACATTTTTATTTATATACTAGACATACAGAGTGTATATTATAATTTTTGACACACAGAGCGTATATTATAATTTTTTCACTTCTCCACCGAGTGGGTTGTACTGCACGATAGCGTCATGGAGAATCAGGTCATAGATAACGATCCCATTATCGAAAGGTGTTAGAGACTCCATTTCCAATTTGATGTCTACCGTTGAGTTTTTTAAGAATTCATTTTGTTTAGAGCAGTCCATTACAAATACTGGACATGACTTGAATTCGGAGTAGTTGAATAATGCATCTTTATCATCTTCATCATAGTAATCACTTCTTCGTATGGATAATGCTCAGCATTAAGATGAACTTTAAGGTTTCTGACGTTAATGTGATCAAAATTTCCTGCCCTTGCCGACTTTGTGTATCTTTTACCTTGTTGGAATGCCACAATTATCCAACGTGGTTTTTCCAGTTGTGTTGACGTTTTTACTGACCATATGTCTGAGGTTTCTTGTTTTAAAGCAGGTAATTCATATCACTCCCATTGACGGAATGGAACAGTAATGCTAGAATTCTAATTGATTCCTATCAGCAGCATCACTAAGTGTTAAGTGCGGTACTTTGCATTGAATTTTATTTAAGGTTATTTCCGCATCAACGTCACCATAGTAGTAGTTTGTATCGCTTCTGGATCGAATTAAAATCAACTCTTGGCGCATATTCTCGATCACTTAAGGATAATCCTCCATAACTCCATAACAAATATGTGGTTCATTGTTTGGTGACCACCCCAAATGGCTTAATGGTTTGCTCTTGCTTCCCGTATAAGAAATATATCCCTTCAGTGTGGATTTTATTTCCGGATTTCGGCAAACGTCCACTCCTTGGCCGCCTAACTCATAACGAATTTCTTCGAAAAGAAAGTTGGGGAAATAGTTGGTTAAGTTGCATACTTTACTTTCACCTCCTTTTTTCAGCTCAAGCTTACCTTCTATGTACAGAAAATGTACGAAGATTAGTGTGTTTAATTATTTGGATATCTAACGCGTACGTATGTAAAATATTTGGTTCTATTATTTTAGACTCAAACCCTAGCATGCGACCAACGTTATCTTCTTTAGTAAAATCAATCTCAAATGAACTGTTTATCTCACATTTAAGAGTATTGTTGTTTGCTCTAATGCTAAACTTTTCTGTAGGTATTTTAGGTTTTAGATAATCGTTAATCTCATCTAACTCATATGCGGAATATTAATCACTCACAAATGAGATGGACCTGTCCATCTCATGACCTGTCCGCAAATAATAGTATTAAATTCTTGATCTTGGTTGTAATTATAATAAATTTTACATCCCCGAAAGTAGTTAAACACTTCCAGTGGTGGTCGAAACTATCGTAATACCATACCTTTTTATCTCGCTTATTGTAGCAAACCCTATGCGTACGTGGCCCGCTTTGGCTATCTAGGTTAATAATTCCAGATTCATTTTTCCATGCTAATTTAGGTATGCTATCTCTCATAAAAATTTCCTTAAAATAGGGTACGTTTTTGGTGTATTTCTTTAAATCAATACCTGTTAACGGTCTTTCGGGTAATCTATTCATTTTTTTTGGAAACTGTTTTACGTATAACGCACCACCACCACCAGATGTGTATGCTTTTAGATAAAGTGCGCCACCAGCGATCGATTCCATCATGTGATTATGGCGCGATGTCTCTTCTTGCAATTTTTCATTGCCTGCTTTAGCGATTCCCGATTCTCCGCCAGCTAAAGCACCGATTGTCGATAAGCCTGCGAATAACGGAATAAGAAATAGTAAAAACCATCCTTGTTTAGGTAAGGGGATTACTCTAGGAACCTTAATGTTTTTCTTGCCTCCGAAACAGAAACAGTTTTTGAGCCACAGCCAGTATTAAAGGAACTCTTATGATAAGGTTTGCTCGTGTTGCTGAGAGAGGGAAACAATGTCACTTCCTTAAGAAGCGGTCGAATAATTTTAAAATAATATCACGTATCAAAGTCTAGACGCATAGGTTGCAATTTCAGACTTTCTTTATAGATTATATATAACAAATAAAAGATTATTTGGTGTTGTAGTGGTTGCTATATTACAAAGGTAAATTGCACCACGGTCTAGCTCAGTGAGGTACTAATTTATAAAGCTTACTGTAATTTAGAACTCATTCATTAGGTGTGAGGGAAGCAGAGATTTTGACATAGATGTAATCACTATTAGCATTTGTTTTATTGGGCACCACTCAATTTCTAGGTTTCATATTTAAAATACAACAAAAATTGAGAAAGGTTGTATCTCAAACCATAACAAGTAATCTGAATAAGCACTAAACAACTGTATTTATGAGTGTATTTAATCAAGAAAAATGTCTGATTAATATCAGCATAAAATAACTAAAACGATATTTCTCGTAAAGCCTTACGATGTTAAAATTACAAAATTAAACATTGTACATAAGCTTACAATCTATGTTTACTTAAAATTCAAAATGCAATTTGATCAACATGTATTCAATAATGAAACGTGTATTGACCTATGTCAACAAATTACAGTTGTGATAGGTTATGAACTCATATGTTTTGATCTTAGGAGCAGGACACATCTGTTCCTATTTTTAACCGTAACAACATAACACTAACTGATTTGCTATTTAGTTAAACTGCAATAAAGGATAAGTACTTACTTGTATTAAAATAAATATTTTAATCTTGTATTAAACGAACTGTAGCTTGAGAACTTTCATTTCCAATTCCAAGACAAATATACGATAATGTAAAGGTAATTTCCATTTGTATTTAACGTACAAAGAAACGAAACATAAACGTACGGGAAGGCACTATAACTTTAACCTGTCTTCAACATAAAAATAGACAAATGATAGCATATGGTAAAGTAAGCCAATTTTCTATTATTGTTCCACGCAGAGTGAATATAACAGAATGTGTGATTTATGCAAAACATAGGTATCTCCATTTATACTCGTAAAGATGACATCGTCATTTTTAAATAAGTAAAGTTCGTGACGTCATAGCACGCCTTTTACAATACGAAAATTGACCAAAATAAAAGATTTTTCTTAAGATAAGCGGTTTACTTGTTCCTACTTTTGCTACTACCTTTGATCCTACCTTTGTTCCCCATTAAATATAATATATAGAAAATGTAATTAGACGCCATTACATACCTCATAAAAAGGAAGCAAAACTTAAAGAGAATAACGTCTGAACTGCATGGCATAATAAACGGAAATGCGTAAGCGTGTTCAATTCGCGCTGCGCATAGAACAAAAATCGACATCTAAAATATACACAGGGACGTTCGTAATTAAGTAGACTGAAGAGAAAATATTGAAATATAAAAAATTTAGTTATTGAACGAAAAAAGAAATTCTTGTAGATACTAATGTAATGTAAATATATTTAGCAATAATAATGCAAATTTCGAAACTTAAATTAAGGTAACGATAGACAAGAATTGGTACGTTAGATATGATACATTACTGTATGTAGGTGTTTCATTCTTGCCTTCCAATTGCTCACAATTTTTTGTTAAGTTTAACAAATTTAATTCCATATAAGCTTAAACAATTTTTATTAAGGCATTTAGTCCGTTCAGAAAGGAAACAGGAACGTGAGTGAGTGAGTGAACTTTTTCGTTTGCCTCTTCGGTTATATACAATGGTGATGCGAGTGAGTGGTTTGGCTTTGGGATTCACTTGAGAATTATCATTATTTATCAGAAATGTATGTTTTAATTTTTTTAACCCAAATGTACTGAGCAGGCGTTTGCGCTACGCCTTTGGCGCCCGGTTCATAAAAACATTAGATGCCAAAATGTTCCATAAGGAAACTATCAGTACTGGGGGCTTAGCTAATACATATCCCGGGGAATTTCCTCTGGAAAGCCGTCACTTGACGGTAGATTTACCGTGTTCCGACCTATTAACCTTGGACCTCAGTGTAGCGTGTTTGACTGCCAAGAGGCTTAATAGCTATAAATAATTCAATAGTAACTATAGGAGCTTTCAACCATTTTTCCCATTTCCATTTATTTCCTGTTGTTTTTTTTTCAAATTTTAATGAATTAAAGCATAACTATTTAATTCTACCATATCATTGGAAATATAAGTATAATTTTTGTGTGACCTTGACTCAGCAAAATTCCAAGAATTGCGTGGTGACCTTGAATAAACTTCGAAGCGGAGCGCACAAGCACAATCACACGCACACGCACACGAACCCGCATACGAACACGCACACGCGTATACACACGCACACGCACACGCACATGCACACGCACACGCACACGCACACGCACACGCAGACGCACACGCATACGCACACGCATACTCACCCGCATACGCACACGCACACGCACACGAACATGCACACGCACAAGTACACGTTCACGCGCACGCGCACGACCACATACACGCACACGCGCACGCACACGCACACGCACGCGTGTACGCACACGCACACGCACCCGCACACGTACACGCACACGCACATGCACACGCACACGTACACGTACACGCACACGCCCACGGGCATGCACACGCACACGCACGCGCACACGCACACGCACACGCACACGCACACGCGCACACACGCCCACGGACACACACACGCACACGCACACGCACACACACGCACACGCACACGCACAATCACACGCACATGCACACGCACAAGCACACGCTCAAGCGCGCACATACGCGCACGAATACATACGCGCACGAATACATTCGCGCACACGCTCACGCGCACGCACATGCACACGCACACTCACACGCACACCCACACGCACACACACCCACACGCACACTCACACGCACACGCATACTCACACGCACACGCACACTCAAAACACACACACACAGACACACACACACACACACACACACACACTCGCGCGCTCATAGAGACATCATGACGACCTTGTTAAAACTCTATCGAACTTTGTAAAATCAGGTTATAAGTCGATTTATCGTTAGTAAAAAATGTCGATTGCATAATGTTCTGTAGCAACACCTATGTGGGATGGAAGGAAAAAATTATTATTATTTAAACAAAAATGTTATGTGATGTGGAAAAGTATGAAAAGTGAAGTTATTAGAAATCGTTGTAAAACCATTCTTCTCTTAAGTAGACCTCGAAATACAACAGTAAGGTTTACTTGTGGTGTTATCTTTATAAACCGTATCGACGCGCGAGGTGGTTAGTGAGAGTGATTAATCGGACTATTGAAGGAACTTCTACGTAAAGCCTTACGAAAAATTCATTAGCTTCTGAAAAATTGTTCACTCTAATTATATCATAGTGGAGTGATTATAAATTCAAAACTTATGTTTCAAATATTTCAAATCACTTGGTCGCTCTCAGTTCCACGTGAAGATGTAAATACTGACATTGTTAATTGGACGTTGAAGAACTCATAATCTTTCGACGTCGTCAAATGTTAGACAATGATTAACATCGTTGTTTCTGTAACTCCTATTTGGGGCAGTTACGCAGCAGTTCGCTACTTATTAAAATTTCATTCACACGGGTAACGTATTTATTCTACATTCAATAGTTTAAAATTTCACGCGCCCATACTCGCACCCATATAGATTACGATAAATGTTAATAGAATCTATCATTTTAACGTTCTTAGTGGAATTTTACATTCATTCAAATTAATGCGAGATTCAATTAACTACGCCCTTCCCGCTTATAAAAATTGCGGTTAGTAAACACAAAAGTTATCAAACTAAAAAAAAATCCTACTTTTGTAATTACGCACTCGGCCATTCGGCCTGCCTCATTGAGCAAATTTTAAATGCGTGCAATAGTCACGCATCTATCTCACTTGTTTCGAAAATAAGTAATAGTGCACTTAAGTAAAACAATTTGCCTTACAATCTATACACATTCTAAGTGAAATCAAAGTTTAAAAATTCGTTTAAGGCCGTAATGATGTATTACCGGAAAAATGGTGCTCTAAACCATTTGGAACTATACTGTTCCATCTACTTCATTATAATTAAAGAAGTTTTAAAGAAACTGCTTCAAGTTCTTAACAAACTTTAGATGTTTAATAGTGTCAATTAGCCAACTATAGTTTAAGTTACCTACCACATTATTGCTAGAACACTTAATTACGTACTTCATTGTTAATTAGCGTTAATAAATGCACTTTAAGCGATAAGGTAATATTGCTATTTCGCGACTATTAAAATCGATAATGCATTTACTTGTATTGTAATTGAGAATTTGCTATTTAAACAATATGTGCTGAATTGCACTATTTTGCATTTCAAACTGGCTTGTTTCATCAATTTTGTTTGATTAATACTCATGTATTTAAATTCCTTTATTACTATTTACACATTTTCAGAGATGCTTTATATTTACAAAACTAGATTACTCCTAATAAAATACAGTTCTAAACGAATATAGTGAAAAATTATATTTGTTTTAGACAGTTTATCAGAAGTAAATACTAAAATTCTTGGTGTAACTAACCTCAGGTTACCATAAAGCTGTAAATTCAATACCCACGTATTATGCAGTAGGTTTTGTTTTCATGAGCGTTAAGTGGTACGATTTGTGTGTATATGTACAGGTTGTCCGATTTTCGTATTTTTTACGGGGTATCTCGCTTTTTATTTAGGTTAGAACCTTGCGGTTTTCGCGACACCGTGCTATTTTTTAATGAAACCAGAGATGCACTAATCAAATTTTCCATAGCCATCTTAGTTTGTGTGCTACAGGGTGATTTTGGAAAAATTGCATTTTAAGTCATCCCTGTAACTCTGTTATTGTCAGACATATTAAAAAAGTAAGAACTGATGTTTGTAGATTTTTTATGTAGAATCCAGTGGCGTACTCAGATTTTCTTTAGAGTTCACAATTTTTGAGATATTGACATAACCTACTTTTTTTTTACGGAAACCCTATATATTTTTTTAAAATCTTTTTCCCTTTGCCAAGAGCTTTTCAAAAATATAGCATAGTCTATATTAATTTTTATAAATAACGTGATAAAAAGATTTTTTTCTATAATTTACGTTGATAATAGTGGATAGCCGTGGGTAACCATGGTAACGCAAAAAACAAAATAATTGACGTTCTGCCATTACTTAGGTATTTGATTTTTGAAGTTTTTGCTTCTCTCAAATTATTCCTGGTTACGTTTTCCCAAATTTAGTGCTGATATTTATTGTTATTCGTTGTTTTTGTTTATCGTTATCGTTCTTGTTCTTGTTGTTGTTGCTGCTGTTTAATTATATTTAATATGGCTCGAAACAAAAAATTGAAAACTTTGAGAAATATGATATGAATACCTGCTTCATATTATCTAATGAAAACGCAGACCAGGCCTTAGAATTCTATCTGAACAGGTCAATTAATCTTCACCTTAGAATTTGTATTTCTTTTATATACCTATTTTGTCATATAGATATCCCGAAAGAAGACAACCCGCCAGAAAAATATTTCAAAAATTAAAATTTAATCTTTGCCAACATGGATCTTTTGACAAACCTCGACCCCGAGTTTACTACAAAGAGAACGAGGAATCAGAGATCAACGTTTTAGCAGTTGTTAAAGCCACTCCTGAAACCTCGTACAGGAAAATAGATGAAGAGACCGGTGTGTCTAAACCAACAGCGCAAAGGATTTAAAAAAAAAACATAAATTCAAACACTACAATCATAAACTTGTTCATCATCTGCACCCTGGTGATTCTGAACGTAGATTGGAGTTCTGCAATTGGTTTATAAATATGAAACCTCAGGACAATAATTTTGAAAAAAAAAATCATTTGGTCAGACGAGGCACAGTTCACAAGTTCGGGAATTCTTAATAGACACAACTTGCGGTTTTGGAGTCAAGAAAACATCCACGTGATTTTTCCTAGAGAGCGTCAAGACAGGTTCGGATTTAATGTTTCCTGCTTTACTTTTAACCGAAAAATAGTTTACAAGATTTATGAAGAAAACCTAAACTTTAATGGGTACATACAAATTCTACAAGAAAAAACTATGAACATTTTAGAATATATTCCACTGGCTCAACTGAACGATATATTCTTCCAGCAGGATGAGGCTCCAGCCCACAATGCTAGAATAATACAAAACTGGCTAAATGAACGTTTTCCCAGGATATGGATTGGAACAAATGGACCTGTTCGATGGCCACCACGATCACTTGGTTTTGGATTTTTTTGTGGGGTATTTAAAGAATACAATTTATTCAAGGCAACATGCAACAATTAAAAATTGCAACGGAAAATACTTTTGCAGAATTACGAAGACAATCATTTATTTTGGAAAATGCTATTAAAAGTATTTATAAACTTTGTGAAACTTGTAGGAGACATAATGGTCTGCAATTTGAACAATATTTGCGATTAATTATTTATTTTGTTTTTTATCAATGTAAATTATAGAAAAAAATCATTTTGTCACGTTATTTATAAAAATAAATATAGACTATGGTATATTTTTGAAAAGCTCTTGGCAAGGGGAAAGAGATTTTAAAAAAATATATAGGGTGTCCCATTAAAAAAAAGTAGATTATGTTAGTATCTCACAAACTGTGACCTCTAAAGAAAATCTGAGTATCGCCACTGGATTATACGTAAAAAAATCTACAAATATCAGTTTTTACTTTTGTATATATATATATATATATATATATATATATATATATATATATGTCTGAGAATAACAGAGTTACAGGGGATGACTGAAAATGCAATTTTTCCAAAATGACCCTGTAGCACAAAAACTAAGATGGCTATGGTAAATTTGATTAGTGCATCTTTGGTTTCATTAAAAAGTAGCACGGTGTCGCGAAAACTGCAAGGTTCTAACCTAAAAAATAAGCGAGATACCCCACAAAACATACGAAAATGGGACAACCTGTACATACAAATTAATATGTATTATTATAATACCTAGCTGTTGAGTATGAAATCGTGTATTTTGTATTAATTTTTTACATACTTAAACGTTTCGATAACAATTATAGTTATCAGATTTTGAAAATTATTTAGGATGCAAATAAATACGTGATATCTAAATAACTTTTTAAAACTAGTATCATTTACTGAAGAAGATAACTACAATTGTTATCGAAACATTTAAGTTCTTAAAACATTAATAAAAAATGCACGATTTCATCCTCAAAAGCCTTGATTATGAGTGATAATCGTGTAACGTTGCATTTTCAGAATGTGAATTATTATTTTTTTTTTGAGAAAAAAAAGTTATTTTGCACACATTGTAAGTGTACTGAAGATATGGTTTATCTACAGATATGGTCCCTAAGCTTTGAAGACCATTTTTTAATTAAACGATAAAATATTTTACTAACGTGGTATATTGCCCAGCTAGAATTTAACCATAGTTTATTCAATTCGGTTCAAGCAAACCATCTTTCCTTAACAAATCCAATTTTTCCACCTAGTTCTACTGTTTAATTATTAAAAATTCACATCTGGCGTGGAACAGTACATGACCTTTCAACCTAAAAATTGGAAATTTAAAGAAAGAAATTATGATAATAATAATTCTATTACGATTATTATGCAACCACCTTTGTAATAAGCTCATAACGAAAATAGGCAACATTGTAAAAACAATAACAATAATCTATATTAAATGGACGTTTAAGACCTCATGTCATATACTAACGCACATCTACACACACACATACGCGCGCGCACACGCACATGCACACGCACACGCCCACGCACACGCACAAGCACACGCACACGCACGCGCACACGCACGCGCACACTCACACGCATACGCACACGCACACGCTCACGCACACACACGTACACGCACACACACACGCACACGCACACGCACACGCACACGCACACGCACACGCACACGCACACGCACACGCACACGCACGCGCACACGCACACGCACACGCACACGCACACGCACACGCACACGCACACGCACACTCACACACACGCATACGCACACGCACACGCACGCACACACGTACACGCACACACACGCACACGCATACGCACACGCATACTCACACGTATACGCACACTCACACGCACCGCACACGCACACGCACACGCACACGACACGCACACGGGCACGCACACGCACACGCACACGCACACGCACAGCACACGCACACGCACACGCACACGCACGCACGCACACGCAGACGCACACGCACACGCACACGCACACGCACACGCACACGCACACGCACACGCACACGCAAACGCACACGGACACGCACACGCACACGCACACGCACACGCACACGCAGACGCAACGACGCACACGCACACGCACACGCAAACGCACACGCACACGCACACGCACACGCAACGCACGCACACGCACACGCACACGCACACGCACACGCACACGCACACGCACACGCACACGCACACGCACACGCACACGCACACGCAGACGCACACGCATACGCACACGTACGCGCACACGCACACGCACTTGCACACCACACGCATACGCACACGCACGCGTTCACGCACACGCACACTCACACGCATACGCAAACACACGCTCACGCACACCAACGTACACGCGCACGCACACGCACACGCACACGCACACGCACACGCACACGCATACGCACACGTACGCGAACACGCACACGCACATCCACACGCACACGCACACGCACATGCATACGCACGCGACACACACATGCACACTCACACGCACACGCACACGCACACGCACACGCACACGCACACGGGCACGCACACGCACACGCACACGCACACGCACAAGCACACGCACACGCACACGCACACGCACACGCACACGCACACGCACACGCACACGCACACGCACACGCACACGCACACGCACACGCACACGCACACGCACACGCACACGCAAACGCACACGGACACGCACACGCACACGTACACGCACACGCACACGCAGACGCAACGCACACGCACACGCACACGCACACGCACACGCACACGCACACGCACACGGATATGCACACGCACACGACACGCACACGCACACGCACACGCACACGCACACGCACACGCACACGCACACGCACACGCACACGCACACGCTCACGCACACGCACACGCATACGCACACGTACGCGCACACGCACACGCATTGCACACCACACGCATACGCACACGCACGCGTTCACGCACACGCACACTCACACGCATACGCAAACACACACGCTCACGCACACCAACGTACACGCGCACGCACACGCACACGCACACGCACACGCACACGCACACGCATACGCACACGTACGCGAACACGCACACGCACATCCACACGCACACGCACACGCACATGCATACGCACGCGCACACACACATGCACACTCACACGCACACGCACACGCACACGCACACGCACACGCACGCGCACACGCACACGCACTTGCACACTCACACGCATACGCACACGCACGCGTTCACGCACACGCACACTCACACGCATACGCAAACGCACACGCTCACGCACACCAACGTACACGCGCACGCACACGCACACGCACACGGACACGCACACGCACACGCACACGCACACGCACACGCACACGCACACGCACACGCACACGCACACGCACACACACGCACCGCACACGCACACGCACACGCACACGCACACGCACACGCACACGCACACGCACACGCACACGCACACGCACACAGACACGCACGCGCACACGCACACGCACACGCACATGCTCACGCACACGCACACGCACACGTACTCGCACACGCACACGCACACGCACACGCACACGCACACGCACACGCACAAGCACACGCACACGCACACGTACACGCACACGCACACGCACACACACACACACACACGCACACGCACAGGCACACGCACGAGCACACGCACATGCACACGCACACCCACACACACACGCATCGCTCATACACACATCAATAATTCGATTTATTGCTGGCAAAAAAAGTCGATTGCATAACGTTGTATACCTACACATGTTTGTGTAGGTTAGAAGACGAAGACAAAGTTAAATATGTAGTGTTTTGAAGATCTGCTTATAATAAGAAAGGTGGAAACACTTGCCCGAGCGCTCTGCATAACAAATAAACTTAGTAAACACATGGAATATTTCGGCTGCTTCTAGAAGATAGTGCGGCTGCAATCAACAGAAATAAAGAAGCAGCAAAGCGCCACGTCCAAGGCTTGACTAATACAGAAGGATGTTTGACGTCGGGACCATCACCTTTCCTAAAAGCAGCAGTAGTAGCTTAATAAACAACTGGTTTTGTTACTATGTTATTTTTACCTTACTTTAATACCATTTTCTACCTTCCTGATTGGGCTCTTTTTTCTAATGGTGTGATTCTGCATTTCAGTGAATTATACTATTTGTGTATTTCGTAAACCCCCGAAAAAACGGTAATATATACCGTGATGGTAAAAGATGGCCGCCACCGCGTCACCATTACAATATAATCATCCAGACCTAGAACCACATCCAGCGATTCTATTACATTTTTATAATCATACACATCTACTAGCTTATACGTATCGCCGCGACCACGCCTAAAACCTTTTTAACTCTCAATACTACACAACCTGCCAATCTCCATCCACCTCCTCGAGATATTTCATTTACAATCTTCCCAAATCTAGTACTTTCTAGAAACACACTTTTTACTTTCTTAAACCGTTAATTCTGCCAAGGTTGTTTATCATGTTCAATCGCTATGCCTCCTTGCTACTCCGCTCCAATTTCCGGAAGAAAACTTAGATGACACTAAAGCGCCAGTTTGGGTTCCTACAGTTTTCTTTACTTGTTGTAACACCACCACTCCTAGATCTCAAACCCTTTCGTGAGTGATTCCTGACACAGGCAATTATATCCTAGCTGAGGATGTACTAAACGCGATTGTCAATCATAAAGTGACAAAGGCTGTACGCAATATACCTAATGCCACCAACCTCCTCTTAAAGAGAATTTTTATTCCTTCCACCGAGGCTCCAGGTACTCCATGTAGCTGCACGCGCTGTGAAAAGAGTCACAGATGCTCAACTCCTCCGCCGCTCAAGCAAAGTGTACCTCCAGAAGAGCACATCCATCCTATTCGTTATAAGGCTATAGCATCTCGGTTGACCTACACAATGGCAATCCGGGAACAGCTTCTCATCTTTCCCGAATTTGTGTCCGAACACGACACTTCAAAACCCTATCCTGATAACTATTTACCAACAAACCCCACTTATGTTCTTTTTTAGCCTGTTTCTATAAAGAACAGCACTTCCAACAGCGAACTTACGGTTGCATAGTAGGCAAGTGCACTATCGTTCCTATTATTCACATTTTTGATCCTTAAAATCTTTATTGTGGACAATATTATTAACTCCAGGCGTGTCCGTCGTAAACGTCCCTTTCTCACATACCTTTTATACGTACGCTACGTATATACCCTTTTTATGACATAAACAAACCTACATAGAACTCTTCCAACTACCACGTCTTAATCAGACGTAAAACCAATAGACACACAGAATAATCATGCACCAAGTGCCATTCCAACTTGATTAGCACAAAGTTAAGCCCTTCTGCAAATGAAAAGAGAAAAAAAGAACTTCTACATTCTTAAGGCATTTTTTTGGTTAGAATGCAGTGGTGTAGTCAATTCTTTAAAAATATTCTTGAAACTCGAGTTACAGCATAAAGTTGTATCTTACCTTACAATACGAAAGTATTGGGAGGTATTGTAATCGGTCGGCGAAATTTCGAGTGCAGCACTTTAGTTTTTGTGAATTATCGCAAAATAGAAAATAGATATAAAGTAGATCCCAGCGTATTATTAAAGAGGATTAACTTTCCTTTAAAATACCATACTTAGAAATTGCTTTGCCGTAAGTTGGAAAAAAAGAGTTTCAAACATGAAAGTTTCAAAATGAATGTATGTCTGTATGTGTTCTAGCGTGACAGCGTCCACAAAGATAATCCGATCGTCATCCATGCTTCCAGATTTCGAATTTTATAGAGTGTATAAATACGAACGATTATTCGTAGCAAACCGGCACGTCTTTACGTAGGCAACTAAGTGAACCAACCTAGAATTGAATATCTATCAAGTTTTTCGTTTGTTCGTGAACTCCTCCGGGTCGGTGTGGCAGCGCGTGTCGTGTTGAAGACGCATAAAGCACGAGGTTTTTTTAATCTTATCTTTTTAGACGTGTTAAAGAACTTCTGGCCATTTGAAATGATTTTTGAAACAAAAAATTTGGCCCTTTGGTCAAAAATTTTTGAAATTTATTTTTTGCATTTTTACATGTTTGACCATTTGAGATTTCTTTTGGCCCTTAGGTCAAAAATTTTCGGAATTTTTTTATCCATTTTTACACGTTTTGAGCCATTTCTGGCCATTTGAGATGATTTTTGGGAAAAAACTGTTTGGGTAACAAGTGGATTTATATGTTTATAAAAATTGTACTTTACTAGGTAAATCAGAATTTTAATAAATTAGAATTTTACCAATCTGTAGAGCAAGCCGGCTTCCAAAAAGGATTCACCACGTCCGATCACCTTCTTACTATAAGAACATTAATGGAAAAGCCAACCGAATACAATCTGCCACTCTATCTAGCTTTTATAGATTATCAAAAGCTTTTGATACTGGTGAAGTATGGGCAATTGAGAATGCATTGCAAAACTGTAGAGTTGACAGCCGATATACACAACTGATCCATGCAATATATGACAAAGCCCAGATGATAGTCCAATTACACGAAAACACCCTACCTATACCGGTTAGAAAAGGAGTGAGACAGGGAGACTCTATGAGCCCAAAACTATTTATCACTGTGTTGGAAGATGTGTTTAAAAACTTGGACTGGGAAGACAAGGGTATAAATATAAATGGAACCAGGTTGAACCACCTCATATACGCTGACGATGTGGTATTAATTTCAGATAGTCCACAAGACCTAGAAACCATGATAATAGAACTAAAACAACAATCAGAAAAAATAGGTTTAGAAATTAACAAAGAAAAAACCAAGATCATGACCAACCAGGATGAAAAAATAGAGATAAAAATAGACAACCACAATATAGAATATACAGATGAATATGAATATATGAATATATCTTGGACAAATAATGAAATGTGGAAAGCAAAACCAGACAGCAGAAATAGAACGAAGAATACGATTGGCATGGTCGGCATTTGAAAGACAAAATAAAATTCTAAAAAACGAAAACATACCACTACATTTAAGAAGAAATGTGTTTGACCAGTGTGTGCTGCCGGTTATCACATACTGAGCACAGACGTGGACCTTCACTAGAAACATTGCAGACAAAATAGCAAAAACCCAGAGAGCATTGGAAAGACAGATGCGTAATATAAAATTAACAGACTGCATCAGAAATGAAGAAAAAGACAAAAAACCAAACTTATAGATGTAGTAGAACAAGCAGCAACACTGAAGTGGAGGTGGGTTGGGCACACTATGAGACAAACGGACAGAAGATGGAACAAAGAAATACAACACTGGAGACCATGGAATGCAAAAAGAGGAAGGGGTCGCCCGCAAATGAGAGGGTCGGATGATCTGAAAAGAGTGGCGGAACTAGGATGGGTTCGAAGGACATCAAACCGGACCACATGGAAACAATATGGGGAGGCCAATATCCAATATTGGATGAAAAGCGGCTAATAAAAAAAAAAAAACTGTGACGGACATGATGATTGGTACTATTGTTAATGTTTCTTGTTTCAAGAGCTCTTTTAGTTTGATGGCCAGGGGAGTGTTTTGTAATCCTTTCTTGTTCCTTTCGTACGACATTTGTATCATTAAGTATTTCTATATCTATTAAATACGTTTTATTCTCTCTTTAGTCGTGAGTGTAACGTTTGGTCGGTTGTTTAAGACTGTTTTACCCGTTAGTAATGTTCTGTCCCAATATAATTTGTATTCCTCATTTTCGAGTATGATATCCGGTGTGTATTTGTAATATAGGGTGTGTGTTTGTATGAGTGATAATTCTTGATGTATGATTTTTGCTGCTGTATTATGTCTGTCTGTACTAGCAAGTATTTTTTATACTCCTGTTATGCGAGCGATTATTTCTTTGAACTGATGGCATCTCTTGCATGTGCCTGTGTCTATGCTTTCGTTGATAATATGTTTCGTGTAGGTTCTAGTAGCTATCATGTTATCCTGTATTGCTAGGACGAATCATTCTATTTCTGGGAAGATTATTCCTGTTGTGAGCCATTTATATGACATTTGTTGGTCAGTATCCGGGTTTTGCATGATGTTATAGTGGTGGCCACACAATGTTTTCTTCGACCATTTTTATTATTTCCGTTCCTTAGCGAGCGTACGTATGTTTGGTTGTATGTTTTCTTGTGTTAAGTTGAGTGGTGTGTATTTTGCGTCCACATTAACGATGGGTTGGTGGAGTGACGCTATTTTGTTGTGGAAACAGTTTCTTAATTTTACAATTTGTGTGTTTTGTAGCACTTGTATGCCTATCAGGCACCTTGCTCCTTCTTTTCTGCAGATTGTGACTCTTTCGATGATTGAGTTTGGGTGCAGTTTGCTACGTTCTGTTAGTTTCGTTCTGTTTAACCTGTTCAGTTGTTCGAGGTCTGTGTTTGACCATTTAACTGTTCCGAATGAGTACGTTAAAACTGGTATGGCAAACGTATTTATTGATTTGAATGTGTCTTTGGAATTGAGTTTTGATTTGAGTATGAGTGTGAGCCTGTGTTTGTATTTCCTTTTGAGTTGTTGTTTATCGTATGAGGGATTTATACCTGTGTTATGTTCGAATCCAAGGTATTTGTATGTTTCCTCCGGTTTCACCTTTTTGAGTGTTTCGTTGTTTTGTGTTTTCAACCTATATTCTATAAAATATATCTCAGTTAGAATAACATTGCTTAAAATGCATCAGTGTACGCCAATGTACTAATTATTAATGCAATCAGAAACAAAGGATGATTGTGGATTATGCAGCAGAATATTGAATCTCTATATGTTCATGATAGTGTAAAATAACTAAAACTACACTGAACTAGCCCGATCACTCTAAATTATTAAACGAATGGTAGAAAAATGTTTAAGTGATTTCGGTATTTTGAATACATTTAATGACTACTTGTACTCATTTAGGCATGAATGTCGTAAGAAAGGTGGATATAATATTTATATTATAAAAAAATCAAATTTTGAAATAAAAATAACTTTAATAGGTGCGCATTCTCAGAATGCATATTTTATAAGTATTCTTATTTAGTAATGTCCATATTTGTATCCAGCATATCCAGATGCATGAGGAGATGAAACACCGATAGGTCCAGCGGTGTAACCACCAATATGACTAGCAGCAAATCCACCAATAGGACCAGCAGCGTATCCACCAATAGGACCAACAGCGTATCCACCAATATGACCAGCAGCGTATCCACCAATAGGACCAGCAGCGTATCCACCAATATGACCAGCAGCGTATCCACCAATAGGTCCAGCAGCGATTCCACCGAAATAACTACCAGCGTGTCCTAATCCAGATCCCAAGTGAGCACCGTGGATAAGAGGTGCGGCATGGGCTACGGGTGCGGCTATTAAAGATGCGGCAGCAGCAACTACTGGAGCTGGTGCAGCAACATGTGTTACAGTTGCAGGTTGAATTTGATAAGTTCTAGCTTGGGGAGCAATAGCAACATCAGTTTTGTAAGATGATGCAACAGCGGGGGCTAAATGTTGGATTGTGGAGTATGCTGGAGTGTGGATAGCGGGTGCAATTGGACCGGGTGCGGCGTAGGCGACTGGTGCGTGGGCTGGAAGAGCTAAAGGTGCAGCAACTGGTAGGGCATGAGGTGCTGGTACTGGGATTGCAATTGGAGCTGGTGCGGCAACATGTGTTACAGTTGCTGGTTGAATTTGATAAGTTGTAGCTTGGGGAGCAATAGCAACATCAGTTTTGTAAGACGATGCAACAGCGGGAGCTAAATGTTGGATTGTGGAGTATGCTGGAGTGTGGATAGCGGGAGCAATTGGTGCGGGTGCGGCGTAAGCGACTGATGCGGCGGCTGGGAGAGCAAGATGGGCTGGCGCTGGAAGAGCAATTGGTCCGGATGCGGCAAAACCGATTGGTGCAGGTCCTGCTAATCCCAAATGTCCAGCACGAGCAACTACAACAGCTGCGAAGAAAACTGCAAACTAAACAAAAGTTATTAAATTTTGTTATATTTTTATACTAAATAGTAAACTTACCTTAGCTAACATATTTGAAATGGTAGTTGTTGTTTCTTCAATTGAAATGATCTAAGTGATGACCCTTGTATGATTGATAACCGTTTTTATACTTTGTAATACTACTCAAAATGTGAAAGAGTACTGCCTTAAGGTGAAATTTATACAATTTAACTTAATATTGGTGTATTAAATTTTTAAGTAATTAGAGAGGATACATAAACATGGAAATTACGTTTTATAAAATAATTAGTTTGTAAGACACATTTACTTTGAAAGTTGTTGCTAATTACGCATTATACAATATAGTACATTGTGTGATTTATTATTTATTATAATTTATAATAATTTTATTTCATATTGAAAACTATTCGGCTGTTGATTAATAATATCTTTGTTACGTTTAAAATAAATTAATTGTTCATAGGCTCGTCTATATACAGAAATTAGTAATATATGGTATATTTATACAAACATAAATTTTAGTAAGTTACCAACTAAATCACAAATTATAATAATCAACTAGACAGCATTGATTATTATTACTAAAGATAACTATATATTGCCATTTTTACGCAACGATACAAGTAACATTAGATACAATATTTTACCTCATATTTAATTAGTTTTTACATACTAGTTGCAAAGTTCTCATTGTAGGAGACTTTAATATATCTAATGTTAATAATATTTATATTACAAATAATTGCAACGTTATCTTGAATATTAAAGATTAATTAATATTAAAGATATATTACTGGACTTAGTAACAACTAACGTCAATTGTAGTGTAATCCACGATAATGCAGCTATTGTAATAGAAGATGCATATCAATCCGCCCTAAAGATTGTGCTATAATATACAATCAATAAAACTGACCAAATTTTCAATCAGTAATAAAAATAAACGCTACAACTTTAGGCGGGCTGATTACGTTAATTTATATAATTCAATTCTAAGCATAGATTGGGTCTTTTTTGCTGATTCTGTGTGTGAACATATAAGCATATAAGATTTTATATCAAATTCTTGATACATATGTATAAAAACAAGTCGTCCAAATACGATTTTTGGTTTACTCCAGAAATCAAAAAGAATATATTGCTTAAAAATAAATGTTACAAAAAATGTAAAAAAAATTGTATCTGTGACTTACTTAACACACAGGAAACATTTTCGTAAATTAATTAAACATCAAATTAAATCTGCTTACAGGAAATAAACGATCAAAATCTCTGCCGATCCTAAAAAGTTTTGGGAACATATTAACTCCTAGAGAGGTTCATCTAGAATCCCTTGTGCTGTCACCGATCTAAATTCAACTTTCACTAGTCTCGAATCTGTTGTTGATGTATTCAGGGAGTATTTGTCCAGCGATTACTCTCCTGTAATTACTAGAGATCTTTCTTACCTTGACGAGTATAATAACCTGCCTACCATATTTATTCGTGATATCAACGTTGACGAAGTACATGCGGTTATACGTAAACTAAAAAGCAGTGACACAACTGGTTCGTATAAGATACCAGCTTTTCTAGTTAAAGTATGTGCATATGTTTTCGCTGCTCTTCTGTGCTGTGTTTATAATATGTCTCTTAACCCTAATATTTTCCCTAAGTTGTGGAAAATAGCAAATATTTGCCCAGTTCTGAAAGGTGGTAACCGTTGTGATATCACCAATTACTGACCTATAAGTATTTTAGTTCCTTTAGTTAAAAAATACATATCTCCTTAATAACATGGGTTTATGGGGTAGAGATCCACAGTCACCAATCATGCATAACGTTCACATTTAATACCAACTGAACATGGACTTCAGCAAAGAATTCGATGTTATTCCACGTAACACTATTATTAATAAACTTAATAATATGGGCTTTCACGATACCCTTCTTACATTCTTTGCTTCCTACGGTGGAATACAACGCATCATCTACAATAATTACATTTATGAGACTATTGTTGTTACCTCTGCAGTTCCTCAGCGATTCAATTTGCGTCCACTTTTATTTTTACTGCTTAAAACGATCTTCCTAGCAGAAGTGAATATGGAAAGCTGTTATTTGCCAATGATATTCTAAAATCTCTTCTTTTAATGACTGTGAATCAACAACTTAATTGCGTATTATGTTTGGTGTTCTAGTAACTATCTAGCTTTAAATAGGTCAAAATGTAAGGTTATACCTTTTAATCATAAAGCTCAAAAATTTGAATACAATTACAAACTTACATCTTCACATCCTTCAAGGACTAATTTGATCAAAGCTTTAGGTGTATACTTTGATAGCTGCTTTAATTTTTCTAGTCATATCAACGAATTATCTCGCTCAGCAATTAGTCTACTTAGTTTTGTTTTACGTAACTCTAAAACAGTTTCAAACATAGATGCTCTTAAAACACTATCTTGCACGTGTACATAGCAAATTAGACTATTGCGGCGTAATTTGGGATCATATCCGTAATTATGAGATACATGCTCTCGAATCTGTACAGAGGCGATTCTTAAGATTTCTGGCCTTTAAGACTAATGGGGCTTATCCCCACTGAGGATGTCGTCGTATTCAATTATTGAACAGGTTCGATTGTTGCTCTCTTGAATTCAGAACAGGCATAATAAGTTAAATTTTTCTTGATAGTCTTATCCACAACAAAATTGATTCACCTGAGATGTTATCTTTAATTAATTTCTCAGATCCATCTCATAATATTTGATTTATTTATTTATTTGTTTATTTATTTATTTATTTACTTACTTACTTACTTACTTACTTACTTACTTACTTACTTACTTACTTACTTACTTACTTACTTACTTACTTACTTACTTACTTACTTACTTACTTACTTACTTACTTACTTACTTACTTACTTACTTACTTACTTACTTACTTACTTACTTACTTACTTACTTACTTACTTACTTACTTACTTACTTACTTATTTATTTATTTATTTATTTAGTTGTTCTGTTGTTAATTTGAATATTGATTTTAGTGGTAATCTGGATAAAAATTTGATTACTTGTCTACTTTGAGTTGGATGACATTTAAAGTATTCAAAATTTGCCTCGGAAGACGTTTTAGCTATAGGGTTAGTTAAATTAGGAAAGTTTTACAAAACTTTATTACAAATTTAAATAAAAATTTAACAAAAACAAATATAATTTTCGAGCTACATTTGTTTTCGAGATACGTAAACTTTTTATTTTCTTGCCGACTCCATACTGGATTTTTGCATTTCTGGGAAAAATCTTCAGGAGCCTTTCATTGAAGTATAACAAGTCTAAGTTAATGGTTTCTTTAAGTTTCAAAATAGGAAGTTATTGATTTTTTCACAGTAGGTTTTGATTACGCGTGACTGCCATTATGAAACAAAATTGTCTCGTGTCATTATCCCATTTCTTAAAGTGCAAGTAGGCTTATTTATTTCAAAATTGGCATAAAAATAGCAAGAGTCATTTTAGATTTCTAGTTAAGAACTTCCTATGTATTATTATGCTTACACTAATCCTAATTACATAATAATTAATTAGAACTCTAATATAAAATTAATATGACTATGGAACAAAAAAATATAATCAGCAAGTTAATATACTGGCCGCCATAAATAAATGAACATACCGTAAAAGCTGATGTATTTTAATGAAATTTTCAGAAAACTTGTATTTCATTCCTATTAGTAAACGATGCAAATTTTAGCAAGATACAAATATTTTTAGCACTAATAATGCGTCGACCCTCCTCTGTTTATCACACATTACTCTAGCCGATTAAGCATAGTTGAAATGTGTGAACCTATGCTAACGTAATGTATACTATCCCACGCTTCTAAATTCCGTTGTTGAGTGGCATCTACATTGTTTGGGAGTGGTTGTAGATCATTTATTCTCCGTCCTACCATATCCAACAAATGTTCGATTGGTAATAGGTCTGATGAATGATTCTCTACTTCTTGCATATATGGCAGTAATACTGGTTCAAGAACGTTGTTAATGTACCAATTTGCATTTAATGTTCCCTCAATAACTACTAGAAGACATCTGCTACCATGGGAGATAGCCCCCCACACCATCACACTTTTAGTGAGAGCAGTATGTACAGAAAACTTTAAATTTCATCTTTCTCCAGTACGTCTTCTAACCAATCTGTGACCATCAACAAAATCAATATTCGTCACCAAAGATGACTTGATTTTATTGCACATTCCATTGCAACCTCTCGTTACACCATTGCTGCAGTGAAGTACGATGGCGTGGAGTTAGAGGTATGATCTGAGCCCAAAAGATCGAATTCTTGGATACGTCGATCGTAACGAGATTTGATCAGTCAGTCCTCTCCATCTATCATCAACTTTCCTTTTAGATGAAAAACGATCACGAAGAGCTACAAGCCGAAGAGCATGATCTTCAGGACCAGTGGTGCATCTAGGACGTCCGGGATGAAAACGTCGTCGTTCCTCATTATTTTCTGACCATCTTCGCCAACATGAGGAAATTGTGGTGACACTACGTCCCATGTGAGCGGCAACATCACGAATTGATAATCCGCCTTCTCGTAGACCGATTATTCTGCCACGATCGAACTCGATTACCTGATGGTGATTTGCACGATGTCGTACACCAGAAATTATTTCAACTTTAATGTATTTACTTATAAAGCTTACAAATATGCTTAATATTGACACGTAAGTAACTAATGTCACATGAAAAGGAAGACTTTTTGTTTCATTGTCGATGATTACTTGATGATTACTTTATTGTATTTTGATGAAATTTTCATCTTAATAGGAATAAAAAATTAAGATACATCAGCGTTTACTGGGTGTTCATTTATTTATGGCGGCCTGTATATAAAAAGCTAATAAACGAATCTAATATACCCCCTTCATTTTCAACATGTTTTTTCACCTTTCTCCAATACCTTATGAGTTACTTTCCTTAACGTATTTCTCTTCATGTTTGTCAAAAGATCTTGAACCTTGTCTTCGAATTCCTGGGCAGGAATTGTTGGCGTATCGCCATAGATAAAGATCGGGAGTTTAAGATTTGGTGACCTCGCCGGTCAAGCAATGGGGTAATTATTGCAAATAACATTTTAGCCAAAAGTACTTCTGAGCAGCTCCATTACATTTCTGACATTGTGGGCCAGACAGCCATTTTGTTGGAAGCAAATGGTCTAATTAACGGTCTAATTAATTTGTTGTCTAAAATACAGAAATATAGGTTTTATTTTATTTGTCAGACGTAACTAAAGTTCTCTGGTTAGGTTGGTATCGCTCCTGAAATTGCTCTTTGTATGCTTGAGCTGCAGCTTTAGTATTCTTGTAATCCTTAAAATGGAGTTCAATTATGCTTAAATTTTCTTTATTAAAATAATTAACAGCCATATTAAGTACTTGAAAATCCTAAAAAACCTTGAAGTTAATGACAACTCTGAGATATGCAATAATGACACGAGGCATTCTTTTGTTTCAAGATGGTGACTAAACGTAATCCAAACCTAAAGAAAAACAATAACTCAATCAAATCTTAAGGCGAATTTAACCCCCCAGTGGTCGCATGGATCACAATTGTGGTCAAGATTGTTAAAAATTCCATTTAAAGTTTTTTGTCTTTGCATGATGGTGGGGATTCCTATAGCTTCCCAGTACAGTAGATGTAGAGATGTGACTTACCCCATTAGTGTTTTACATCTTTTAAGTGTTGATGCATTTAGAGTTAAAAATTGTCATCCACTCAATTACGGTAAGCAAAGGTATTTTGATTTGCATGTTAAATTATAATGTTTACATTTGTTTTTTAATTGCAGCCTCAAAGCACGTTAATGTGGGAGACTTGGACCCTCGCAATGATAGATTATTGTTTCGATAGCTTGATGGGGTTCGAAAAAATAGATGCGGATGGTGATAGCGTAGGACCGGATTTTTTGGAAAAGATCAGTCAACTATACGGGCCAAACACAAACTGAGTTCTAAGGTGCGTACTCCCGCGCATAATTACTCACCTTCCAAGTTCTTTCTAAAGGGACTATTTCAAAATTTGAATGCCTAAAATTGTCTTTTGTTGATGATGTTCAAAAGTTAACGACCTGATTTAATGTCTACATTACAAATTCAAAATCAAGGTATTCGAGTCTTACCGATGTAACGGGTTTTAATTGGGCAGCTATTTGTGACTAGTTCATTTAAATCTAGCAGACAAAATATATCACAGCTTTGGGACAATTCTAAGGGAAACGGTATGGAAGCTTTCTAACAATGAGCACCCAACGATTTCATTTCCTTACGTCTGCTATACGAAAGGATGACATTCGAGACAGGTTAGAGGGCATATTAACTGATAAGTTTTCTTAAATATGAGAGATTTGGATAAATCTTTTTTGGGTTTTTTAACCTCCTATACCAAAAATGAAGTATTTTCGAGATATTGCGATTTTTTAAAAATTTTGAAAAAATCCTAGTCCACATTGAATAACGCGCAGGTGCATTGCGCAAGAAGTGACTGCACAACATGCGCAATAAACTTCTGCGCAACCATGAAAAAGTTTAATACATATATATATATATATATATATATATATATATATATATATATATATATATATATATATATATATATCTAAGAGTAGTCAGTTGCTTGGGAAAAAATTATATATAACATATGAATTCAACTCCAGTGCGAAAACAGACCTTCTCAGGACTAAGCCTGATGACGGAAGCAGAGTCCGCTTCCGAAACGTCGCGCTCAAAAAGCATAAACTGTGGAAATAGGCCGATCAACTCCACTAATAGGAAACCACAGTTACAAAACGCTTATAATACAGAATCTCTGCATCATATCTTCCTTTGTCGTAACATTTTCTGCTGTATTTTTTAAGCCAATTCGTTTGGTATCGGTATTCCCTATACCGAAATCCAACCACTTTTGCGATATTTCATTATCTTAGTTAAAACATGACAACACTTAACTATTTCAACATTAGTAAAGGGTAGGCCATGGCTGTCAAAGATTTGATAGTTAGAACGTTAATTGTTTATGTTGTTTTGACAGTTTTCTTTGCCAGTTTGTATTTCATAGTAAATAATGGCAAATGTAGGATTTACTAATGATGATTTTTTAAATCTCATTATTATTTACGGCGAGTGTAATAGAATTGTTGAACGAATTTGCCGTGTTTTTGCAGAAAGCTATCCAAATCGACCAAATGCAACTGGTGATATTGTAAGAAGATTACTTAAAAAATTAATCAAAATAAACCACTAGTGGATAGTGACATAAACACAATTAATGTTTTGGGTTATTTTACGGCCTCTCCAAACGCCTCCATTAGAGATTGTGAGAGAGACGTTACTTTGTCGACGAGAACAATTCATCGCATTAAAAAAAAAACAAATGGAAACCATTTTCATATCATTTGGTGCAACACTTACAATTAGGTGATCTTCCCCCAAGGGTAGAATTCTGTGAATGGTTTTTAATGAAGACCTAAGAGGATAAAAATTTCATAAAAAAAGTTATATGGTGTGATGAAGCAAAATTTAGCAAAAATGGACTATTTAATTGACATAATTCCCATTTTTGGTCTAATGAAAATCCACTTGTTAGTAGAGAATGTTATTTCCAAGATAGTTGGAGTTTTAATATTTTTTGTGCAACAAAAGACGATGAAATTTTAGCATTAAAATTTTATGATGAAAATTTAAATGGTACAAGATATTACCACATTTTAGAAGAATCCATACGACCGGCGTTACATACTTTAAGAAATGGAGAGACGGCTTCAGCTTGGTATCAGCAAGATGGAGCACCTCCTCATAACTTTGGGCATGTTGCTCTGCATCTTTACGACATGTTTGATGATAGATGGATTGCCAATCAGGGTCCGTTTCGTTGGCTAGCTCGCTCTCCTGATTTGGCTCCTCTAGATTGTGGTATTTGGGGTTACATTAAAAAACAGGTATTTTCCAAACCTGTTACGACAAAGGAAGATATGATGCAGAGAGTCTTACTTGCATTTAATTCTCTAACACCATATTTCCAGAATTACAAGACATAACTTAATGAAAAGAATTCATAAATGTTTAGAAGTAGATGGTGCTAATTTTGAACACTTATTATAAAACTTTATTTTTTTAATATTACGTTTAGTTATTTTTGTTTGTAAGTTATCTAATTAAATTAATACAAAATACCTAGTCAACGTTTTTAATGATATCTACAATTAATAATCCTTTCAGGCTATTGGTTATTTTTGAAAATTAATAACTTATGAAAAAATAACAAAATATCACCTTAAATAATGGAAATCATCGCCTACCCTTTACTAATGTTGAAATAATTAAGTGTTGTTATGTTTTAACTAAGATAATGAAGTATATACTGATACCAAACACCAGGGTGTTCTATTTAAAGTAAGCAACTTATAAATGATTTAAATTGTGCATGTTGGCGGCTAAGTTTAAAACACCCTGTATGAAATATCAATGAGATGGATGTATGGAGTTAACGGGTAAGCGCTTGTTGTTTATTGGTTACAATTTCACGTCACTAGCTTCGTTATTAATGGAGATATCGTTATTCAATGTGGACTAAGATTTTTTCAAAATTTTAAAAGAAATCTAAATATCTCGAAAATACTTCATTTTGGGTATAGGACATTGTGCACAAAATTTATCTAGAATTTCAAGTAAAATTCGAAAATAAAATAAAAAATGGTAGGTTCCATTTAAAATAACAAAGTTGACGTCTACTTGCGGTATAACCGGAAGTGCCACATTCAGGACAATATTATATTTGAACTCAGCGTCATCCAAAACTTACAGTTTCGTAATTTCAGATTTTTAACATAACTGTATCCGGCATTGCTTTTAATCAAAACTTTTCGCCCCACACCCTGTATATTAATGTAATACTAACTAAACGTTTTGATAACATTTACAGTTATCTTCGTCAGTAAACATTATCTATAAAACTTGAATTACTATAGCATTGGAATAATAATCTGTATTAATGTGTTTAATTTAAACACATTAAGGCTTTTTTTGTACATTTAATATAAGAGGAAGTATGAATAAGTCAGAAATAGCTGTTCTGCTACTGCCAAGTCTTCCTCCTGTGTATTTGTTAATGAAATATTACCGACACATGCATAAGAGAACTATATGTTGGCCAGATAATTTTTTTTTGTAATAGACGACTGATGCGACTAATTTGATTTAAGCACATTTTACTTTCACTAAAATGTTTTAGCTAGTTTCGTAGTTGAAAAACTGTGTTTTTAAGTGGATATTCTTTATTTAGTAAACAAGTACAATTTCATAATAATTAGAAGCATATTATGCCGGTGAATGGCGATGTCGCGATTCAACAATTGAGTATAAATTATATTGAAAAGTTTTTGGTAAAACCCAAAATAATCTATTAAGAAAGACATTGGAAATTTAATAGAATTGTATTGGTATATTCCAGTATAATTAAATAAGAAAATCGTCAACAGTATTCACATCAACTTCGTATGCCTTTCATGTTATTCTTGGGAGATCTGCTACATTTTGGGATCAGGGCCGGCTTTAGCCCTAAACGCGCCCTTTTGCAGCTTGACTCGATACGTCCTTTTAATGAAAAAGGGGGTGGTACGAGAAAATCTGTTTTTTTACGAATATATTTTTATTAAGGACTGCGTTGACAATAAAAATTATGAAGAATAAAAAGATTCAGAATTATTTTGAAAATAAATTAATTTCATTTGAGATTGCCATTCCGCGCCTTCTGATCAGCGAAATCTTGAATTAATTCTTCAATGTCTAAAGATTCCGCTAAGTCATTCTCTATGGAGAGAATTGCCAAACCGCTTAGCCTTTCTTGTAGCATCGTGATTCATAAATATGTTTTTACCAACTTCAGTTTTGAAAAACTTCTCTCTCCACTGGCTACTGTGACAGGAATTGTCAATAAAATTCTTAAAGTAATCCAGAGATTGGGATATAAATCTTGCAAATATTTTTCCTGTATGAATCGCAATACTATATTGGGTGACGTAGTTGATTCGATTTCTGGGAGAAACGCCTTTATACTTATAAGTCCTTCGCGCAGCGCTTTTCGTAATCCTCTCCCACGGTCAATTTGATTGCTAAATCAGAACAACACTTCACAAGTTCTTCTGTATTTGGCAAATTTTTGAAGTCGAATAAAAAATCCAAATATCAAAAAATTCATGAAATTGTACAAACCTTTCGTCTAGTTTGTTCGTAACTGTATCACGAAGCGACTTGAAAAATTCAATTTCAAACCTTTTTTGGGGAGTTTGAATTGGTTCAACCTGAGATATTTCATTGAATTGACGTTTAATACGCCGAATTCGTCCATGTTCCCTAAATACTGGCTCGATATTCAGTTCCTCGGCCATTTGATTGGCCGTTGAGAGGGTACTCACGAATCCATTTATTAGAAAGTTCTTTAGCTTGTATAAGATTTGCACCCTCAGATTGTAGTGATTTACTCACAACGTTGACTTGGAAAAGTATGTCGTACCATATGATTAAGCTTACACCTGAAACTGAAACCTTTCAACTGATTACAGAGTGTGGCCGCCTCATAAGCAATGTTAGTATCGGATTTTTCAGCTCTCTCTGCCGATGTGATCAACGAATTATGGACATCTTCAAGTTGGTATCTCACTGCTTTCACACTTCGAATCCTAGCTTCCCAACGGAATCACTCAATTTCTTAAGAGTATGTATTTTTATATGCCTCACTAAAATTTGCCATCGTTCTGTCGACCCAGAAAATAAAGTAAAAAGAGTCTTTGCAGAACACCGATTAAAGTCACCGATTGTACCAAAGAAGTGGCTGTATCAGCAAGAAGGAGGTTGTGACTGTGACAACCACATGGCACAAAAAATGCTAAAGGGTTTTGATCCAAGGTTCTTTTTTGTATACCACTGTCTTTTCCTTTCATTTTAGAACCATTGTCGTCTCCTGCAGTCTGCTAATTTGAGTCTGTGTTTTCCCAGTACTTTCAAAATAGTCCTAGTCTAGTAGTACCATCAATATTTAAGAACTGAATAAAATATTTTCGAATAGCTACGGTGTCAGATATATCCACAATCCTAATGGTAATCGATAACTGTTCCACATGGCTATAATCCGGAGTACAGTCTGCAATTGTGGAATAATACTTGACAGTTTTTACCTTCTCCAAAATCCTGAAGGTAACATTTTCTCCCGTAAGATTGATAAGCTTATTTTGAATACGCTTTCCGCAATAACGATCTCGAATATCACCACTCAGTGCGTTATAAGTCTTCCTGCATAACCGGATGAAATTTGGCCACCATCTGCACCAATCCCAAAAATTTACCGTTATTTGGAGTATATAATCGGCCTATGAATGCCATATTGTTACCAGCAGGATATAAAGTAATGTTCAGAAGCCTTGAAAGCACATTACTCTACCGAACAACTTCTTTATTGAGTAGCAGTTGTTCTTGTCGATCAATGGTTTGACACGTTTTGAGTCTGATTTTAGCCTTAATCCACTGACGATAACAATTCATGTGTGAGGCACTCGTTTAGTGAATCTTGATAGCAGCAGAAAGATGAGTCCAATCGTTATAGCCGTTAATTAGGAAATTTGAGGAGGAAGCCGTTTCAAAAAATTTACAGCAAAAGCAGAACACGAAGTCCTTAGATTTTTCGCAAAGGAGCAAACGGCGTGTGACGGTTTCGGCATTTTTCAGTTTCCTTAAATAGTAACTGTCAGATCTGACAAATGCCTCCCGTATTAATTTTCAGGATAATGTTGCAATCTAACCTGAGACGGTCCTTTAACAATAAGACGGTCAATAAATTTTTGGTACAATACTCTAGGCCAAAAAGAATTGTTCTGTAATAGGAGTTCTTCATATTGACTATCTTCTTCACCTTGAATTTCAATAAATTCACTTTCACTACTTTGACTTTCTTCCACTTCCTGTTGTCTTGAATCGGGTCATCTGTAGGCTTTGGATGTTTGGCATTTGTGTATTCAGCATTCTCTATAGTCGATTGGATGATGACGATAATGTGACATTTTTTTTTAAGTGTAAAACTTTGTAATCGGAGTCACTATCTACATCGGAGCTTTCAGATTAGTTTCCAATGTTAATAACCAATTCGCCATTTCTTCCCGTTTATACCATTGCTTTATTGTTTCTTCAGGATGTCGCGCACAATAATAACATAGCAATTGAGGACACTGATGCAAGAAGGGGATAAGTCACAATATATAAATTCTTCGGGAAATATATTTATATATATAAAATATAGAAATATATAAATTGGTTTTTCAATTTGTTTTCGATATTTTTTTTATTTGCTAATAGTTGAGTAGATGTCACATACAATAGAAAAAATCAAACTTAAGCTCAAATAAATAAATTCGAACACTGTTGAGAACCTCATAAATACTGAAACTTGTAAGTCATTAGAAATTAATGTCACTTTCCTCTGTGGTCGACGGCGAAGCTTCCAATGCTTGATTTTTACTGTTAAGACCATGATAAAAAGGCACGTCTGCTTGTGCGACTTACTCTGAAGCCAGTTGCATAACATTTTTTTATTTAATATCTTTCAGTGGCAATGGAGCAACATAACAGATTTCAATACCATCAAAAGTAATCGTTTGATTATATTTCGGAAGGGCAAACGTTAGAAACATAGATCCACTTGCAGAAACAGAACATTTTATATCATCAGAATATCTAGAATAACAGAACAAGACAAAATTTCTGTTTATCTCTGTTTGTTGGTATCACTAGGGAAAACGATTTCACACTGGTGACATAATTTAGAATCATTTCCTGAGAAACATCCACTACTGAAAATTTTCTTGAACAAGATTTTACCAAGTTTTTATACCTACTCTTGTGGCAAATAAATCCGTTCAACAACTCGGTTTATCTTTTCATTACTCCAAATGACCTGTCGCACGGTAAGAAGCTGTAGCCGGGTTATGTAAAACGAAGCACTATGGATTGAAATCTTCCTATTTTACACAACTCAGCAAGATACTAGACAATCGTATTGTTCTTATTTTTCGCGGTCTTAATGGGACTCACGGTGTGGAAATGATCTTCTTTCTTCCACTTCTACTTCTGCCTTACTTGCTGAATTTGAATTCATTGAAGTATCACCTGATGTCACCTCGTATTCACTTCCTTAGTCCTGAAACGGCTCAGATTCTTCAGATACTTGCCCCGACATTACACACAATAAAGAGAAAACGAAATAAACCTGAACCGCGAAGCAACCTACTCGTACACAAACAACAAACTGACTGTAAAAGTGACTCACCACACGTTGAGCTGTTCACGGCAGCAAGCTGCGACTAGTTGGGACTGTCGTCGTTACAAGGTTACATGGATTGGTGCAAGAACGGGATGTCGTTTCGACTTATCCCCTTCTTGCATCAAAAACGACTTATGGGATAAGTCAAAAGTAGTGTTAACTCCGTTATTAATCGCCTGACTTATACTATTCTTCCACCAAACGATGGTCAATTTATATTATTATTGCATCTACTTCATACCTTTTTTGTATTTGAAGTGATTTAATTAGACCATTATCAATTATAATTTGCTAAGGCTCTTCTAAATGTGTTAGTAAATGTTCAATAAGCCATTTTTTAAGCAGTCCCTATTCATTTCACAATGATAATATTCCTTCAACGATCTTGATGCAAATAGCAGAGCAGCACCTTGTACAAGTCCTCTGGCGGATCCGGCGTGAATAATAATAAATCGCTTGTCATCGTAGGCTTGAGATTTTCGTACACTCCTTCCATAATTTTCCTGGATTTCCTCTGGAGTAGATCTACGTTCCATCCATAAATACTACTTTCCAACGATTAGGTAAATTGATCTGTTTAATGTATTGTTTGAGAAATTTAATTCGCATTTCTGCGTTATAACTTTTTTCCGATAAAGTTCTACTGTTAGAGTTGCTTTGAATTTGAATCCTAGCGACTGGATTGCACGATGAAGACTTCTGTCACTTATTAATATGTGACTGTTACCAATTTCTGCACATAACTTGCAACTGTGACACGTTTTTCTGTAAATAAATTAGTATGTCAAACGTGTGTAAAAGATTGTGATATAATATTGCTCACGTTGTGCATGCATATTGTATAACGTATTCCTTATGCCCATTTTGGTTATTTCAGGTAGACCGTCAGATACTCTTTTCTTGCGTGGTCGTTTTATTAAAACAGGGTTACATGCAACTCGAGGTTTGATATTTCTTACCGTCTTCTCAGATATACACAAGGCGCTTGCCACACGCTGAAATTTCGTGATAGTAATGAATTAATATATAAACACTTAATGTCATACTTACTTCTATGACAGCAGATACTAATATCAGGAGACCCTCATTTTCTTTAAAGTGTGTAATAATTGATGATTACAAGAAGTAAATGTAGGAAATGAGGAAATACTCAAAGGATAAACAAACAATTGTTTAATGAAGCTTTTCAAACACCAGGAAGTTGGTTTTAATTATTTTTATTAAAAGAAAAATAAACACGTCAGTACAGGAATAATTACTAGCTACAATAATAATTATGACAAGTGACATTTTTTGTCCACGGAAACTTTTATTGGAACATCCAACACCGTCCCTCAATAAATGTATTTTACAAACAAAACTGATATTCTGATTTTGGTTTAAAGTAAACCTATAAGACCCCTAAATTTCTCAAAAGAAACTCTAGGTAATGGTTTAGTTAATATATCAGCTATTTGATCACTGGTGTTCACATACTTTATATCTATGACACCTTGAGCAACTTTTTCTTTTACAAAATGATATTATTTTATATCTAAGTGCTTCATGCGCTTAAGTTGTTCATGTGAATTACATAATCGAATAGTTGACTGATTACCCTCAAATATCGTAATTGAAAAAACATCATACAGATTTAACTCGGGAATTAGGTTTCTCAACCAACAAGCTTCACTGACACAATTACTGAGTGCAACATACTCAGCCTCACAAGATGACAAAGCTACAGTTGGTTGTTTTTTTGACACCCATAGAATCAAATTTCCACAAACTTAAAGACAGTAACCACTTGTGGATCTTCTGTCAATTGTATTGCTGCCCCAGTCAGCATCAGTGTAACCTGTCAGTATGCTATCACATGTTTGACTTATATATTAGTCTCAGATTTACAGTACCCTTGATATATCTGAGTAAACGCTTCAAACACACCCACAAATCGTTACTAGAACAAGTCTGAAAACGGGACAAAAAAGTTATACTAGAACAAAGATCAGGCCTTGTACCTAGCGTGGCATACATAATACAGCCAATCAGTTTTCTACAATGTTGTTCTAGAATTTCACTTACAGACTTATCCCTTAGTAAAAGTGACAAATTTAAATTCGGATCCATTGGAGTGCTTACAGGATGGCATTCACACATATTAAATTTATCCAAAACATTCTTTAGATATTGAATCTGATCCAAAGTTGTAATATCATTCTGCAAATCCTGTTTTATACTCATACCTAAATAGTAGCTTGCTAGCCCTAAATCTTTCATTTTAAATTTACTTTTTAGCATATCAATAATTTAGACTTTCATATCAAGTTATTTGGCAAAGTTATATAAATACCTTCTTTAATTGAGCCATTTAAAAAAGCACTGCAAACATCTAAATGCAAAAGTGGCCATCTGTTTTAATTACTTAATGCAATAAGTATTTTAATAGTTGCCATCTTAACAACAGGAGAGTATATTTCATTAAAATCTAAACCTTGTTGAACGAAACCTCTTGCAACCAACCTAGCCTTGTACAAATTAATCTTACCCTTCTTATCTTGCTTCACTTTGAACACCCATTTAGTGTCCACCACTAGCATATTACTCACAGGTTCACCAACGATTTCCCAAGTGTTGTTTTCTGCAAGAGCTGCCATCTCCGTTTCCATGGCTTGCATCCATCTTGGAGCTTCTTGTGATGATAGTGATTCCTGAAGTGTGGTTGGCTCACCCTCAGCAAATGCCAGGTAACATTAATAATCCTCTGTTAATTTTTCTGGTAGCTTGGTTTGACGAGTTGGTCTCCTGTTGATCTGGTTACTTTCTGTGGTCCCCTCAGTAGTAATACTGTTATCTGTTACGCGTTCCTCTATCTCATCCTGGATACTTTCCTGCTGTACTTTATTTTGTAGCTCTTCCATAGGTTCTTGATTATCTTCTATGAAATCTGGCTCAAAATCTGTCAAGTTTTCCATGATTTGGCATTCTTGACTGTGTGGTACAAAAAATACTTCACGCTGTACTGAACAGATTTCTTTATCTGGATAATAAATCCTAAATCCCTTTGTGGTTTCTCCATAGCCAACAAAGTACTCTTTGTGATTTTTGCTGTCCAATTTCAATCTGCGTTGTTTGGGAACATGGGTCCACACTTCTGCACCAAATGATGATTTTAATAGCATGACATCAAAGGTCTTATTATACCAGATATTAAATGGAGGTTGTTTTGGAAGAGAACTGGTTCCTGTTCTGTTTAACACGTATACAGCCATGTTAACAGCTTCGGCCCATAAATGTTTCTTTAAGTCCTTTTCCCTTAACATTGATCTTGCAGCCTCCATTACTGTTCTCATCTCCCTCTCCACTTTTCCATTTTGTGCAGGAGTATAAGCTACTGTAGTTTGATGAACAACTCCATTTTCATTTAATAAAGCCTCTACAGCCTTATTTACAAATTCAGTCCCATTGCCTGTCCTAACACTTCGAAATTTATTCCTTGGTTTCTCAATAATGCAAGAAATATTTTTAATTTTGAAAATACCTGGTTTTCTTCTTTCAAAAAATAGACAGCTCTATAATGTGAAAAATCATGTTTAAGTAGTAAAAAATACTTTGAGCCTCCAAGAGATGTTTCCTCAATTGGCCCACATAAATCTGTGTGAATCAATTCACCTGGAGCTTTCGTTTTTGTAATGCTTATTGTGTGTGGTTTTTTACATTGTTTTTCTTCAATGCATGCAACACAGAAATGATTTTTCAAACATTTTATATTTATATTATTCTGTGAAAGAATATTTTTCACATGTGCAAAATGCTGATGAGAAAACTTCTTGTGGAACTCATACAATTCACAATCATCTTTGCAGTAATTACCTGTTGGGGTCGTTGAGGTGACGCTGGTTAAGGCTAAACCCATTTTCACCTTGGCCTCAGAAAAAACACATTTTTCACGCTTTGCAATTGCAACTGTTGATTCGTTTTTTACAAACTTGCAAATGTTATTGTTTGACACCATGCGTAAGTTTTTGTCCAAGGCACTAATAACAGAGAATAGGTTCACTTTTAAATCTGGAACATGAAAAACATTTTGTAGCTGCACCATGTTCCATGCCTCTCCGTTGAAAGGCTTCAGTCAAGCGTTGCCTTCGCCCATAACTATTACTTTGGCACCATCACCTAACTGCACCATACGGTTGTGGTCCAATACTTTGTAGTTTTCAAAATAAGATAAAACCTTACACATATGATGAGCATATCCACTGTCCATAAACCAAGAATTAGTCGACTACACTGATAAGCACTAGCAACTAATGCAGTAAACTCTCCTGGCTTCTCAGTCTCCCTCTGTTTCTTTCGTTTATTTTTCTTGTTGAAGAAACAGTATTTTGCAATGTGCCCTTTCTTTTTGCAAATATCACATTGCTTGTTCTTGTAGCAGTCTTTACTTGCATGTCCAGATTTCCCACAAGTTGCGCACTGCCCTACGTTGACTCTGGATACCAAAGCTGCTGCCACTTCATCAGTACTAGACCTTTCTTCTTCAAGCAATAAACGTGACGTCAGCTCGTTGAGAGTTTGTTTTTCTACAGAAGCTGACTCCCAGACTGACCTAAAGTGCTTGTACTGTTCTGGTAGAGACATCAGTATCTGCGTAATAGTCATATTATCAGAGATTTCCTCTCCAGCTTGCTTCAACTTTGACCGGGTATCTTCAATTTTAGATAAAAAAGATGATATAGGTCCTTGACCAAAATCCGTCATGAAAAACTTTTGTTGAAGAAGATGGACACTAACCACCGACTCCTTGTCATAGACTATTTTTTATTTGTTCCACATCTTATATGAGGTCTCGCAAGATAGAATAATCTGTGAGCAGTCCATGCTCAATTCTTGTGACGATAATTTCTTGAGCTCTAGCATCTTGTTTAATCCAATTTGACTTTCCTGCTTCATCCTCTGGTTTCACTAAAACTCCAGATACAATTTCAAACAGTCCACGTCCTTTCAAGATGACTTGAGTTTCGAATTTCCATGATTGCCAGTTATCACCATTAAATTTCGACACTGGATTAGCCGACGCCATTTTATACTTTCTCGTGTGTTCTCAGAATCGGTTTTTAAAACAACACCCGAAACTGATTTTAACTTGTACTGTACGTTCCAAGCTTCCTGTTATTGTAGGGTGTCTGTGCCCATAACCAATTGTTTAATGAAGCTTTTCAAACACCAGGAAGTTAGTTTTAATTAATTTTATTAAAAGAAAAATAAACACGTCAGTACAGGAATAATCACTAACTACAATAATAATTATGACAAGTGACATTTTTTTTCCACGGCAACTTTTATTGGAACATCCAACACAAACGGATGGAGGTTATGTGGAAATAGTCAAATGAGAATTAAATTCATATGCATATAAAACAAATTGATTTCGCGTTTATAGGTTTACTCTTTCTACTGCATTTGCTTATTCAATACCGTATGTCGATTTTGTCAAATACACTACGAATGTTCACCATCCTTATCTAATTCACTGTTTTATATGAGAAGACAGTATAAACAAATTGGATAGCTAAATTCATAAAATAATGACGTAGCGGTAAACCTTCATAATGGACATAAAAAAAAATAGAAAAATAAAATTTAGGAGGTTTAGGTAAACACTGGGTTATTCATATTTTGATAGAAACAGGCGGCTTTTAAATTTACCTATATTTAATGAGCGCGTATTACAACAGAGGTTTCACAATTATCTTGAAATATGTATTATTTAATTTCACTTTGTAGCTTGGTTTGTTTCACAGCAAATATTTTATCAGACTTTTCAATTTGTAATGGTTATAAGCTATTGACATACTCTAAATCACAAGAATCCAGGAGTATTAAAAGCATATCTGAAAAAAAATAAAAAAAGTATAATTGTTCGATGAGCGTAGATGGAAGAGGTGTTTAGCGTTAGTAGTAGTTCCATGATCTGGATTGAAACATTATGTAAACCTCACAAATTGTTTTTAAAGCCGAAAGTACTAATGATTTGAACTTGAATTTATAAATTAAATTAGATGAAAGATAGAAAACTAATTTAGAGTAATATATTTTGTTGGATAGAAACAAACAACTGTCGGAGCAATAAAGATTTACTTGGTACGATAAAGTGTATCATGTTTGTGCAAAACATTTGATTTGACTTTCTCCACACTTTAACGAGCTTCAAATAGTTGTAATTTGTTTACTACCATTTACTTATGTGTTATAAAACTTTAAGGCAAATAATTTCCAATTTAAGTGTTTACTGTTTGTTACAGGTAGGTTCAAAGGCAACAATTTGCGGCAAACGGTAAGTCCTTTCTGACTTTATTACCTATTAATGCCAATTCTGATGTGGAATAATTAAGTAAAACGTAGCAAAGGAAGGTAGTTCACTAAATCTAAACCGATCTAACTTTTACAGCAATTAATGAACCAGTGGTAATGCAGAAGCAAAAAGAAGTTTTGAAATTGTAGAACATTATAACAACTAATATAAGATTAATCGAATTCTTTTTCATAAAACTGAAAAGATTGTAATTGGCTTTAATTACTGTTCAAACAACTTTTTCTTTTAAGGTTATTGTAATTATTGGGAATTCAGAATATTTAATATACTTTTATTACACGAAGTAGCTTTTTATTTTCATAATTAACGATTAAATATATAGTGTATTGAGAAAGGATCAATTGCAATTATGAATTTTATTTTATTTCTTGGTATTGATACGTCGATATAAGTCGTAAAATAACATTTGGTAGGTACTATGAAAAGTCCAATACTAAATAGTTTCCTAGAGGTATAAGCATACAGTTACTTACGAAAACGGGAATAAGAAGAAAATTAAATAAAATCTAAAATGTTTATTTATCAGACATAAATAACAATACACATAGAACGTGTTATAATATACCATTTAGTAATGAGCACCGTATTTACTGTAACCCAAATTGTAACCTCCTGCTAATGGGGCAGCTAAACCAAAACCTGCATGTGCAGCTGGTAAAATACCATTAACAGCAGCACCGGCGTATCCAAGCCCTCCGATTCCATGTGCGTAGCCTAATCCAGCGACGTGTGCTGGGGCAATAGCTGGAAGAGCTCGAATAATTGGAGCAACTGGTTCAAGAGAAGCTACTTTGGTTACAGTTGGTTGGTAACCAATTGCTGGTGGTTGTGGTACTGCATAACTGTATCCGGGAGTTTCTGTGTATTTTACACGTGGAGTAATAACATCGCTTCTATAAGATGAGGAGTATGATCCGGGGATGAAGTCAGTTTTGGTGATTGCTGGTGAAATGTGGCTCACAACTGGAGCTGGTGCATGATATGCTATTGGAGCTGGTGCATGATATGCTATTGGAGCTGGTGCGGCATATCTTAAACCTTGGTCTAAGTAACCAGCGTTAGCAACGGCTGCAGCAGCAAAGAGTACCAAAACCTGTAAAGAATAACGTTATAAACAAGCTATTGTACAACTGCATGTACTTACCTTGAAAGACATTGTTCAAGTAGACTTCAAATGTGATTGTTACATTCTGGTGTTTCAGTTTATATACTCAACTATGGGGTATGGTACCTAATTTAATTACCTGTTTTTAAAACAACTTTTTCTCATTACAATTGAAGTGGTTGGAAAGTGACTAGTTAGTAATTACACATTTCTAGTGATGTCATCAGATTATCTAAACGTTACCAATATGCAATTACCCAGTAAATCCCTGTAGCAGTATAAACAAGACCAAAACAGCATAAAACTAATTCAATATTTCAGGTAACGGCATCCGGCTATTGAAGGTTTTTGTCTTTTCTTTATTATTTCTTATTACACAATCAGTTTAAAGTATTTTACATACATTGTTAGTACAGTTATAATATATTCCATTAAAATCATAAGGAAGTTATTCCTTACACAATATACAAAAATATTGAGCTAATATAATAGAACTGCAAATCATAATTCCTAAGTAACATTGGTTAGAATTTATATAAAATTGTTTCGAGAATTTTTTCCGAAGTTTAAGTACGTATTTTACCCCCAAATACAATATACAATAATTTGTTGTGTTTGTGTTAAATAAAATTTTGACAATACGGGCATAAAGTGTGCCATTTGTGAATTCCATTCTTTATACTTGTTTCAAGAATATCTTCATTTTTATTATTATTTATTTGAAGTACTAAGAGAGTTACAAATTAAATTGTTTTAAGATGGTGGCACAATAGTTATTTATGTAACAAGTGTAAAAAGTGGGTGTTTATTGCATGCGACATGCGTTTGCCCATTAGATCGAATTGGACAACACGTAGGGTGTAGCGAACACCCAGGAGTTGGATACAATACCTTTTCTACGTTCATTAAAATGAAAGGTTTTATTTACTAAGTGGCCGTTCGTGTCGGTAAAAACAATACTTTATGATAATACAGGCTGTTCGAAATTGGCGTGTACAACGTTTAACTAGAGATTCCTTCGTCAAAAATAAGGCGATCCAGCTAAACATACTTATATCCGAAGTTGCTTCATTTTGCCGCTAGAGAGCGTCAAAGTTTTTAAAATAATTTCGTTTTTTCGAAATAATTTCTAAATGCTTAATTGCTTAGTTTGAGAAACAGAGTTATAACATAAATTTACATAATTCGACGTAAATGGAAACTTTTGGATACGTAGAAAATGAAAAATATCTTCACAAAAAAAATGTATTTTCTAACCCCTTTAGATATGACTTTAATTTTTTTTATACTAATAGGTCATTTTGTTTACAAACTTTTTGTACTCCTCTAAAATGTTGGTCAGATGTACCGGGTGGACCGATTTCGATGGGATTGCAGGGTATCTCGGTAACTATTACTGTTAGAGCAAAACTGTTCACGTAGCATTAGGCCAACTTTTTGAGACAAATTAAACAGCGAAAACAAAAGTTTGCTCTTTTTTCATTTTTGATTCAGGGATCAAAATTGAATTTTTTCAAATTTCGATAGGGTTCCATATCTCATCTGTTCATACAAATTTAGAAAAAAGTGTAAAGACATTTCTTGTGCAGTTTTTAACGTAGAATCAAATGGAGTAGTCAATTTTTAAATTTGGTCACCAATAGTCGAGATGCCACATAAACTTGTTTTTTTTTAAATAGAAACCATAGTTGTCTTTGACTTCATTAAAATCCTTGTTTTATAAGCTTTTCAACAATATATAGTTTATAGAGGTTCTTTTAGAAAATTACGGAATCACAAGCGAATTTGTTACTTTTTGCACTTTTGTAAGTGGGCGATGCAATAATTTAAAACAATGAAACACAGCAAATATGTCAAAACAAAGTGAAAACTTCAGTTGTGCATTAAAACACAGATAACACAAGTTTATTGTTGATAGTTAAAATGAATCGTTATGCAAATTGATACGTGTAAAACTCGGTTGATGAATTTATGGTCTTTAATTTGCGACTCCTCGTGTATGTTGTTGGAAAACGGCAACATTGTCACTAAATATCGTTTCAATTTAAAATATTTCAAACACGTGATACTTTAAAATTCTGGATTGGTGAAAATAATCAGGCTATGGGTTTTTTTTTTGTTTTCTGGTACTTCGAGATAAGAAGTAAAACGCCATTTTGGGAAAAATGCGTAGTGTGAGGCACATGTAAAATTTGGAAAAAGTGTTCCTAAAAATTGGATTGAATTGTTCAAGAAAATTTTTAACTCAGCGCCTGTTGCTGGTTTTATTCTTTTTCCATATAAATAAGTCCTGTTGGGGACTTCGAATTTAGTTCGGCTTTAATTTTTTTGGTTGCTTCTGCTACACTTTAGCTTCGGTCAAGAGGTAAGCTATTCACTTTTCTTATTTACTAAACTTAACATTGTTAATACAGGTGTACATGTTTTGAAATTTTACATACATCATAAAGATCATATTTTATAAAATTTGGTTATTGATTTAAATTCTAACACGGTTATTTTATATAGGTTTTTTTCCTGGTTCATACACATTTACTGAAGATTAACATCCTTCGTGCTCCCTAAGAGATAGTTAAATCGTTGCTGGCAACACATTTGAATATCATTCGTCAGAGGTGTGAAATGTTGGTTATGGGTCTTCGAACCTGAATGAAAACAGTGTACGATTACTCCTTCTCCTAATATCTTCCGCATTAACAGAAGAAATATATGTTACACCTACGACTCGGTTCTGATAAGTATTATTGTTGCACGCATACAAAATTTTACCTGGTGAGTGACTTTTGCTAGTTTTCTGTATCAAGAGGCTCTCGTTATCTGTACTTTACTGAAAGTTTTTATAACCATTACATTACTGTGTTTGCTACTTGTATTAGTGTGTTATCACAATTATTTTAAGCCTGAAACTAATGCTTATACTTTATGGTTAAACCTTTGCTTAGTAATCGAGAGTAACATCATACACTTTTATCTGTAAAAGATAAGTTGGGTTATTTCCAAAGTTTCGCTTATACTTACATTTGACATTACAATCCAATTTGTACTTTATCTGTCAATCTCTAACGTTTCTTATGTACTAGTTTTACTCTGATAAATAACCATAGTTGTTCAATGGTTAGAACTACTTGTGTTTACTGCACATACAATCAGCTGTTGTTGACTGAATGCTGCTAGTCGAGTTTAAATATACCATATATGTCATAAAATTTATGCAAACTGCTGGGGTTTCAATTACTGTGTAAAGCAAATTGCTTATTTAACTGTTATCATTGGGGTGTATAACACTTGTTATTTTATTTATTTCTGAGTACAAGTTTAATAATTGTTAGTATAAAACTGTTTGAAATAGGATTTACTAAGTTGATTTTTTTTGTTGGTTGGTAGCCCTATGCTTACCAATAACTGTATCAATTTGTGCTGCGCCTTTGCTAACTTCTTGTATTTCAATTGCCGAATCGGTAATGAGCTTCGCCTTTCACATATTTTTAAACGCTTCATGCTTACTATTTTGTTTATAATGCTCATGTTAACTAAATTTAATAATATTTTGTGCTTGCATAAGTAAACAACTGGGTAGACATCTAGTGCTAATTTTCGCTTTATATTCGGGGTTTAATTGCGTCCGGTTGATTGGAAACCGATAAACTAATCCGACGTAGAGCTCTTCGTGGAATATCGGGTTAAAAGATTTAAATTTCGGATAAATAATATATATATATATGTTTGGGTATTCTTTTCTTTTAGGGTCAACGCTAGATGCCGAACCGTATGGGGTCTGTGTAGGTACATTTTTAAGTAATTAATAGTTTGCTGAAAGGTAAGTTGATTACTGCGGATTCATGTTGTAGTTATATTATTAAGTATAGTATTATTTATTGTATGGGTAATATTTCCTTACGAAGTGGTATTTATGTCAGCGAGTTGTCGCTTCATCAAGTTTTGTTTTGGTAAAGGTTTATGGATTTAAATTATTATTTATACCAGTTGTACTATTTCATAGTGGGTATATTAAAAGTGGTGTTAAACAATTGTAAGTTCTTTCATTAATCCTGTGATCTACGATCAAATTCCTAACCAGTTCCTCATCCGTGTGGACTTAGTTCACCATTTTCTTTTAACTGTCTCTTTTGTCCTATGTGGCCGTAGCCCTTTTCTTGATAGAGGGGCGATAAAGAAGTCAATCAAGTGGTGCCCTTTTTTAAACTTTATGTATTTCCTTTCTCCTGCCAAAACGCCCATGCATCCAAGTGCTGAACCGACCGACTGAGCTTCCGGCTAATTCCTCTTTTCCTTGTTACTGCACCTTGGTCACAAATTTCTACCAATATCCTTTTGTGCACGTAACAAAGAAAGATTGGCGCCCAACGTGGGGCGATTTGTTTTGGTGAATATTCTTTATGTGTACCAGTACACATACTTTTAATCAGTACCTTATACTTTAAGATTTTGTCCTTATACTTTAAGATTTTTGTATCCTTTACTCCTTTTCTCTACGATAGTTTAACACAACTTAGTTTAAAATTTAATTGATCAATTTAACGCTGTAGCTCTAATTGGTATTTACTTTAATAAATTTAGACTTACGTTCATATCAGTTAGACTTTAATATGGCTATTATTTGGAAAATAGATGTTAATCGATTACTAAAAGCGGAGCTTCAATACGAATTATCTTCAAGGGGGTTTTCATGAGACGTTTCTGTAGAACAGTTACGTAAATCAGTTCGTAGTGCATTAGTACTAGACGGGGATCAAACTCTTTCGACTGTAGATTATACTATTGCGTGTGATGTTGATCTATCGGCTATACGAAAAGCTAATGAAGAGCTTTCTACTATTCTAACCTCATTTTCGGGTGACATTTCTACACCGGTTGCTAAACGTTTGATTACACTTTGGGTACATACTCATCGTCGTTGTACTCTGACGAAAGTGGATACTCCGGATGAAGTAACGGTAAAAAATGAATTTCTTCTCTCACTTCAAAATTATCGCGCTGAAGTAGAGGCTATGTATCGCAGGTGGAAACATCCTGCTACGGTTAGTTTCACACAAGTACCTTCTTCTACTCCAAAGGTTACACCAATTAGTAGTTCGGAAGGTGAACCTGATTTTATTTCTTCTGATTCGGATGACTTGGATGCGTTACCTATTCCAGGCGTTAATACGTCTACACCAGTAGCTTCGGAAATACTATGCGGTTGCGAAATTAAACTTAACCTTTTATGGTGAAACTTCTTGTCACTTCTTGAATTTTTGACACGGGTGGAAGAACTCGCTTCTGCTAGGGGACTTACTAATTCATACCTTTACGCTGCTTGTCCAGAACTTTTGACGGGCAAGGCCTTATTACTATACAGGGCACATAAGGAATCCTTAACCTCTTGGGAAGATGTGGTAGCACTTTTAAAATCAGAATTTATTCCAATTAACTATGATGAACGACTGTTGGAAGAAATTAAAGCTCGTACTATGGGTCCTTTAGAATCGATTGGTATATATGTAGCTACTATGCAAAGTTTATTTCAACGCTTACTTCTACCTCTTTCTCCGGAACGACAACTTGAGATTGTCCGACGTAATATTTCTCCGTTCTATCAAACTTCTTTAGCTTTAACAGATATAACTTCTTTGGCACAACTTATCACTTTGGGCAAAAGCTCGAACATAATAAATATTCTATTGAAACATTTAGACCTCCTCCTTCTCGTCGTACTTCCAAATTATTAGAACCTAATTTAGCATATGTAGATTCTGCTAGTGAGGCATCAACTTCGTCTAATATTCGTAAACCTACTCCTTACGTTGTTCATACCTTATCTACTCCTTCACCTTCTAATTTACGTTGCTGGAATTGTCAAAAACGAGGACATACTTCTCCTAAATGTTCAGAACCACAGAATAAGCATTGTTATGGTTGCGGTAAACCAGGGGTTACCAGACCAAATTGTCCTAAATGTAATTCTCGTCAGGGAAACTAATATTAGAGGCTTCTGACCGAGTAGAAGACTCTCTTGTACCTACAATCTCGGATACTCCTTTTTCGGGTCTTACTGACCAACAACGTTTTCTTCTTGACTTTATATTCTCTAGGGTTCGTAACGACGAACGATCTTACCTTAATGTCTCCATTCTTGGACAAATGTTTAAAGGTCTTCTGGATAGTGGATCCTCACGGACCATACTTGGCATGGATGGATGGAATTCTTTACGACGTTTACATATTTCACTTTTGACAGACAAATCTCCTTTATTTTGTTCAGTGGCTAATGGGGGCAAATGTCAGATTCTGGGTCATGTTCCTCTTCCGATCACAGTGGAAGATAAAACTGTAGTTATTGATGTGTTAGTAGTACCAGAAGTTTCTCAACCACTTATTTTGGGTATAGATTTTTGGAGGGCGATTGATTTCGTCCCAGATTTCCGAAAGGGTCATTGGTCTTTTGGACCTACTCCATTACTTGACGCTATAAATACCGAACATTTAAACTCTTTCTCCGAATTATCTTCTTTTGAACAAAACTCACTACAAAATCTTCTGAATACAGCTTTTCCTTTGGCTTCCGATACACTTGGCTGCACTTCTCTAATAGAGCACAAAATTATTACAGACGCAGAACCTATTAAGCAAAGATATTATCCGTTATCTCCTACTTTACAAATTATTGTAGATAAAGAGCTTGATGACATGTTGGCTATGGGTGTTGTGGAACCTTCGAATAGTCCATGGTCTAGTCCAGTAGTTATGGTACGAAAAAAAGACAACTCCTACAGATTTTGTATCGATTTTCGCAAAGTCAACGCTGTGACACAAAGGATGCTTACCCTTTGCCTTATATAACTTCGATTTTGGATCGGTTACGTGACGCTCGCTTCTTATCCAGTTTGGATATTCGTTCTGCTTATTGGCAAATACCTCTTTCTCAAAATTATAAACCGCTCACTGCTTTTACTGTACCTCATAGAGGCTTATTTCAATTTACTAGAATGCCTTTCGGATTACATAACTCTCCTGCTACTTTTCAACGATTAATTGATCGTGTTCTCGGTGCTGATCTCGAACCATACTGTTTCGCTTATCTGGATGATATTGTTATTGCTACTCCTACTTTCGAGAAACATTTAGAGGTGCTGACGCAAATTTTCAATCGTTTACGGGAAGCAGGGTTAACTTTAAGACGCGACAAATGTCAATTTTGTCGTCCCGAATTGAAATATCTCGGTTATGTGGTCAACAAAGATGGCTTATTGGTTGATCCGGATAAGGTCGCTGCAATTACTTCTATACCTGTTCCTACCTCAGTAACGGAAATTCGTAGATTACTCGGAATGTGTAGTTGGTATCGACGTTTTGTTCCAAATTTTGCTCCGCTTACTGCTCCTTTAAGTACGCTTACTCGGAAAAACACTCCTTTCGTTTGGTCAAATCAATGTCAAGATTCTTTTAACGCTTTAAAAAAATGTCTCGTATCTGCTCCTATTCTTTCATGTCCTGATTTTTCTTGTCCTCTTACTATACAAACAGATGCTTCAGATTTTGGCTTAGGTGCTGTTTTAAGTCAGACTACTACGGCTGGTGAACAAGTCATTAGTTACATCAGTCGCTCCTTAACTAAAACGGAACGTCATTACTCAACGACCGAGAAAGAATGTTTAGCGGTCTTATGGGCCATTGAAAAATTTCGTCCTTATGTCGAGGCTGCACACTTTTCGGTAATTACTGATCATCATTCTTTAGTATGGCTAAATAAACTTCAAAATCCTTCGGGAAGATTAGCTCGTTGGGCTATTAGGCTTCAACAATACGACTTCGACATCATACACCGAAAAGGTAAAGAACATGTAGTACCTGATGCTCTTTCTCGTTCTGTACCAAAACTTTATACTCTCGTCACTGAACCAACTACTTCACGTATCTCACTACCTATTACTGATCAATGGTATATTTCTATGCGCGAACGCGTAAATTCTTCTCAAGGAAATTTCCTTCCTGGTTTGTTAAAAATGAATTGCTCCTCAAGCGTACTAAGGCTACTTCAACTTCTGATGACTTAGGGGATTGGAAAATGGTGGTTCCAAAGAACCAACGTTCAGAAATTCTTCGCGAATTACATGATTCTCCTACTGCAGGACATTGTGGGGTAACTAAAACTGTAGCTCGTATCTCACTTCATTATTATTGGCCAGCCTTACGGGCCGACGTCTCGCGTTACATTCGACGCTGCAATACCTGTGCTGCTCATAAGGTGGAACAACAGACACCGCCAGGATTCTTTGCTCCTGCTATTGTGCCTACCAGGCCATGGCAAGTACTTTGCGCAGATCTCGTAGGACCTCTGCCACGATCCTCAAAAGGTCATTGTTTTATACTTGTGGTAGCAGATTATTTCACTAAATTTCCATGCTTCTTTCCTTTACGTACTGCAACAGCTACTATAGTTACTCGAATTCTGGAAGAACAAATCTTTTTAATGTTTGGTACTCCACAATACATAATCACTGATAATGGGGTACAATTTCGCAGCAAGGAATTTACAAGCCTGTGTTCTCGCTATCGTACAAATATTCTATATACTCCAAAATATCACCCTAGATCAAATCCTGCTGAACGAATTAACAGAGTTCTAAAAACAATGCTCTCTTCTTATATTAGCTCCAATCAGCGTACCTGGGATGTAAATTTACCCAAGATCGGATGCGCTATTCGCTCAGCTAAACATGAGATTACCGGTTACTCTCCGTATTTTGCTTTCTGTGGACGCGAACACGTACTTTATGGTGATCCTTTTCCTGAACCTCTTGACTCTGACTCTCCTATCCTGAACCCTAGTGAAAATACTCCTCCGATACGATCCGACCAGTTCTACAACTCACTTCGCTTGGACATTCTTAAACGTATGAAACGTTCTACCAAACGAGTCCAACAGCGGTATAACTTTCGTCGCCGTCACGTTCGTTATAAAATAGGCGATCTGGTTTGGAAAAGAAATTTCGTTCTCTCCGATGCGTCTCGGTATTTTAATGCCAAGCTCGCACCGAAATTCGTGGGTCCGTGCCGTATAAAACAAGTAGTTTCTCCGTGGACGTACGCGTTAGACGATGCAACGGGGAAGTCTTTGGGCGTCTATCACGCTAAAGATCTTAAACCGCACGCACCTTTGCTCTCTGCGCCTTCTATTACGTCATCGGACGAGGATACTCTTGATACTGTGGGTTCGAGGACCAAAGGTACTCTTTTAGGGAGTCGTAAACGCCGCAAGCGGCACAAGTAGTCGCTACGCTGCTTCTTTCGGGTGGTTGGTTGTGTTAAACTATCACAAATTTCTACCAATATCCTTTTGTGCACGTATATGTTGAAAATATTCATTCAGTGTGGAGAAAATTCGGAAAAAGCGGAACGTTGATACTTTGAGAGTTTCCCAGAAAAGCATCAGCCTAATAAAAAGATATATAAGAGGTAAATAAACGTTAAAGACAATAAAGCCGCTTTTCTAACATGATTATTCTTGTTATTGCAGGCTACAAAGTAATTTAAATAATTTAGGGTCATTTACCCGACCACGTCCGAATCATTACGATATGGCAAATCGTGAATAAGATGCCTTAAATGTTTTAGCATGTGTTGAAGCCAACCCAAATACTTCTAGTAGAGAAATTGAACAAAATGTTGGTATTTCCAAAACAAAATCGCTAACAATTTTTGAACTTTATAAATATAAACTTTATAAGATTCATATAAACCAATACCTTTATCCAAACGATCTTGAAAAACGATTAGAATTTTGCCAATGGTATATTGATAGATGTACTGCAATGCCTAATTTTAATCAAAATATAATTTGGACAGATGAAGCTCATATAAATAGTGCTGGTATTTTCAATCGTCACAATCATCATCACTGGGAAAATGAAAATTTACATGTAGCGGTACCTAGGCGTAATCAAGGCAGGTTTGGATTTAATGTTTGGCGTTGCTTAAAAGGGAATAAATTACACTATTGCATTTTTGAAGGAAATCTTACCGCATATCGATATTTAGAACTATTACGTATTGAGCTTGACGAATTCTATCAGAACGAGTCCGGCACATAATGCTATGGTAGTGAGAAATTATTTAAATGATAAATTTCCAAACTGTTGGTTAGGTACCTTTGGACCAATTCCATGGCCACCAAGGTCGCCTGATCTAACAGCTTTGGACTATTTTCTATGGGGTTTCATAAAAAATGAAATTTACAAAAAAACAAACAATACTATGACAGAATTACAAAACAATTTACATGCTGCTTTTCAAAAAATTAATCCGCTCCAAATATCAGCTGCAATTTCATCATTACAACGACGATGTCAGTTATGCATTCGACAAAATGACAGCTAGTTTGAACAATTTACGTAAAAGTAATATTATCATTTGTTTGACAGTTGCTTTATTGTTGTAACCTTGTTCTTAGAATTAAATAATTATACCTTTTGTTTGACATATTTGCTGTGTTTCATTGTTTTAAATTATTGCATCGCCTACTTACAAAAGTGCAAACTAAAAAATTCCCTTGTAATTCCGTAATTTTCTAAAAGAACCTCTATAAACTATATATTGTTGAAAAGCTTATAAAATAAGGATTTTAATGAAGTCAAAGCCAACTATGGTTTCTATTTAAAAAAAACAAAGTTTATGTGCCATCTCGACTATTGGTGACCAAATTAAAAAGTTGACTACTCCATTTGATTCTACGCTAAAAACTGCACAAGAAATGTCTTTACACTTTTTCCTGAATTTTTATCAACAGATGAGATATGGAAACCTATCGAAATTTGGAAAAATTCAATTTTGGTCCCTGCATCAAAAATGAAAAAAGATAGCAAATTTTTGTTTTCGCTGTTTAATTTGTCTCAAAAAGTTGGCCTAATGCTACATGAATAGTTTTGCTCTAACAGTAATAGTTACCGAGATACCCTGAAATCCCATCGAAATCGGTCCACCCTGTACAGTTTCGTCGCAAAAAAATAATTTACTCAAACATTTAATCATCGTCTGCTTACTCGAAAGGAAAGCGGGAGGAAGTAAATACACAAATAACATGAAAATTTTTAGTTTCAATAAAAATTTAAATTTTAAATCACAATTATAGATGTTTGACGCATTAAATTATTATGATAATTGAACAAAATGTTCTCCGTTTTTTTGAATGAATTCGTTTAGCTTTTCTATACGGAAACTGTAAGTAATTACAATTATTAGTAGTTAGTACTACTTTTAAACTTAATTTCGTCATTCGTGCCTTTTCTTCTTATGGTCATTGCACGTTTTTAGAAAGTTTTTTACAAATGTTCAATTTAGATAACGTTGGCTAGAAAAAGTCTGAATCAGTAATTGCAACTTAGCACTAATAACGTTTTTATTAAAAGATGGCTATGATTAATTTGACAAGTAAAAAAAGAGTTTATTACTTTAATGTCATTTCAACTGAACTCCGTTTTGCATTTAGTGTTTTTCTTCTTACGGTTTATCTCGGAGCCATCATGAATTTTGTTTATTCATATACCGAACAAGTAGATATGTTTTCAGTTTATGGGTTTTGTGAATGTAATAATCGCGAGAGTGTTGGAGTTTACAGGGAAAGGTTTCCTAACCGTATAGTGCAGCAACACCAAACCTTTGAAAACATTCTTAGAAGTCTTTGTCAGAATGGTAGTTTAAAGTCACGAACTTTTGATTGTGTACTACAAGAACAGTAGATATGGAGGAACAAATCTTAGACAGAGTTGAGGAAAACCAAAAAGTAAGTACCTGGGGGGAATTAAGGGTTACAAAATCAATTGTTACTGAGATTTGAAAAGAACAACTAATACATCCATACCATGTTCGAAAAATTCATGACCTATTGATCCAAAATCCCGCTTAACGTTTTGCAATTTTATTAAAAATCAGATATCAGAAACTCCAAATTTCCATAGTATGATTTTATTTTCCGACGAAGTAACCTTTACAAGATCCGGTGTAACTAACACATAATGAACACGTTTACTCTGATGACAAATCCCCATGCAACAAAAGTTATTCATTACCAACATGAAGTTAAATTTAATATGTGGACAGGAATTATTGATGAATTTCTTATAGGTCCAGTTACCATACCAAATAACTTAAATGGAAATAATTATTTAAATTTTTGCAAGAAACATTACCCGCTTTACTAGAGAATTTAACATTACTACAACGACAGAGTATGTGGTTTATGCATGATGGTGATCCGCCATATTTTTCGTTAGAAGTGCGTCAGTATTTAAATAAGATTTCTACAAATCGATGAATAGGAAGAGGTGATGGTGCTCCTGTAAAATAGCTAGCAAGATCATCGGATCTAACACCCTGTGCTTTTTTTTGTGTGCCATGAAAACAAAAATTTACTCCTCTCCTATTGAAGGCGAGGAAGATTTAGATCGCAGAATTTTAAATGTTGCCAACACCCTTCGGAATCCCGCTACACTACGAAGAGTACAATTTAATTTTCAAACAAAATGGTGGCCATTTTGAACATTTGTTGCAACAGTAGGTAACTAATCGTTCATTATTTCCATTAGTTGTCTAACGCATCGCCAACTTTTAATAAAACCATTATTAGTGTTAAGTTACAATTACTGATTCAGACTTGTAGGAAATTAGAAAATATTTTTTTTGGCTAAACCGTTTGCCCAACTAAAAGTTTGTAAGAGGTTTAACACAATAAATTATTGTGATAATTGTTTAAAATGTTCTTCGTTTTTCTGAATGTCTTAATTTAGTATTTACTTAAATTAGTACTGTTTATACTTTTAAAAAATTAACTTACACGATTATAAATTTGGGCGGTCCCTAATTTCTTGTTTGGTTACGGCCTTGATTTACAAAACATTTCTTTTCTAGTCAACGTTATATAAATTGAAAATTTGTAAAGAACTTTCTAAAAACGTGCACTGACCATAACAAGAAAAGACACGAATGACGAAATTAAGTTTAAAAGTAGTACTAACTACTAATAATTGCAAGTAGTTACTTACAGTTTCCGTCTTGAAAAGCAAAACTAATTCATTAAAAAAAACTGAGAACATTTTAAACAATTATCATAATAATAATTAATAATAATTATTAATTACATAATTACCTTTGAACTTATTCGTTCATAACAAAAACTTATAATAATTTAATATTAGTCAAGTTGCTTTGGTATGTGTGAATCCTTGCGATATTGCAGGCTCACATTCCATTAATATAAGTAATTTGACTGTAATCTCATTATATTTAGAATTTACATCAGTTCTACATACATAAAGAAAAAATTTGCATTGATTGGGGCTTGAACCTTGATGGCGCAGTTGGTTAGCGCGGTACTCTAGCAAAGTACAGGTCGTAGGTTCAAATCCTACTCGAGGTAAACTTTTTATTTATGTATTTAATAAAATTAATAATAATTATTAATTACATAATTACCTTTGAACTTATTCGTTCATAACAAAAACTTATAATAATTATCATAATAATTTATTGCGTTAAACATCCATAATTGTGATTGAAAATTTAAATTTTTATTGAAACTAAAACATTTTCATGTAATTTGTGTATTTACTTTCTCCCGTCTTCCTTTCGAGTAAGCAATGGTTAAATGTAGGGTTGAATAAATTATTTTTTTGCTACGAAACTGTACATTTGACCAACATTTTAGAGTACAAAAGGCTTTTAAACAAAATGACCTATTAATAAAAAAAAAAAAATGAAAGTCATATCTACAGGGGGTAAGAAAATAATTTTTTTTTGGCACCATGTAGATTTTTTTCATTTTCTACGTATCGACTAAAGTTCCCATTTACTTCAAATTATGTCAATTTATGTTACAACTCTGTCTCCCAAACTAAGTTAAAATCGGTTGAAGCGTTCAGAAATTATTTCGAAAAAACGAAATTATTTAGAAACTTTGACGCTCTCTACCGACAAAACTAAGCAACTTCGGATATAGGTATGTTTACCCGGATCTCTTTATTTTTGACCAAGGAATCTCTGGTAAAACGTTGGACACGCAATTTTTGGACACCCTGTATAATATTTAATATTTAATTATTATTACAATTAGCGTGATTTATTAGATATTAAATTTAAACATGCATCTGTTGTCAGTACATTGATCTCTCGAGGGGCGTCAAATAAATCGTTACTACCATTTATACTTTCTGTAGTATTTCTCATTTTAATCCATAAAACTATGTTAGCACTTGCACCCTTTTAATTTACTTAAATTGACAAACCAGAATAACTTTGAATGAGCAGCTAAGAAACATATTTGTTATCCGTATCCGATTTCCGGTAAAAAAATACTGAATTATAGCGATAAAGTGCGTATGAAGCAACCTTAATGCACTCGATTGTAATAAAGCTCAACCCTTTTTTTTGTAAAGGTTTAAAATGAAAAAAGAGATTTCTTGAATTACGATAATTTTAACTATAATAGTTTAATGACTACACAATGTTACTTCAAAACATGTCAGAAGCATCATGACCTATAACCTTTGGCATCTGTTCAAATGAAGTTTAGTTCCCTTGTCAATCCATGAATTACTGACGTTTCTACATTTGCATGTGAAACCTTTTAGATCTCGTTGCTACGCATGCGTAGCTCGTAATAAAATTCTTAATACACTACTACACTAAGCGACAACTCTTTCTACAAAACTGATACCTTCCGTCTAAAATAATTTCAATAGTAATGAATTTTAGGTTTTTTCGCATATAAATATCTGAGGTAAAGATAATAAATTAATCGTTTCACAGGATTTATCAAGCTCAAACTATATTCTATTGCTAGTTTTTGTGTACTAGCCAGTTATTTTTCAGATCGTGTTTACCTCCTTTTCTTTACTTTGTCGATAATGTTACACCAGATATAATTTCTCTAGCCTTCATCAGAAATGTTTTCATTAGAATTTTAGTTAGAACTCCCAGTAATAGGTGTATGAAATATACACCAAGTTCTGAATTCACCTGGTACCAAAAAATATTGTAATGTTTGCATCAAGTGTGCCGTGATCCACACAGCACCAATTGAATGATTGTGTAAGTGTACACGAGAGGTCGCCATAGAAACCAGAAAGTGTTTTTTATTTACGAACATAAATTATTTAGTTATGAAAATGTAAACTTTTGCGATTGAAACTCATAATTACAAATACCTTTCTACTTTGGGTTTTTAAATCATGTATTTTTAAGATAAATTGTACAACATTACACGTTTTGATAACCAGTGCAGTTGTCGTCGCCAGTGGTAATGAATTGAAAAATTAATTAAAGTGTGAAATAACCTTCACTAACAACAGCCGTGATGGCGAAGCACGGTCGCCACCGTGCAACCCTAACCGTAGTATCCCCAACCGCCAACGCCGACTGACCACCTGCACCTACACCTACACACACACACATACACATACTCCTTCGCCTTACCGCCACTATCCTCACGCACACGCTCCATTCAAATTCCTCTTCCATTTCCACCTCGCCCACACACTCCTACATCTCTACACGTTCCACGGCCTCCACAAAACCTTCAAAACCTTCATATAAACCACCTAAACCACACACACACACACACACACACACACACACACACAACCTGCCCTGCTACCTACACCCGCCCAGAAACTTATACCTACCGTGATTCCCACACCCGGTATCCCCAATCCTAATCCTACCTGCTCTTAATCCTCTAGATATTACATTCGCAATATTCCTAAATACATAACCACCCAGAGAACCCTGTTTAACTCTTTGAAATCCCTTAACCTTCCCTGGTTGAACTTAACGCTCAACCACAACCACACCTGCCTCTTAGAGACCTCCTCTCCCTTGTGGGATGGTACACAGCTTAGGATGCGACACCATTTCGGCGATCCCATCGTCACCATAACCCAACTCTCCAGTCCCCGTCCCTAGAACTCCACTCCTAGACTCACTTCCCTTTCCTGCGTGATTCGTCACGTAGATAAACACATCCTTACCGAAGAGATCCGGGATGCGATGGATCTTCTACACACACGTCAGCAAGGTCGTTTGCATCATCTCTAAGACCACGAACACCCCCACATCCCTAGTTCGCGTCATAACCCCATCCAAAACCACCATCGACTTCCTGCTAGCACGCGGTGAGATCCACATGCTGCAAATCTTCCGCTAACCCAAAGTGTAACAACTGCGGGGAAGCACACCCTTCCTACTCCTTCAAGTGCCGGAAGCGACGGGAACCTCACAGTTCCCCGTCAAAAATTGCTTCACATCCCCACGATAGTATTCATTTCATATTACAATCCGCCAACATAAACCCCAATCACCTTTCCTCTATCGATTCCTGTGAACGCCAAATGCTCAAACGCATACAAACGTTACCCCTCAGGTACCCTAACGACATCATAATACAACACGCAAACATACCACCCATCACACACAAAATACAAACACTATAGAGAAACTTGGTACAAAAAAAAGTCTTCGGCGACACAATCCCAACCCTAGTAATCCTTATCACTCCTTATAACTACCGTTTTACTCAACTCACATGGAAAAAACCCAAACTAAAGCTCAAACACTGATCCTAAGTCAACTCCTTGACGATCTCCCCGAGGAGATGGAAGACTCCCTAGATAATGTTCCATATGTCCTCCGCATCCCCCCGTCTATCTGTTGACGACCTAGCATGATACCGGCAAACGAATCGGGTTAACCACACTACGCACGCTACATCCCACTAAACAACATACACACTTAAATCAATTATCACAAATATTCAAATAAAGCTAATTTCTTTTTACACCAAAAAAAACCACATCTCGTGATTATAAACTATATAATAAGACAAAACATCGCAAAACCAACGAGAATTGATTGATCAGGGCTGAAGAGGAGAAGGACCCCTGAACAGTCGACGACTAAGATATCACTTTCGCGGACAGTACGGCTTTAGCCGTTAAATATGGTTTCCTAGCTCAGGTTATGACGGTCTAAACCGTCATACATTTTTATTCAAATATACAAATGACGGCTGGAGCAGGTTATAAATTCGTTAAAGTATACGATAACTAAAATAAACTGTCGTATCGGGAACTACCAAAAACAGTAAATGTCCTTTTGTAGACTCATAATTTTTTTATTATACTTTTGCGAACAAGTTTGAGCTTGTCTGTTGTTTTGACGGCTATGACCGTTTGAATGTCTATAAAACAACAATTAGTTGTCAGTAAACTGTCGTGTTACATGGACGTGTTATAATATAATACACTCTTTTTCGAATGTGATCAAAAGATAGGTAAGTGATAAATTATTTTTAATTTTATTTTATTTGAAATCAATGAATTATTTAATTCTTAGGCGATGTCTTACGAAAAGGAAGAAGATAAATTGAAAAAATTACATGAACTATTCTGTGGAGAAAGTGATAGTGAATTTGAATAAAATTATGGATATTCTGAATCTGAACCTGAAGAATTTCAAGATGACGGTGAGTTCTTTGGTGACCCAGATTATATTCCTGAAGTTAGTGACGAGAGAGAAAAAGAAAACAATAACGAAGATAATCAATATGAGACTTTAGACAAAGAAGACGAAGAATCAGAAGATAAAGAAGAGAATGAAGATGCTTCAAATATATGGTACTAAGATGTGAAATCAATAATTGATTTTGAATATGATGCTACAAATTCTGGGCCAATTGATATCGATACGAATTATCGTGTCAATATTTTCAAGAAACTTTTTTCAGGCGAAGTTCTGGATATGTTAGTCACATCTACTAATATTTACGCTGAAAAATTATGTCGATCTAACAGACCATTGGCAAGAAACAGGCGAATGATGAAGGCATAAGACATCTTTTCAGTAATGATGTTCTGTATTATCATCCTGTATTTCCTTATGTAATGTCTGGACGTCGCTTTGAACAGATACTCAGATGCCTGAGTTGTTATGAATATCCAGACCAACAGAAAACTTCGAAGTCGAAGAAACTAAGAAAAATCTCAGACTTAGTTTCGTTACTGATCAAAAAATTTCACGAAACATATATGCCTGGCAAAAAACTGTCACTTGATAAATCACTTTTATTATTTCGTGGAAGACTGAGCTTCCAGCAATACATAAAAACCAAGAAGGCTCGTTATGGCATAAATTTTTTTGAATTAACTACTTCTGATGGATATGTTTTAAATCTTGAAATATATCAAGGTACGGCAGATTCAGATGAAATATATGGAAAAACAGGCTCCATTGTAAAACGACTAACGGCACCATACTTAAATCGAGGACATCATTTGTATATGGACAATTTCTATAATTCACACTACCAGAACTCTACGCCGAAACAGAAAAGAAAATCCCAAAGTAGTTGTGAACCAAAAATTGAAAAAAGGTGAACACATTTGGAGAAGATCTGGTGATGTCTATGTTTCAAAATGGCACGATAAGAGAGATGTCATTGTTATTTCGACTGCAAACCATCCTGATCTTGTTGAGGTTAAAAATAGATTTAATAAATTAAAAGTTAAACCTAAGGCAGTGGCTGATTGTAACGAAAATATGTCAGGTGTTGATCGTTGTGATCAAATGGTTGAATATTAATCCTCACCACGTAAAACTATACGAGATACTTAACAAAAATTTCATAAATTCGAGCGTCTTATAGTAGCATTATTTAATTAATTAATTAAATTAAATTCTTTTTTCTTTAACCGTTGTATTCAAAATTTCCCGCTGAATTCAAAATATCGGTCAGATGGTTATGATGCCATTTAAAAATCAAAAGTTAATACCATTTACTCGTAACTGGAGCATCCACCAAAAATTTATGAAGAATAAAAAATGTCCGGAAATATGTCTAATATACCTTCCCGAAGGTTTCATCCCGTTAATGCTTATGGTTTTCGAGCAACATCGATGTCTCCATACTTTTTAAATGACCCTGTATATATATATATATATATATATATATATATATATATATATATATATATCATGGTGTCTGTAAAAGGTCTTTACAACATCCTACCTCATATTTCTTAGACCAAAAGAAGGCGATTTAAGTAAACATACCTTGGTACAAAGCTACTTAGTTTGGGCGCTGTACGGCCCTGAAGTCACAATTTTAAATTCGTTTTTTTGTTACAAATTTGAAACGGCTTATGGGATCCATAGGCGTAGAACTTAGGTTTTTTAATAATTACACATTTCAAATTTCTACGCCACTGGAAGGAAAGGGGTTTAAGTATAAAATTTAGATTTCTTAACTTATGTACTACAAAAAAGATACTCTTGATAGATACGATAACTTTCATGGTTTTCACGAAATTTGAATTTTAATAATTCCCAGTAAGTATTATCAAAAAAATTAATTTTCTAAAAAATTATTTAAAATTGTACCAGATCTTCTTTACATAGTACATAACGTAGATAAAAATTAGATTAGTTTACAAACATGTTTATGAGTTTCGGCGCGTTCCGAATGTGTTTTCTGTTACTAGCTACGTTTTTGTTCGTACGGTATTTTTCAGGTGTGTACTTAAATATTATGTTGCCTTTATATGTATGACCAATTGTTATTGTTAGTTTCCACAGTTTTATCAAATAAAACTAGTGTCACAATTGAAAACTCCTAAATTCTTATTAAAGTGCAAAAGTTTCTTATCTGCTTTAAAGATAAAACTTAATTGTGCGTGATTTATCATGGCCGGACAATACACCAATGCAGAATATACCAATATGTTATTGATATATGGATATTTTCAAGGAAATGGTCGAGAGTGTGTTAGGGTGTACTCTGAAAGGTTCCCAGATCGTCGTATACCAAGCCCTCCAACATTTGCTGCCGTTGAGGGACGTCTTCGAGAGACCGGTTTCTTTGCTCCTGCAACCGCTGATTATGGAAGGGAGCGTTTTGTAAGGGTTCCTGAAGTTGAAGAAGAAATTTTATAACGTGTTGGAGAAGATCCAGAACTAATCACCAGACGAATAGGTAGGGAATTAGAAGTAGTAATTAAAGAACAGTTGCTGTATCCATTCCATAAGATGGCAGTGTAAGATCTCTTAGTCCAAGATACGGACATACGCCTGGGTTTTTGCCGGTTTGTTAATAGGCAAAGAGAAAGATATTTAAACTTTGGCAACATCTTCATAAGAAAATGGGTAACAGGTTTTCATGATGAACACGTTTATGCAGTTGAAAATCCGCATGCAATCTAGGTAAAACATTTTCAACATAAACTTAAGATGGTAATTCTATTGTTGGTCCTGCCCTTCTTCCACAAAGATTAACGGGAGACATGTATTTGCAATTTCTACAGAATACGTTGCCAGATTTGGTAGAAGATTTACCTTTACAACTTAGGAGAGATATGTGGTTTATGCACGATGGTGCTCCACCACATTTTTTATTAAATGTTCGAAACTACTTAAAGCAACAGTGCCCAAACAAATTGCTAGGTAGAGGTAATAACGCACCTGTAAATTGGCCACCTCGTTCTCCAGACATAATCCCAATGGATTATTTTTTCTGGGGACATCTTAAGTCCATGGTATACATGACACCTGTAGATAATGAAGAACAACTGTGACAACGTAGTCAACATGCAACAAATAATCTCAGAGGTGATGAAGAAGTTATGCAATGAGTACAATTCTATTTTCTTCGTCGTATAAATATTTGTATGCATGTAAATGGCGAACACTTTGAACAGTTTTTATGACGTCTTTATTAGTTTTATGCATGTTTTCGTAAATTAATTTTGTTTGTAATACTTACTGGGAATTATGAAAATTCAAATTTCGCGAAAACCATGGGAGTTACCGAATCTTATCAATAGTACCTTCGTTGTGGTACATAAGTTACGCAATCTAAATTTTATCATTAAAGCCCTTTTCTTCCAGTGGCGTAGAAATTTTAAATGTGTAATTATTAAAAAACCCAAGTTCCACGCCCTTGGATTGATGGTAATCATAATTTTGGTATTGGTTTTTCTGCCCTATGAATCTATGCCAACATACCAAATTTAAGCAAAATCGCATAAGCCGTTTGAAATTCATAATAAAAAGACGATTTTAAAATTGTAACTTCGGGGCCGTATAGCGCCCAAATTAAGCAACTTTGTACTAAGGTATGTTTACTTAAATCGCCTTCTTTTGGCGTAGGGAATATGTGGTAGGCTATTGTAAAGACCTTTTACAGACACCATGTATATATATATATATATATATATATATATATATATATATATATATATATATATATATACTTCAATTTATACGTTTTCAAAAGAACAAGACTGAAGAACTTTTAGGCGATTTTAAATTAAACGTCATTCAATGTTCTTTACATGTTTGAAAACGTTTTAACACCATCATTATTTAAGATTGTCTCAATTTTTTCCGTAGTTTACTTATAGAGAAAGAAAACATTAATCACTAGTTAGTTGCTTTAGTGTTTTACTAACGTTATTAGTTTTTTACCTTGCACTGATTTTTTTATAAGACCAAATTAATCTTCCAAAAAGCTATAAATACAAATAAACTATGTCCAAGACAAGAATTCTCATTGTGGAGATCTTGGAAATGGTAATAGATACAACTCCGGTTAAACGGGCAAAAAGTAGTGTAATTAGGGGACCAATAAAATGACACAAAAAAATCGATGGTCTGGTTTTATGTTTTTGAGATATTTAAAACATTTTAATTTTTGAAATTTCTATTTTATTTTTTTCTGGCGTTATTGTAAATGCTAGAGCAAAAATTGAAACACTTCTTCATGATAACTTTTACGGGCTTCAACATGGCATGGTTTGTTTTTCAATCGGACGTTTCCTACTTTTACATCATAAACCTATTATTTTTTAATACGGTCCTGATATTTTGAAAACTTATTTTGAAAGGTTTTTTTATTACAAATTCAGCAATGTATCACATTTGATAGTCTGCTTGCGTTTAGAACCTTTTATGTAACCTCGCCACGAAATTTTTAAATACAGACCTGCATTTTCTAAGAAGTTAACTTTGCTTTGTGTTTAATATTTTATAAAATAAGGAAAAGTACTAAAATAAAATATTGTTAATTATAGAACTTACCATAAAAAACTAAATGCTTATAAAATTAACATTAAGGTTACCTATTTAAATGATCATTACCAATGTGAGGTTCTAAAAAGTAATAAATAAAAACAGGCGGTTTAGAAAAAAATAAAAAAAGACGACTTTGAAGTAATTCAGTTTCTGTCATAATTTTGTATTGTATATAATTTTGAATTTAGGTGGTACTAGTATTTAACTCTGAATTAGTTAATTTGTGGTAGTTATTATCAAAAAAGTATGGCGCAATTTTCAAATGTAGAAAAATATGGTATGCTATCGTGTTACATACAATATCAACGAAATTCCAAAGCAGCGGAACGCATACATTTAAACAAATATCCAGAGAGACAGCAGCCTCATAAAACCACATTTAGGAACTTGTCGGTGCATTCAAAAAGCCTGTAAATTCACATAAAACACCTTGCAATGAAGAAGAAATCAAATAATGTTTTATTAGCTGTTACGGAAAATCCAGAAATTTTTACACGGCCCATTGAACAAACAATTGGAGTAGCCCATTCTACTGCTCATTTTATTTTACAAAAAGAAAAAATACATTCATTTAAATTTAAACTTTGTCAGGGACTTCGACCAGGGGATTCAACGAGGCGCAGAGATTTCTGCGAATGGTATACCAATCAATGTGCAGATAATGAGCAATTTCCATATAAAATCATTTGGTCGGATGAAATTCAGGTGACCAATAATTGAATTTTCAATCGACGAAATGCTCATTATTGGGCGAAATAAAATCCTAGAGTCTGTATAGTGCGCAAACACCAACACCGTTTCGGTTTCAATACGTGGTCTGCAATATGCTGAATGCGAATAATAGGTCCATTTTTCTATAACGGATTTATATTCTGACCGCTACCAAAATTTATCAGAAAATACAAAAGAAGCAACTTTAGCTGATTTACCTCAAGCTTGTGTTGAATACTATTGGTTTTTACAAGACTGTGCTCCGGGACATAATTCCAAAGCCGTAGCGACGTTTTTCTCCGCGGATATGTCAAAAATTATATTTACCTACATAACATTGAAAATGATAAACAAATGCGAAACTTGGTTCACGGGGCATTTGAAAGCATTACACCTCAAGTGCTTCTCAATGTTTTGAATTCTACAATAAGATGGTGTTCTTTGTGTTTGGAAAATAATGTAGAACTTTTTGAACAACTATAATAAAACTTATAAGTAAGTAATTCTTACATTAATTTACACTAAAAACAAAAGAAATTAGTAGTTTTTCCTTCTACCGTCAATGTTTTTGTGATGAGGATCCATAAAAGGTTCAGAACGCTATCAGACCATCAAATGTGATACATTGATAAATTATTAAAATGAAAAAACCTTTCCAAATCAGTTTTCAAAATATCAGGATCGTATTTAAAGAAAAATAATGATGGCTATAAAAATAGGAAACGTCCTATTGGAAAACTGACTGTTAAAGCCCGTATTAAGTTGCCATGAAGAAGTGTTTGTATTTTTGCTCTAGCATTTACAATAACGCCAAAAAAAAAAAAAAAACAGAAATTTCAAAAATTCTAATTTTTTCAAATATCTCAAAAAAAGATTACACCATGAGTGCGTCTCAGGGTGGCGTTGACAAGAGGAGAAACATCTTTATTATTGATTTTAGGACAAAAAGGTACTCTTTATAATAAAATCCTGCTTGTTAAGCAATGAGGTTACCATAGTAAAATCTTAGTTCAGATGTACAGGGTGTACAGGGAAAATACGTAAAAAGAGATCTACCATTATTTATCATTTTATAATTATAATTTTATTTTATTTTATCTGAACGATTTTTTAATACGGAAGTCATTATTAGCGTGTTGTTAAACAAGCCATAAAGATCAATATTAATAATTAGTACAATTGTGTATAATTCTACATACCCCCTCCAACTTCTGCACATTTCTTTATCCTATGAATAAATTCAACATAGACTTTCCTAATCGTTACTGGTACATTCATTTCGTTGAGCGCGGCCTGTATTCGTGCTTTGAGGATACCTTAATCATGTGCCAGGTAATTGGAATATAGTTTTGGTTTTAAAAGACCCCACAAGAAAAAGTCCATTGGTGTCAGGTACGGCGATCGTGCAAGAAAATTAATAGGACCATATCTTCCTATCCACCTATCTCCGAAATGATTTGTCAGCCACTGCCGTACTAAAAGTATGGAATGGGCAGGGCACCCATCATGCAGCCAGACAATATTACGCCGCATTACACCGCATTTCTGGTTGCAAAGAGTTCATAAATGGTAATACATTTGTCTCTAAAAGGTGCCTATAAACTTGTTGATTTAAATTTTTGGTTATAAAAAATGGGCCAACAATTTTGTCATAAAAAATTCCACACCAAACATTAACTTTTTTTATCGTTGACTTCGTTTATGAGTAACGGAATTGGGATTTTCCATATCCCAATAACGACCATTTTGTGAGGAAACGTGACCGTTAGTGCAAAAGGTTGCTTCGTCAGTAAAAAAAACCATTCTGTGGAAGCTTCTGTTGCGACTTACTTAACCCTACCCTAGTGAACGTTTCTGCAAAGACAATTTTTTTTTGAGATCCAACATCCAACACTGATCCAGTTTCATCAAAGTTCTTTAGAAGTTTGCGCAATGCTTCGTGCGATACCGCTCTATTAGGGAATTTTTCATGGAACCGACCAATTGCATAATCGTATGACACATCACCCATTCCATAACATTTAATTAAAAAAAATTCCGATGTTTTTTACAAAAATATCGGAACAATACGTACAAACAATAATAAAACCGTACAAAACAATGACGTTTGTCAGTTCATTATTATTGGCACCACAACACATAGATTTCCATATTTAAATTTTTACAATGTTGAACAAACAAAACATAAAATTATAAAAAAATTTGTATTTAGACTGTATTTTGTATTACAAACAACTTTTATGTATAAAAATTACGTATAAGTATATATAACATACGTTCTGTATCTTTACATTTTACCCGGTAGGTTAATGGGGACGTTTCTTTTTTGCTATAATCTCCTAAATCAAAACGGATCTTAATTGACGGTACAGTCCAAAGAGGAATTTCAAGTCATTCCAACTGCAGCATATTTGGAAGTTGCTCGATCAGAGACATGAGAGCATTTTTGACGTTCTACCAAACTGGTTTGTGCAATACATTCCACTCTTGTGAAGGTGCAGCATCTCTAAATATGATTGTATAACTAGGATGGATTCGGTATTGTTGATGTAAACTGATGAGCATAGTGCCAGGTCCATACGACAAGCTGCCATGTGGGCTGGTATAGAATGCTCCCAAATAGTACCTGATAACAGCACTTTGAATAGATTCAAGCAGCTCTAAAGTGTTACTAGACGCAGAAGAATAAGCTTCAGAGCTGTAGTCCATCTTCGTTGTTATCCTTATTAGAATCGCTGGATGTGCGCCCTATTTAAAGTCTGCCAATAATATTATTGTGTTTTTTGCACCTTATTATCAATTGATTGATATGTGCTGTCCACGAAAGGCCTGAGTCTAGAGTTACGACCAAAAAAATGACACAGCTTCTACATCGAATGTATCTCCCTTCCAGTGAGAGCATAGTTTTATGTTTATTATTCCTATTTTGAGTACAAGGTAGTTAAATCGTCCACATATTGGTAACTGCATAGCTCATTGGGAGAGTTTACTAGTCGACCCTCCTTTTCTAGGAACCGCATTAGCCTATAGCTTACCATGCACCCAAATACCTTTATAAGCTTTTATAAGCTTATTGGCCGGTAGCTGGAGGCTAGGTAAGGATTATTGGCACTTTTTAACACAGGCATTACAATTGCTTCCTTACAACTGGTCGGATATACACCTTGGTTCCAGATGTTGTTACATGCCTCAAGAAGCTGGGATTTATACTCCTCACTCAAATTGTTCAGCATATCATATGTTATGTAATGAGAACCTGCAGATGGCGTTTCTTTACATTTAAACGCTGTTCCCAAGTTCTACCATAGTAAATGGAAGGTTATATCACAGCTGCTAAAGGTAAGTAAAGTTAAGTTCTTTTTCTTTTTCAGCTTTATTCTTAGAAATGAAGGATCATAGCTTCGTTGCTACGTACTTGTTGGAATTGATCTGGGTTGAATGGGTAGACAAGCCTTTTGGGCAGATAGTGGCTTAATTTTCTCCCATACCTGTGTATTCGAGGTTTGGCGGGTTACGGTAGATACACACGCGTTCCACAACTTACATTGTAGCGTTATCATACGGCCAATCGCTTGAGCTCCTTTAAATGTTAGCAGGTTTTCGTAAGTGGGATGTCTTCGAAAGGTGTTGAATGGTTTCTTTTTTGTTTTAATGGCGACACTTACATCTCCGTTCCACCACGGTACTTGTCACTTGATAATATTTCCTCCTACCTTTGGCATAGCTTTTGTAACAGCATTTTTGGAGTATCTGTGATCTTTAGGTGTGACCTGAAGTTATCTCATCGAGCTACCGAAATTTTCCAACTCGTTGGATATATAAGAGGCAAGTCTTGAATTTGGGTTTCAACCATAATAGGAAAATGATCATTATCGTACATGTCATAACGTGCTTTGTATGAGCGTGAGGAGACCATGGTAAGGTAAATTGCTGCGAAGCTACTAGTTATAGAACAAAGGTGAGTATGATTGCCATTTTTAACGGTACTAAGTGATAATTATCTATTACAGCTTCTACGTCTTGTCACCGGGCATCCCTCCGTGATGAGCCCCATAGAAGATTGTGACAATTGTAGTCTCCCGTAAGAATATATGATGATGGCAGGAAATGTTAGAGATCACGCTTCTGACAATTACTATTAGGTACAGTACATTCCAGGGATATTTCGGATTGCGTAATTCATATTTAACGTTTGAAGTAAGATTAAGAATTGCTAGTGAAATCACCGTCTAGATTAATTCACAAAAGTAAACAAAACCAAACATAACCTAACTAATTTTAAAGTTTTAGAAGCAACGAAAAATAAAGTAACTAGGTTGCAAAGTTTTGGATTTCACTTTTCACAGTTTGAATGCACAAATCACTTAGTAAAACTCTATTCGGAACATACCATGGCGCATTTGCAACAGTATCAAGCACTTTGGTTTGAAAACGTTCCAGGATATCAACGTTGAACTTGCACGTAGTTCCCCAAGTGATATTCCATATGTCCATATGGGTTTTAGGGCAACTTTATAAACCAGGAGTTTGTTAGTCAATGATAGCTTCGAGGTTCCTCCTATTAGCCAGTATAATTTACTTAATTTAAGACCTAGTTCTTTACGCTTACTGAAGATATGTGTTTTCTATGTCAGCCTGCGGTCTAAATGAAGTCCAAGGTGCTTGGTGGAGTCAACGTGCTTAATCTGTTCACCATTAAGAGTTACTATTGGACAGTTTTTCCTTTTCATCGTAAAAGTTACATGCTGGGATTTAGCTTCATTTATTTGTATTCTCCATAGTTTGAGCCATTGCTGAATTTTGTTTAGGTAGGCTTGTAGATGTATAGACGCTTCTTCGGGTCGAATATGTGATGCTACTACTGCTATGCCATCAGCAAAGGTAGCCGTCGTGGTTCGCCTCGATGTCGGAAAATCGACTGTGTACAGCAGACAGAGTAAGGGGCCTAGAACACTGTCCTGCGGGACTCCAGAGTGTATCGTATGGAGTCCATATTTATATTTAACGAAGAAGGTTCCATTAGTCAATTGTGATTTAAGAATAAGGTATATTTGAGGAGAGAGTTTTTAATTTGTGGAATAATCCTTGATACGAGACCTTATCAAAAGCTTTCGAGGACTCTAGGAAAACAGCGGAGCAGTATGTGTTGCCCTCGAAATCATTAAATATCTTACTGACTATCCGGTGAACTTGTTCAATGTTCCCGTCTTTGTTACGGAACCAAATTGCTGGCTTGGTATCAATTCTTGCTCGTCCAGCATTGGTTTATTCTTAACAATAACAGTTGTTCTAGAATTTTGGGTAATATAGGGAGAAGATTAATAGGTCCGTAGGACGCGACCTCTCCAGGGAGTTTACCTGATTTTGGAACCATTACTATATCAGCCGTTTTCCATGTACTAGGTATGCATCTTAT